>VWZX01001949.1:1289258-1649993 GCA_013399015.1 Galbula dea | reverse complement strand
AAAAAAAAAAAAAAAAAAAAAAAAAAAAAGGAGGGAAAGCAAGAAAGGAAAGAGGGAAAAAAAATCCCGCCAAGAAACAAGCCTAAAAAAAGCTGAAGAGCGGGGAATGAAAATCCCGCCCTAAACTCAGAGCTCTAGGAAGACCGCTGGGAGCACCTCAACTTCTTCGCGGGGCAGGGCAGGGAGGGCTTCCGCCGGCAGCAGGGAGAGGGACGAGGAGAGGGAGGAAGAGGTGAGGGATAGGCGCGCAGTGAGCGTGGCGGCTGCAGAGCTGCGGGGAGCCAACAGCAGTTGCTGCCCCGGGAGCCGCGGGGACCGGCACGGAGGAGCCGCCGCCGCCGGAGTGGTGCTGCGGGAGGGCAGCGCGGGAGGAGGAAGAGCCTGGCGCGGTCAGCTGATGCCCGCGACGTCGTCGGGGCTGTCCGCACACCCCCCTGCCCGGTTTAAAGCAGCCGCGGCTGCGGCGCTGGGAGGGAAACAGCTGCTCAGTGGGGTCCCCGGAGAAGATTCCCTAGTCACAGAAGGTTCCTCTTTGCGTCACTTCGGTTTGTCGAATCTGCACTTCTACAAGTGCCCCAGACTGTCCTGCAGTGCCCGTCCTTAGCTAAGTGAAAGCTGATGCTGAAGTCGTCATCCCTCTGCCTAAGCACAAGGGAGAGCAGCCTCGTGACTTGTTCGGGAGTTAAGGCTCTTGCCCAGTCTGAGGCAGCCTTGGGAAGCAATCTACCTCTGCCTGGGCCAGATCATCTGACCTCTGAGAAAGGCTGTTAAAGTGGCTGAACTCTTTCCTGGAGGAAAGGCAGTTTTGGAGCTGAAACCATGCCACTAACATCTGCTGAAACAGAAATATTCTACACATTAGACTATTGCAAATTGTGGGAGAGGTATTTTCTTTGTGTTTCAAGAGACAAGAGTGATGTCTGCTGAATTCTTTGAGATAAATGTGCAGCTGCCACCCATCAGCAGTGAGGACATGTGTCAGCAAAGACGGTCCCTGGAAGGGACCTGGGACCTGTGCTACCCTTCTTGGAGCTCTGCCTTCTGTGGAAGTCAGGGTTCTTGAATGTGGCATGTGACTTCTGACATTCAGTGGGCCTGAGTTTCCATGAACACCCCTCCTACAGTCATTTAATTCACTTTTTGTTATTACTGCAAGGAAAGTATGGAGATTTAGGAAGGATTTCACTGATTCTTTCTGTAATTGCTCTACAATGGATTTGGGAACTCCAGCCAAGTCTGTGTCCCATGTGTGAGGCAGGTTTTGCACAGACACAAGCAGAGGAAATTCTTGTTCTCCAGAGCCAAGATGAGAAATGAGTGATGCTTTTGTGAACAGGAATGGGTCTTTACTGTGGTTCAGCATGACCTTGCTAACCTGGAAAGAGTTAATGCTATTTTTATAGTAATAGTAGAGGCACACATCCTTACTTCTAGATAAATCCCATGGAAATCACAGCACTACTTGAAGATGAAAATTTGCTCTAAGTGGGGAAGTCTTACATAAAAACATATATTTATTTCATAAAATAAATAATAATTATTAATGATATTACCCCAGAGCACAGAAAGACAGCATCTTGCTCATTCAGATTGTTCAACACAAATCATGTTAAATCAAAGGAAAAGGAGACAAATAAATTATGCAGCTTAAGGAGACACCTATTCAAAAAAGGTAAGATGAAGCTGAGATAGGGAGCTTTCAGCTCTCTAATGTTGCTGTAATCACTGAATCACATTGTTGGCAGGGTCCTTGAACCCCATAACAGACTGAGCTCTACCCTCACCATTATTCCTATGATGAAGGCTCTGTACTTCCTCAGGCAGTCTATTTTTATACTTCTCCATCCTTACCATTTGCATATCTAACCTGAATTTTCCTTGCAGCATTCACTTAGCACATTGCTTCTTGGCCTGTCCACCAAGCACAGAGAGAACGGGTTATCCTGGCAGTAGTCTATACATATTTAATTAATGTCTCTACTGTCCATTCCCTCTTCCCATTCTCATTTCTTAGGCTAAACAACCTAATTTCTGGGTTTTTTTTTCTTGGATTCTGTACTGTTGTTTCATGATTTTATTTTCATTTTCTTTCTCTGTGAGGTGCCCACAACTCAACTCAGTTCTACAGTGGAAAGATATCTTATATCTAAGGACTATGCCTCATGAACTGCACACCTATTTGTGCAATGTGTAAGATGTCTGCCTTCCTCCCATCACAAGCTTATCCACAACTGATGACCTCAAGGCCTGGACAGGTTTTGCTTGCCCCATATGTGCATAGCAACCTGCATAAAATATTTTGCATTCACCTTTTCTAAAACGTATTGTAGTTTTTCCATCCTGTATATCCAATTTGCTTAGAACATGTTGAATGCTAAACTTTCCCTCCTCCATGCCAACAGTCCTCCCCACCTCTGTGCCATCTGTGTGTTTGGTGAGCCTACTCTCTTTTCAGTGGTGGTGGCAATGTCATACAGTACATTTAGGTAACAGTTGGTGTGCACATTGTTTGCATGTATTTCTGAATTTCTCAGCTTCAGAAGTAATGGACATATTTGTGCAGGGCTACCAAGAGAGGACAAAATCTTTCTGACCATAGGGTTCTGCAGAATAGAGGAGGAAGGCTGAACTTCCTGGGGAGCTGGTGTGGGATGAGACTACCAAAGCCCTGGTTGCTACTGAAAGGTGGATAAGCTGAGGATCCAAGAGGGTAATTTCACACATACTTTCTGAGTCCTAGAAGTCCTGAAAGGGCTCAGTTGGTCCTGGATCAGTACCATGCATTGTTCAATCTTTGTTGTTATTGGATTTTTTTTTCTTTTGTTAAATAAAGCTAAATGACTTGGTAGTGTCACAAAACCTCTAAAAGCCATTTAAAAATTATACTGTCACTAGAAGGCTTTTGAAGGATGAAATCAGGCAGAATTCATTCCTATTCTGCCACCTGAATGTTTATGACATACTCCTCTCCTCCTTCCCCCTCTCTACCCACAGCAGTACCATTTATGTACAATTTGATGTTATGGTATTTAATCATGCAAATAATGATCTCATTCACTTTAGTTGGACTATTTATGTCCTCAGGATTGCAAGCCTGGCACTGTACTCTGCAAAGCACTCCAGGGTTCTCCAATAAAGGTAGCCTCAGTATCTAATACATTATGAAGAAACTCCCGTGTTACTATACATCTTCTTTATTTAAATATAGACTTCACAGAATAATTTAAAAAAGGAAAAGAGACTAATCAATATACAATCTCTCTCTTCATGCATGCATGAAATAAAAAACTTCAGTAATGATGGAAATTACAGAAAATGAGCAAATTAGCTTTGATTTCCTCTTTACCTGTTTGGTTCTGTTTTCTTTTTTCCTATATCACACTCTTTTTTTTTCTTTTCTCCTTGATAATGATTTAGATATTCTAATAATAATGAAAAAAAAACCCCAAAACCAAAACCAAACCAAAAAAACTTCTGGTATTGATTGTGTCTCCTTTTGTAAACCTGTATATCTCTCTTCTCAAATGAATGTATATCTCAAAATGATGTGTATATGAAAGCAAGCAAAAGAGCTCAAAGGAATGGATTAAAATTTGTAATTCTAGTAAAAGCACTGAGACTGATTAATGAAAGCCGAGGTAAAAGAGAAACAAAGTTTCATAGACAGAAAGATCAGAGAGAAAGAGGGCTATGACACACAGCCTAACAGACAATGGAAATCTACATTTGCTGGAGTTTGCAGATGATGTTTCTCAGTACAGTGAAAATATCAGTGAAATAGCTTAAAGTTTGCACACAATGAAGCTAGATTATTGCATACCATAATGAAATGATGCAGCAGGGAAAACAAAAGAGAAAAAGTAAAAGAAAAAGGAAAAGAAAAAAAGTAAAAGTAAAAAGAAAAATAAGAAAAAGAAAAACTAATAGAAAAAGGAAAAGGAAAAGAAAAAGAGAAAGGAAAAGGAAAAGAAAAAGAAAAGGAAAAGGAAAAAGAAAAAGGAAAAGAAAGAAAAAAGTAAAGGGAAATACAAAGAAAATATAGGTCAGTTTTAATATAGTAAAGAATGTCAATTTTAATGTATATGTTTCAAAAGAAGATTTGAATATTTTTTTCCTTTCCTTCTTCTGTGGTTGCTATTTCATCCTTGTTGTGAAGCAAGTTCCCTCATAGGCAAATGGTTCTCTTCTTCTCTCTCCCTCCCTTCACAGATACACAGACGCACCTACATGGGTCAGAAGATGGTCTAAGCATGTGGATTTTGTAGAGGGAGATAAGGGCCAGACATAAACAATTCATTATTTAACCCATGAATGAAGCTACATTTTCCCCCTCTCTCTTCCAGGTCTACTCCTTCTTCATCCTCTCATCTGTTTCTCTATATTTTTTGCAGTGGATTAGCAGCTGGGACCATTACAAGTCTTTATGCCACTCTGACTTTGTGGGCACTGGTGCTGACCAGGAATATATTATCCAAGCTGTTTTGTGCTGAAAAATACTGGTATGCCTGTTCAAGCAACTGTTGCAATTTCCTGAAAAATTAACCTTCAGAAAGTGATTAACATGGTCGAAATTTTTAACTACTAGGAAAAAAAATCCCAGTGTCTTTCAGCTTTTCATTTCCAGATGATTCTTTCAATTCTTAAGCGGTGACAATAGTTTTTTTTCAGGATCACAGATGAAATGTAGTGGCATCCTTAAAGCAAACAAGACTGATTAGAAAAGAAAACCATTCATCTTCACAGGGAAAGGAGAGCCTTTATCCTAATTCAAAACCAAGTGCAGTTTCAATGATTTGAAAAAACTTCCCCAAACAGAATTGCTGTCCTTCACATTGCTCTCTGGGCCACCCAGAAGTTTCCCTCCACCCTTTCACTACTTTTCAGCCAGGTCTCAGTGACTGAATGTTTCTTTGCTCATCTCTTTTTTCTACGTACACCATCACTCTCCTGTAATGCTGTTAAGACTTGTGAATCCCTAGAGCACCTACATTCCTGAATGAATAATACTTTTTACAAAGCCGTAGACAGTTCTTCATGCTTTATTGTGTTCCTTTGAAGATTTTTTTTTCATTTAATACAAAAGAACTTTGACTTGCATGTTAATTGAAACAGAATATGAAAAGGAAATGGGCTATTAGATTCCCCTCTCAATGCAATACAAACCATTCACAATAATTTTATTTTTCATTTGCTATCTGAAGTAGCAAGTGGTAGGTCTGACAACTTGATGGGCGAAGCTACAACTAAAATTAATACTAGAAAAGAGACTTGAATATAAGACATTCAAAAGAAAATAAAAACCTGAAAAAGCACATCAGGTTATTCTGTATAACTTTTTTGTTTGGAGTAGTAATTCTTAGCTCTATGTGGAGGTTCTCACAAGCAGATCTCAAAAGTGTTTTTCTTGTTACAGGTTGTTTCCTGTAGATGTATACAATAAATCTAATTAAACTGTAAATAAGGAGCAGTTATATTAGAATCATAGAATCATATTGCATGAGATTTTAAATCTATCCAGATCAGTATCCTGCAGTTTCTGTAATATAAGGCATATCCTAAGAGGAAATCCCTCTGTCTGCCAGATCATAGAGGGGAAGGTCTGGTAGGGTTTTGTATTCATGTGCTTATGTGCATGCATGAAACCTTGGAACAAAAACAAAACCTAGAAACTTTAATGTTTCCAAGGGAAAGGAAATTCCTTTCTGTTTCTTCTCCTTCTGTATGGGGGAAATAATTCTTTTTAATTTTTGAATAAAATATAATTTAAACTTCTTGGCTCCTTGCAACTCCTTTCTTTGCAACCCTGTTGATTTTTTTTTCACAAACCAGAGAACCTGGAAGCCCTGGGACTCTGTCTTGAGCTTCCAGGGATGATGGAGTTGCAAGGGTGGTAAAAGCTACAGGAATACTGGAAGACTTGAATTATATCATCTTAGATGCAAAGTCCCTGAGCTGTCAAGCAGCTCTTTACAGAGCTGAGAGCATGGCAAGCAGGTTTTTGAAAGAACCTGGCTTATGTTTCTGAAACATTCCTTCATCAGGTACTGTTCATAGGCAAATGTGTAGGACTCTGTGTCTTGCTGGCCTTGCAGTTAAACACAAGGTTTAGTTCATCAGGGCTCCTAGGCAGTACTTTTCACCAACAACAAAACTCTTCCCCCCACTCCCTTATCTTCTATATGAAATTTTTTTGCATTAGAAAATGGAGAGTATGTAATATAACCCTTTAAGTAACTTGCTCTATCACAGAGCCCTGATGCCTGATGTGGTGATATTAATAGTGATTTATTTCAGATTGAGCTCCCATCATAACTGAAACATGTTAATCTGCTCATTGTCAGTCAAGCTGGGGATGGTAGGTGTTCTTAGACAAAATGTTTAGGAGGAATTGTTGAGTCATGGCAATCTGTAGTCATTCTCTGAAATGATACTATTAATGTGTATGGGATCAGCAGAGTACTTGTTTCTCCATTCTGTTATCTTGTTTTACATTCAGTAACATCTTCCTTAACATAGAGGGAGGATAAAAAAGTCATGTTTGAGTAATCTATTTGATATTGCATTTCTCTAAATCACCAAAACCTGTCATTTTCTAGTGTTGCATTTTTTGTTATAGCAGATTAAGTCTGTTCTCCTTTTGATAGCAATGGCAGGTTGTTGGTTCTTCAGATGAAGATTTAAAATTGGCTTGTAGGTGGTCTACCCTACGCATGAGATTAATTTGATTTTCTTCTTGATGACTAGAAAAGGCAATGTCAGCCTTGAAGGCTGCATCCACTCAGTTTTCAACAGTGTGAGGTTACTAAGAGCCAAGGAGAATATCATCTCATTGCCAGGTAACAGAAATCTACAAAACATCCAAAAGCCTTTTTCAGGACACAGGCATGGAGAATGCTTATGATGCTTGCAGGGCTCTGCAGGAATTATGGCAGGGAAGCATTTAAATATTTAGGGTGCAAGGTGATAGTTATTCTCATTTTTACAGAAGCTGACAGAGTATAAGCAAGAAGCTGGCAAAGTGATGAAGATTTAGTGTCACAAACTCAGGACAGACAATTGAAGTCTGTCATCAGTTTTGAACTGAGAGTTGTCTAAAACCACTCCAGCAGTAAATGCTTGTGTATTTTTGCCAGCTAAAGTTGGGAACTCTTAAAAAACATCCTGGTAGATCATTTTGTCTGTGATCATAAGTCATAAACTTTTTAAACTTCAGTATCATTGTGTTATTAATACTTTAAAACATCTAGTGAGGTAAAAGCCTGGATGATGGAATGAGTGTTGTTCTTTCTAAACACCTGGCCAAGCAGAAGAACAAGAAGTTGAAGGACACCACCAGATTTAAAAATAATTTTGGCTGATTCAAGTTATGGTCTAGAAAAAAACAAAGAAAAGAACAGAAGATGCAGTTCACTAGGAGCAAGTGGAAAGTAGTGTATATAGGCAGAATTAGTCAGTTACACTAATGCTTGATGGGGAGCAGCTGCTTAAATAGCCATTCTGCAAAAAATTATCTGGGGGGGTATTGAAATAGAGCCAACAGTGTCATGCTTTTGCAGTAAGAACAAATACTGTGGTGCATAAGCAGAAAGGTAGTCTTTTGAGGCTTGTGAAATAATATTTCCATTCTGTTCAATATTGGCAAGGTTGTAACTGTCCAGCTGTAAGAGTACAGTGATGGGTACAGGGGATGCTCCCCTGGTGGGGCCATGCAGCCTCAGCCCAGGACATAAGGCAACTCTGACAGGTATCAACCTGGGGAGCTGGGGACCCACATATTATGACATCACTGGGCCAGGGACTGATGACCCTGGGATGGCCTGTGATGGGTCCTGGGCAATGGGCGGGGGTGGTGGAGGTCATGGGTGAGATGGATCAGGGTCAGTTGATGAGCTTTAGTTGCATGAGCTGTAAATGTGCAGAATGATCTAGGCTGAAAAGAGGTAGTTTCAGCAGAACTGTGGGATCCAAAAAACACCAAGCAGTGTTTCAAGTCAGCAGATTAAAAAAAGAAAAGATCATTGTCCATGTCACAGTTAAATTCTCTGATTTATTTGAGAAGAGCTCGTGGTTAGGATCTCAACAGCAGAGGCAGAGGACACACTCAAGAGACCCTTTGGCTAAATGAGATCTAAACTTGTATAGCTCCTCCATAGCTTGATAAGTTAGAGGTGAAAGCTACTCTTATGATTAATTAACTGTCCAGGGAGAATGGAGTGAGTTTCTTACTTTTCTTCCTTGTACTTTTGAGGAGAAAAAAAAAAGGAGGATTATACAGAGAAATAAGATTGCCAATAAGACAAGAAGCTCTTCCACATTAAGAGGAGCATTTAGAGGGCTTGCCTGCCCTTATAAATGCCTGGGAGCACAGAAGGAGTGGGAAGTGTCTGGGTGAAGAAGGGCCACACAAAGAAGGCAGAAACAAGGAGATGCTTTGGTTGAATGCTCCCTGACATATAGCTAGGAGAAATTTCTTCTAAGGAATGCTTTCCTGCTCCCCTCTCTCCTGTCAGAGCTGCTTGGAGCTGTGTTTATGAACAGGCCGTTTGGCCTGGAGTATCCTTTACTTGACTCTCTTACCCGCCCCAGCCAGGCCATCTAGTGGGCAGGGACTGAGAAACTCAGATGAAACAAGGAGTAGTTCAGCAGTCACAAAGTTCACTACTGTAAAGGATTAAGGATACCATAATAACTGAATTTTAGGTGGCAGAAACACTAGCTCAGCCCAAACTATCCAAACATTTTTTTTTAGCTGCCTACTGAAATTTCTCTTATTCTTTAGTCAATAATGATGTGCAACCTAAGGTCCCAGGGGTAAGCCCTGAAGTATTGTTATCAGTCTTCATGACTAAACTGAGAAACACAGTCCTACAAGTATATCTAAGGATAAAACTCAGACTGGCAGAGAGATGGACTGAATATGTCTACAGGCTTTTACTGGCTTTGGCAGCAGCTAATGCAGTGCCTTTAACAAGGCTGTTTTGACTGGGATCTAGAGACTTTTCTGACTCAGCTGCAATCAAAAAATCATCCATGCTCTTTTTTCTCTTTTTGAATGAAAGAGTTTCTGTTTCCAGTTGCCAAATACAAAATCAATCCCACACACATCCTTCTGAAGACAATGAAATTTAGCAGATATTTTTCTAAGGCTTCATTCCTGATTCCCTGTCATGTTTTCAAGTCAGAGATAAGATTGAAGTGAAAGATTTGTTTTCAGTAACCTCCTCCATCTCTCTCCTCATATAAGATTGACTTCTAGTTTGGTTATGCCCAGTTTTCAATGACTAAAATGTAATGCTGCCTACCATGGTCATGTTTCTCCCCGGCAAGTGAGGCAGCAAGCAGGAATGGGATGAAGAGAGGCAGAGGAGGACCAGGAAGCTCTGGGCGATGAACCTGACTGAGTTAATCAGGGGCATCCTAAATTTGTGAGGAGACTGTGAACTTTAGTTAGACTGCATGAAGCTTTGCTCTTGGGCTAACTCTCTCCTCTGGCAGCTGTTTGAGTAAATAAGCAATCCTTCATTTTGACAAAGCTCTTTTACATCACTTTCCTCAGCAGCTGGTCAAAAGCTTCCCAGAGGAGTTTCTTGGAGGTATAAATGTGGCTGAGAGAAAGACTGAATTCCTGAGCAGCTTTACCTTGCCAGAAGTGCAAGAAGTAGTGCTGATTGCCTGACAGTAGTATTTAAAAGGGACTAAAGGGATGTGATGCAGAGTTTGGTTTGTATCATGATGGAGATTTTTATTTTGGGATAGCTTTAGTGCAAGAGTTATTCCAAAAATAGCTCTGGCAAACAGCTTACATGTTTTAGATTCAGTCATAAGATAGGCTGAAGTAAGAAATTCTCTTGCTGAAATATGTACTCACACAGCCTTTGGGATTACTTTAATAATGCAGGTGTGACTCCACATTAGCAACTGTACTCATGCAACTTTCACCTGTAGAACAGTTTGTGTAATGTCTCTGCATTTTTGCTGTCACTCAGTACATCCAAGCTATGCTTTTGCATCACTTCAGGGGCATGATCTCATCCAGTCAATTACCCCAGTGTAATGTGAATTATTAAGGTCATTCTGTTGTTAATTAATTGGTTCCGACTCATTAAAATAGTCTCCCTGAAGTCCTCTAAGTTACAGACATATGTAAGATTCTCCACAGACCTAGCAGTTTGAAGCACCTCACCAGCAATCTAAATGACACAGACATGCTGGGTTGATAGTTATTCCTGGTATTGCAGGAGGGAAATATTTCAATAACATTTCAGCTGTGTTTGGATGTCTGTTGGATATACTCTGTCTGAAATACCAAATGAAACTCATGTGCCATAAAGAGGATAAGGAGAAAAATGAAGATCGTTTGGCTGTGCCTGAAGAGCTGATGTGATCCTGTGGTGCTAGTAGACAGATGATGGGAAGCAACAAAATTATTGCTTTTTAAAAACATGACTGAGATTCTGGAAGTCACCTATGGGGAAACTCTAAATGCTTGGCCTCACCAAGCAGCTGACCATATTGTTTCTAATAATCTCCTAGTGTAAACTTAGGGAGGTTTATTTGCAAACATCATTGGAATTTCCATGAGCAACTAATCATTACTATTACACTTATGCCCAGCTGCAGCTAGCTTCAGCTAAAGAAGAATGTTGGATTTTTTTTTACCTGTAGTTTGTTTGGTAACTAAGATTCTGATAAGTGGAGCATTATTGTGAGAGTGAGAAGCATGAAAGTTTTTCAAAGCTCACCTTATGACCAAGCTTTTTGTCTGAAATGCTTGACTCAGAGCCTACTGGTAGGCAAGTTTATTGCCTCGGTCTTCCACTGCTCTTGTTCTTTTGAGAGTTCATTCAAGATCCCAGAGTGCTGATATGAATGACTGCTTTCCTTGACAAGCAGCACTTTAAGCCTTCTTTCTGCACCCTATTTACCTGGCTTCTCTAATCAGCCTCTCCTTGTGAACCCCACTTATTTTCCTGATCATTGGCAACTCTTTGTCCTTCAGTTAGGCTATAAAGAACATAAGAACATAAAGAAAAAAATAAACATCAAGAGAGTAGTTAATCACTAGAAGAAGAGTGCATAGAGGTACTGGAAGCTTCATCCTTGGGGATGTGGAGACCTTGACTGATCCCTAAATCAGGCTCTGAGCTACTTCACCCAGATCTGAAGCTAGTTTTGCTTTGAGCAAGTGAGTGGGACTAGACATTCCCAGGAGTCCTTTCTAACCTAAGATTTTCTGTTATGTTATTCTTATTCTAGGGTGTTTTTTCCATTTAGTACTGAAATGCAGAAAAGGTCATTCAATTGTTTAATCTGAACCCTTGCAGAGTTTTGGCTATAGGAGCTAGAAAGTTCTGAACTGAGTCCAAGAAGAAATTCAGGCCTTAAACACTGTTTTGTACATTTGAAGTTTGTATTTTGAGACTTACATCACTGTACATATGTACAAAGGTCTTATAAAGTGAAAAATATTGCCAAACCAGATGGGAGCACATCTTAAACCTGTGTCACCAAGAAGTGTACATAGTTCTTGGACATGATTTGAGCTGGTGGTGCCTCAGCACAGCATAAATTCTAATGCATGTTGCTGGGAAAGGGAAAGAGCTTTTCCTTTCCTCGGGCTCCAGCAAAGACCAGAGCTGTGCCAGGTTTTGCTTACATGCCTTTGCAGCAACAGTGAGTGACTCAGTTGAATCAGATGAAATCGATTGATAAAAAGTAAAAATACAGACTTTTCTGTTGAAAAGTGGGGCAACCCGGGAACAGAAACTGTTATCTTCCTTGGTATCTCTGGAAATCTTTAAGTGTGTTTTACAAGGAAGTAAAAAAGTAGTGGAATTATGGTTATGAAGTCCATCAATTTATGGACAAAAGCCTGTAGGTTCCTGAGCTCTATGGACACCATTCCAATCAGTGTCTCATTACAACTGGGACTCCCAGAAGAGGATGTTTCTTGGGTTTTGTTTCGTAGTGAACAAACAATGATCCTCTTTTGCTCCCTCTGTGTAGAAGCTGAAAGATCAGAAGACTCAGAACAGAACTTGTGAGGTTCATTTTCTTCCCCACTTTAAAGTTTTGGAAGTTAGTAGTCTGTCAATCCTACTAAATAGGCATTCACCCCGTCCTTCCAGAGAGGGGAAGAACCACACAAATGGGAACTTAATCGTGATATTGTGGTTGCAGCATACAAGTGGGGATGGGAAAAACTTGTTTCTACTTCTAATAACAAAATCTAGTTCTCTGTTTTATTACTTATGTTTCTATAGTAACAATCATCAGGTAAAATAAAGGAATGTCTACTAGAGTGGTAAGAATACTATGCAATTCAGAATGCAAATAAAACACATGATTATACGTTGCTTAGTCTGTAGGCTGCTTGAAGGCCATAAATTAAAAGCTATGTGAAGCCTAGAGATAAGACATTAAGATTCTGCTTCAGTTCTCCCCAAGACTTATATTAAAAAATGACTTGTAATAAATTAAGAACAGAAAAATTAACTTACATATGAAATGAGGTTGGCTTGGAATTCTCTGATATTTTAGCTGCTGACAAGATAGTTTATTACACAATCAACAAAACCCAAGGCTTACAGAAAGAAAAAAGGAATATCTTTCTGTTATTTCAAGTGATACTCTTTGGAAAAATAAACAAATTCTAAGGCAAATAAAAATTTCTGCAGAACTGTAGACACCTATGGCTACAAGAACGTTACTCATTATAAATCAATAATAATGAAGTTTTAATTGTAGTAGCCTGAAAAGCAAATGGAATGAAAGAGCAACAAAAGTGGCTTAATTTTTCAATATCGACAGTCATTACAATTTTGATTTTTTATTTGTTTTCCTTTGAAATGTCAGAGAAACTTGTGCAGTTTCAGAAATTAGAGGAGACTTTTAATGTTTGTTTGGTTTTTAAGAGATGATTCTAGTGGACATTACTAAATAATTATGAGAATAAACACAAACAAATCCAGAAACCTACATATGAGACAGAGATACTAAATGTGATGTGGAGAAAGAGGTAAGATCTAGATATCTGAGTAACAGAAAGTCACTAACTTTCATCCTTATTTTACACTGTTCAAAAAAAATCTTCAATTTTGGAAGCATATATTTCAAATGATTCTTAATTAAGATACAATTGTCAGAGTTAAAGATCTACCTGATATAAATGCTTGATTAGACTTGGAATTTGATCTTGTGTGTCTAAACAGTAGATAACACTGTGGCACCAGAAATCATTAAAAAACCCCAAAACTTTTAATGTTTGACCCATTACCTTTCATCGTGTTCTTAAAAGCCTGGAATGTTCATGACCATACCCCCACTGACTTCACTGGCAATTCTTATTTGGACTTACATTCATACATTGTCTTGTATTGACACAGAGACATGGGAGAGTTTAATTTGTGTTTGTATAGCATTTTGGAAAATAAGAATGCTTTCTCTAAAAGTGTTCATTTTGTACAAAGTGAAAAATAGATATATAGTTCATTTCCCTAATTTCTAGTTTACCATTCTGTGATAGTGTCAGAGCTCCTTGGGACACCTAGTGTTTCTTCAGTGATGGTGGATTGTTAACACTATTCCTTGAAGAATAGACCAGTGCATTCTTTGTTATTTGCCTTTCTATTTCAGACATTTTTATTAAGAATCAAGCTCTGTTTTCTAGCACAGACTTTCATCTGATTAAAAGCAAATTATTCTCTAAGTCATGTTTGTCTGGTTGAGAGCCATTTCCTATGGCTATGCATGTGGGTCAGTCAAACTGTGACCCTTCCTCATCCCTGACGTGTTTATGTTGGCAAGGTCACAATGAAAGATGTAAATTGTTTGGTTTGAATAAAAACAATCAGAACATTTAAATCACAGCAGATCATAACCCAGTGAGATGGCAATGGAAATATTTCAAAGTACTGCCTACATTTTTCAGCTGAGATGCTGTTATAATGCTGATTTGTGGGCAGTGATATTTTACCAAAAGAGAAGCTTGAAAATATCTGCCTCTGGCATTGGATAGGGGATGTCTGGAGTCAGCTTGGACTAATCTAAGCCCCAGCTATGTCTAGCTTTGTAAACTACATGTATCCTTAATCATCCTTTTGTACTCCGGCTAACTAGCACAGAGCAGCCCATTTCTGTACTGTTAACTTTTCTGTGTGCAGACTAGTTACTGTAACTTGTTTTGGTAAGTAGTCCTCTTCTAGGTCCTAGGGGAAGTGCTAAATGTCCCAGACCAAAACTACTCTGGTCTGAAGTATATAGCAGTACATACAGTCTGAGTCTGGTACTCACTGATGTTCCCCTGTTCTGTTTAAACTTTTAGGGAAGTAGCTATAGCCTCTGAGTGTTTTTTGCTGTGTCCAACAAACTGCACTTCCTTGGTCCAGACTCCTTATAGCTACTAGGTATTTAATTGAACGATTTAATGTAAAGCAGGAATTGAGACAGCCCCATTTTCCCTCAAGGAGACAGATGGAAACTATCATACAACACTGCTTTCTTGGACATACTTGTCTCCCAGCATACATGGGAGATTTAGATTGACAGCTCCCTGAAGGGGGTACCTCTGGCTGGTGTCTGCAGTTAGCTAAGATGAACCCGGGGCTTTGTATTTCCTTTCTTTCCCATGGGAGGGGGGAAATGTGCAGACTCCATGAAGTTTGATGCTCAGAAAGTCATGGTCCAGTAAATTTTAAGTGCTCAAAAATATTTCAAGCAGGTATGCTTAGAGGTAGTATTCACCATTCAACATTTTTACTCTCACACTCAGTCTAAAAGTATACATTTATATTTTGAGACTGGAAGTTAATCACTACAGTTTTTAACCTTGCAGCCACATTGCAGGTTTGTTACCTATCCTGTATGAGGATACACCTACAGTTCTGCGACATCAATTAATACAGATTCAAAGTCCATGAACTTGAACCTCTTTCTGATTTGTGGGGCCTAAAGGCCTGATTTTTCTGCACTGAAATCTGGGGATGAAGTCTCTGATACACATTAATCCTCCTATTGAATTTAAAGTCGTCTTGGATTTCAGACCTTTGGTTTCTTCAGTGAGCAATCAAAAAGAATATCCTTCCATAAAACCCAGCTGACATGACTCTGGGTTTTCTGAACTCTCCAAAATGAGATTCTCCATTTGCAGCACCATTTGCAATTTTCTGTGGGAGTTTTGGCAAATCTCTTCCTCTAATAATAAGTCAAGATGAAAACTTCAAGTGCTGAGTCTGGTTATTGTGAAATTATTGGTACAAACACAAGGTTTTAATCTATTAATATTTCCAGTGGCTAGAAGAGAAATCGCTGTTAATGGGGATCCTGTACTACCTGTATTTTCCAAAAACATTGCATGTAGAGATCATTTCAATTTCATTTTAATATCAAATCCAGTATTGTTCCTGTTTTGTCTCTTTAGAGAGCTCGGAAAAAAAATCTTCTCACAGTCTTTTTTTCTCTCTCTTCCACCTGGGACCTTCTCTGTGCCAGAACTATTCTCATGCTTGAAACAAACTCTCCATTCCTCTGGCTGTCACTTTGCCTTAAACCTTTCTGACACTTGCTTTGCATCTAGCTTTCCCATGCTATTTGCTTTCGGTGGATGCTTTGCTGCCAAAAGGACCCAAAAAGCCCAACAACAAAAGCCCCTCACAATTTACAAATAGCTTAACTTTTATTCCAGTTTCATTTTGTGTCCCCATCTGTTAATTTAAGAGGAGAGCTCTCTGAGAGACCATGGATTGCTGTAGGGACAGCTGCTTCTACGGTCCTGACAATCTCAGGAAGTCACTAAAGAAAACTTCCCCAAAAGATACTTAGCCAGTTGTCTCCTGCAAGGAGCTGATGAAACTTCTCATTCCTAGGGTCTTCACTTCTTGTGGGCCTGAGTCTTTACTGTGGACTGCAGAGAAATAAGGGTCAGATTGTTCAATATTTACCCAGATGCCCATAGAGGTCACTTAACCTAGATAAAGCCAACCCCACACAAAGGACTGAGGCTGCTGGCAGCTTTGCCCCAGGTATGTTCCTTTTCTTGGAGTGCAAAATCATACATATTAACCTAAAAAAAAAAATTAAAAAAAATATAGAGAGAGGGAAGGAGGAAAATGATAAAAATATGCAGGTGGTTCCATCTTTGATTATCTCATCAATCCAACATAATCATTAAAAAGATTGCCTGCATACTTTTAATGGTTGGTTGGTTGGCTGGTTTTCAACACAGATAAAAGTAAGTCATTGTGTCTTGAAATGTCACTGACAAATGCAAAATATTAAATGCTGTCTGTGAAAAATCAGCAGGCCTAGAAGGATCAACAATTTATTCTTTTTATTTTCATTAGTTTCTCTAATTAAAGTAATTTCACAGAATTTAGGTTAAGTTTAAGAATAATTTCCTTTAGCTCAGTTCTGGTGGTGGTTTTTCTTTTCCAAATAATATATCCAGCTAAGTTCTTTTGCCTGTCTCTGAGAAGAAGGAATGTGACTTTCACCTCCGTCATACATCCAAGGGGCTGATGGATGGGTTGACCTGCCACAGAGCAGGAAAACTGAAGAGTTGTACCTCGTGGCCTCAGGGATGCATCAAATAAAGCTTGTTTAGACAGATGCACCTGTGTCACCTTTAAAATAGTGGTGGTGTCTTGCCACTTGCTATAGCTTTAACTCAGGTCCTCAGCTGTGCAGGACCCAGGTTAAGTTGGCTTCCTTTTTGCTGTGCTACAAAGCTGAAATCTGTTTTTAAAGCCAACTTGGGTGCTCCATGAGCAACTTTTCTCTTTCAGTACATTACTGAAATCCCTGGAAGAAGCCTCTGAGCAGAGATAGCTGAGTCCTATGTACCAGCAAAAGGCCACACTCATCTATCTTGCACTTCTCAATTTGACAACTAATTCTGGTTTTGGAACATTTTGTTGCTTTATGATTTTATTCTTGATTGCAAAGCATACTTACATGAAGCCAGATCTTAGTGTCTGGAGTGTTCATCCACTCTCCTGAAGTCCTCACCACTTGTTAGTCACCTCCTAATTGATTGTTGTGGAACAGTGATTAGGAAGAGTCAGACAGAAGATAATGACTTCAGGTGGGATGTATGCTGGAAAGCCTGAGTAATGTTAGGTCTTCATGTAAATCATTTCTTAACAAAAGAGTTAGGTAGGGGCCAGCCTGGAGGAAGATGTGGCAGCGTGATGGACCTTCTATGCATCAAGTGACTGCATGAGCTGACTGACAGTTTCAGGAGTAACATAGACCATTCAGTGACATCCTGTCTGTGTGGACAGCTGCCTTCAACATCTTTTTCAAAATTTTTTTTTGAACACTCTCAGTATCACTGTATCATTATTTTGTCTGTGGCCCTCGACATAAAAAGGAAGCAATATCTCCAGTTCCCCACGGGATTTAGGGATTTCTGTGTTAAATTACCCAGACAAGAGGGGAGCAAAACTACCAGTGGTGCCACCACAGGGAGAGATGCATTTTCAATCACTCAGACAGCCTGAATAGCCTGCAAACACAGGAGGCCCAGGCTGGAGTGAAGGACTATGTGGCTATGACAGGAGTCAATGTTTGCAGAGAGCTCATACCAGGTGAGCTGTTCACCTTTCCTACTGCACCCCAGTGAATAGGCTGGTGCAGCAGGCAGGCACCCCAAGGAGCAGGGGTCTGGGCAGAGTGAGGAGCAGCTGAGAGGGCCTGGGGTGGACTGACATTCTGTGATTCTGTGACTGCAATCCCCATCCTTACCCCTGTTCTCCTCAAGGGGAGAGGAGTCAAGAATGAAGGGGTGATTGCGAGCATGGGGAAAGGAATGTGGTAGGAAATTGTCATTTTAATGTTTGCCTTTTTTTTCTCACTAACCAAATCTATTTTATAAATGGCAATGAATTAAATTACTTTTCCCCAAGTTGAATCTCTTTTGCCCATGATGGTAACTGGTAAAAGATCTCCCTGTCTTTATCTTAATTCCATCTTATTTTCTCCCCTTTGTTTCTGAGGAGGGGGAATAACAGAGCAGCTAGGTGGGTGTCTGGCTGTTGGCCAAGGTCAACCCACCACAGTTGCAGTCCGTGTCTTGTAACTTGAAGCTAATTATTATTTGACTCAAGATACTCTTTGGGTATGAACTCTTGTTCAACTCTTAGCCAGTTACCTATTCTAAATTCATAGTATAGCCACTTTGCTGTATAGGTATGATCATTAAAAAAAATTATTAGATAAAATAATAAATCTGAATAAACAAACAAAAAAGAACCCAGGTAAGTGAATGGGTACACTGACCTTTCTTCAGGTCAAGAGTCTGTGTCTATAAGCTTGTTCTCTTTTTCTAACAGAATCTAATTGAATAAAAGAAAATCAAGATCTTCTAAAAAGCCTGACTCACTGTCTGAAATCAGCATCTTGCCTTCTCTTTACTTGCTGGAGACAACTAACTATCTTGTTAGTGGTGACCCAGGTCATCTTAAGACTGGAATATTATAGCAGGGAAGAATTGGGGTTTTTTATTTTATTTTCTTATTACTTCAGAGGAAAGTCAGACAAACTTAAACCAGAAATTTAGAAAGTTAGTCCTGATATATCCTACCCTGAGCTCCTGCCATAATCAATAAGGATAACAATGGAGACATTTAGGCTGGGATAGAGAGCAGTACTCACATCATCTGGCAATTTCAGATACAATGCAGGGGGGCAGTGTGAAGTGTTACATATAGTCAATACACAGGTGCCTACAAGAGGCACTTTCAAAGCCCTAAGTTAGCTGCCAGCTATATACATGGATACACATAAATACGGCTCATGGGTATCAGGACTCCTTGAAGAAGTGATGTGAGAGTCCAAGCAGACAAAAACTGTGTTTCCATTTCCTGTATCCAGTGGCACAGAGGAGAGTAATATGGGTATCAGTCTCCTAGGCTGAATGAGCAGATGCCCATTTACAGCTGAGAAAATCCAGGATAAATGAGCATACGTGATGCTGCCAATAGTTTTGTTTTGTTCCTTGTATGTGACTATGCCAAGATGATCAACAGCACCATCAAGAAGTTAATTCATGGCTACAGACAACAGATGTTGAGACATCCTCCACTCCCCTGAAATTTGTTTGTTTCTCACCAAAAGTAGAACTGTACTGTCCAAAAAACAAGACTCCTGAGACAGAAGCTCTCAGCAGGTATGGTTTAAGGGAAATCTGCTTCAGAGAGTGTTCAGCTCCTGTGAAGATAGCACAGTTTCTCCAGGCCTTCTTGTGTTGTTTTTTCTTTTATTTTTTTTTTTTTATAGGCATCATTTTAACACCTGCCTTCTCAGAATGAGAAGGTGTTTTGGTAGACTCTGATGACTGTGGCTTCATGACAACACACTAAGATTAGCAGCAATCCATTTTGCAAAGGCAGAATCAAAGGTTTGGAGCAGGAGCACAAGGAAAGACATGGTCACCTCCAGGATGTGCACATGTAGTCTGTCCAACCACCATTGGAAGCACAGAAGGGAGATATACATTCTAGTAGTGACCAGTTTTAGCTTGATCTCTGTTTCTGTTTCTCTGAAGTGAGAAGAATGACCTCTTCACCAGGGCAAGATTGTTCCAGGACATTTGTGGAAAAGAGAAATTGAAACCTGAACTTCTTCCCTCACCCACACAGATTTGTACTCTCTCATAGGTTCCCACCTCCCAATTCCTCCCCAATGAGGAACCACCGTGCTGCGAAGTGCAACTCAGTGCAGCACAAGGGAAGAACTGAGAGGAGCCTGTCTTCTGCCCACACTGCCAAAAGCACATCCCAGCTACACTAACCAAAGGCATGTGCCTGTGTGTGCTACCACTTCACCCTGACAGCTTGTAGACATTGTCTATTTTTGGCCACCTGCTTCAGCTGTTTCCATTCCAGCTCTATTGCACCTTTAACCCAGGACTGAGTTAAGGAGTAGGCAAGGATTAGTAAAACCTGCTGACCACAAGGACTTCACTTTGATACCTGCAGTTGCTTTTAAAAAGTCATATGCAAGTTCCCAGTGACACTGCTTGCACATCTCTTTATAACAATTTTTCCTTTTTTCTCCTCAGTTTAAACAGCTTGAATTTGACCTATTCCCTTCAGTCTTTCTTCTTTGTGTGCCACCACTGGGTTCACAGCGTCTATTTGTTCCAGCACAGTCTGTTACTGTAGGAAAGCATGACCTGTAGGTAGGCTTTTCTTCACATATAAATTTATCTGAACAGGATTTTATAAAATTCACCTCCATTTGTTCTTTAAAATGTCAATAAATACTAAAAGCTAATTATTTTCTTAAATCCTGAGGTGAGGTCCTAGAATCCAGTTACTGATCTTGGGTGAGCTTCCTCAGAGCCAGGAGTCTCATTTGTGCAATTATTCACTTATTTATGAATCAAAGAAGGAAGCAGATGAGGACCATGTCCTGCTCCCATTTGGCAGAAAGCAATTGAGTGCAGCTGAAATCAGTTCAGTTAACTGATTAAAAAAGCAGCTGAGGACTAAGCTGGGTAAGTGTCTGTAAGTGCTTACTAGAACAAAGCTGCTTTGTCCTATTTCCAGTTTTCTGTTTCAGTTTTATACTGAAGCAGCCAAACTTTTTGGAAGTAGAGAAGTGGGAAGCTAGGAGAGATACAGTGTTTTTTCAGAGTTACTCTTCTTCAGCCTTTCAGCTGGGCTTTTCCCTGACCTGACTTTGAAGCTAATTAGAAACTAGTCAGAAGCAGATATTTTGACTGGTTTTACTGTCAATCCTTGTATCAGGGCTAGATGCTGTCTGAAGATGTAGAGAAACAGGTAAGTGGAGAAATATTATATGAAAATCAGGTAAAGCTGTAGTCTGTCTGATAATTGACTTATGAGGCAGTTTGTTCATTTTCCTTTGATAGGAGAGGAAAGTAGAACTTTTAATGACAAGGTTGATAAGGCATCTGTGAGAAATTGAAGGAAATGCCATTGTGGTTACTCTCCTGGGAAAGTAAATATGGAAAAAAAAAAAAATAAGGGGGGAAGGAGGGAGGGAATCATCTTCTGTGGTAAGGAAGACAGTTTAGTCATGTTGGAGCTTCATAAATGCTCCCAGCTAAGTGTCAAGAGGACATCAACTGGTCTGCTGTTTGCATCAGGGTAGAAAAGTTGGGGAATGATGAAGCAGTCAGTAGGGCTGTGTACAAGAGGGGATCTCTCATGGCCATAGCACAGGAGAAGCCTGCCCGGATGGATTCACAGACACATTCTTTAATCCTATGTGTGGCAATAGATCTAGATCTCCCAACAATAATTTTTTTTATATATATATATATTAACTCTTCTTTGCTGGGAGAAAGAGGAGGGAGCAAAACAAAATTGTAAACCCTATGGTCAGTGTGAGCAGCAGATCTTTGACACATTAGCAATACAGGGACACAGCAAGGGTTGTTAGAAAACAGAATTTTCCCATAAGACTTTTCTAAGGATAGATGTTAGCAGTAAATATGCTTCCTTACAAAATCTAGTCCACTCCCTTGCTTTTCATGTTTATTCATTATGATGATATAAGCAAGAGGCATTGAATTAAAATTTCTAAAGTCTATTCTTAGCTCTGAGTTATCTGCCACATGTGCTAGAAACAAATTCTACCTTTTTCAAACTGTTCATTATTTTTGTCTTCCTGTTTTTTTGAGTCTTGAAGCTAAGATAGTTTTGTTACTGTAAGTCAGGTAATGCAAAAGGGAGGAATTGCTTACCTCTCCTGCAAGTTCCTTTTATTCTTACAGGAAATCAAGTGCATGTTTATATGTGTGTGTGGACAAGGCAGGGATGCAATCAATAGTTTTTTACAATACCTGCTACTCATTAAACTTATAACTGGCAGCAGATGGCTATTCATACAACATATTAAGTTACTCATTCACTCAACTCACACAGTTACCCAGTTGGAGCAATAGCTGGGGAAATGACCATAGCAGGCTCACTCACAGCATTGGTTTCTTGCTGGCTCTGTTGAAGTTTTTTTGCAGATCACAGGTCACCTCAGGTGCCTGGATCCCAGACACCCCTCTGTTGTGCTGTGGACAGGTATTTACAGCTCAGAGAGAATAGAATAGCACAGTCTTGACTCATCTGCCTTCTGACTATCAGCCCAATGGAGACATATAATACCTCCTCCTCAGGATTTTTAGATTTTTTTGTTTCTCTGCTAAAAGCACAGCTTGAAGGGATTTTGGTAGCAACTCTGGGCACTCAGCATTTGAATGAATTAGACCTTGGGGTCGGCTGTTTGGCACCTTCCCAGCAAAGGAGGAGCTCAGAGAACAATGACTTCTAAGGTAGTCTTGTCCAGCATCACATTATCACATCACAATTCATGAGTTGGACTAGATGATCCTAAAGAGTCCCTTCCAACTCTGGAGATTCTGTGATTAATTCTAAGGCAGAGGGAAGAGGAAGATCCAGTTCTTCAGTTCAGCTTGTCAGGCTATTAAAACTGCCTTTCTGTTGCAACATGAAAAGGAGGTTCTTGCAATAAGCCCAACAAATTTCTCTCCTGTATGACTTTGGTTCAATCCAAGGACAAGGTAGCAAAATAATAACATGATCAGGTACTCGAATATAGTATTGTAATGCTTATACACAAATCACCATTTTCAGGGCCATACTGACTGTAATGTTTCCTCATTTCTGAATCCTTTACTTTGTACCCTCAAGCATTCATCAGTCTGTGTTGGAGTTATTTCTGTACAGACAAGGAAGGGAGTAAGTTATCCTAGTTTAATTGCTTCTGCCTTAAGGATTGATAAGTATGAGCTATATTAAAGGAGAATTTATGTCTGCCAGAAAAAGTCTATAGATAGTTCAGGGCATAGACTTCTCTTCAGCTTAGTGCTCCAATGCTCTACATGATGTATAGAGATTAATGCCCAAGCAAAATGAACATCAGCTGTGCAGAAGATTGCATTGAGATACACAAGAAATAATTATGTTTTCATTCTTAATTTAGAAACATGAATTGTTAAATACCATTATGCCTGGTTTTTAGTTTTACTTTTTGTGTCTCCTTATCCCACAGTCATGAGTTTCTGTTAATATACAATGTTATGTACTCTCAAAAGGATGCTGCTATATAAAAATGGATCTATAAAGAACGTATATAGAGATGCAACTCAATATAGAAAAGAGTAAAAATAGTACAGCTTCACCTTTCTGTGGGGCTAAATTTCAGGAAGTTTGAGATGATTTAATGGCAAAATTTTCTATAGAAAAAGTCAATAAATACTGCAACAGCTCTGCAAAAGTGACTTTTCAAGCTGGCTTGAAGATAGGAATGATTAGGGGATGTATTCCTGATCTCATGGACACAATACCAAAGAAGACACTGGGTAGCTAACAGAACCAAGCACTGTGGTTGTATGTCAATAGTATTGATTAGGCTGTCTCAGGTCTAGCTTCTCAGTGCCATGGCACAGTGCAAATTCTCACGTTAGCATTAAGAGCCTGTTCCTGCCCAAGTTACTGAATATCCTGAAGGAAGGAGAACTGAAACACTCACAGCTCTGCTACACTCATGGCCAACAGGAATGCCAACTCATGGCAGTATTCATGGAGTATTAAGAATGTTGAACTATTTATCTCCTTCATGAAAACGATCTCCTTATGTGGGATTTGGGTTTCTTCTCATGTGATTTTTTTTTTTTTTCACACTTGTTTCCATTTTTCTTTATCACTGAGGAAGAGAAATTATGAAAGCAAAGCTTTCTCAGGCAGTTATTTACAGCAACAGAAAGAGAATGTATTTGCAGGTGACTTAGGCTCATGGAATAACAGAATAAATTAAAATAGAAAGGACTGTATGTCAGGTACTCCAGCCTCCTGACCATCTTGTTGACCTTCTGTTCAACTTGCTGCCCTTTATCAATGTCTGGGCAGCCCAGACTGGGTTCCCTGGGTTGCAGGGAATGCATTCCATCTCCCTGTCTCGGTTCTCTAAGAGGCAAAATGCTATCTGCCCCAGTATCAAGCCTGGAGAAACACTACTTGTGACTGGAGGTTTGTAGAAACATTACCAGTTTCACTGTGGTGATCATTCTCTAGTTAGTTCCCATTGTTGATGCTGTATCTGGCATCACTGATTATTCAAATTGCCTCTTCAGGGAAAAAGATTGCACTTTCCAAAGTCCTAGTCAGCCCCTGAAGACTCCAGTGAGCTCATCATCTGAATTCTTCATATTTTCATTATTACGTATTCTTCAATGAAAAATGTAACAATCTATGAAATCTAATAGTAGTGCACAAAATGGATGAAATTTCCAATGTGGGAGAAAGCAGCCTCATTTTAATCCTGGCAGCAAATATTAAAAATAGAATTTAATACAAAATGAAAAAAGTAAGAAAATGTGATAATATATGTACACAATGGACCTAGAATTCATATAATACCTCTAGATACTTTTTGTTATGCCTTTCCAGTGAAAGGCACGTGAAGTTCATAGTGTTCTTTGCAAAGCTCTGGCCAAAGTGCATCTATTATTATTTCTACCAAAATGTTACTTGCAGAGTAAGAACTTAAGCAATGACAAACACAGTTATAAAAAATTCTAAATCAATATATATAGTGGCTTATTGCAGATATAAACTCTGTCTTTGGAGAGACAAAGTAGACAAAATTTGGTAGACCATTGACCTGTGGCTGAGCCCTTAGAAAATAAAACCATCCAGAAAAGGTTTATTTTACTTTATTTAGGACTTGCTATTTTATATTAAATGAGATCTTGGACCACAGCCATAAACATTCATTCCCTGAACCTTCTCACATCTATACCTGCTGCTTGCACCTTTGCTGAGGAGAGGAACTCACTACTTCAGTGTTTTAAACGATTTGTTTTCCAGCAGAGGCAATACTACACAGCATTCAGACTTGTGTTTCAATGATTTAACAAGGACATGAGCAACAATGGCCAGTGGCAGTGTGGGACCTAAGCAGATGAGATTGTCAGAGCCAAACAAATGAGATTTGTAGTGGTGTTAGTTTTTCTTCTAAATGACTATTTATTTTCTACTGCAGGTAAGAAAATTACAAGACAGGAAATATGCTTTGGAAACAATTACTGCTGCAGGCAAGAAAATATCAGTGCAATGTGCATGTACTGCAGATTTTTCCTCAGCCTAAATTTTCATGTTTCCAGTGTTGTTTCCATATTCCTTCAGACCACACATTCAAAAAGAGAGAGGAAAAAAGAAAAAGTTTTAAGAAATGGCACAACCACAGAGAAAATACTACTAAAATAAACCTACAAGCATACATTACTTTAAGTTCTAATTTTAAGTCCATAATACCTAAACCCAAAAAGGTTGAAATGTTTTGTAAACAACTGGATCAAATATCCCAGGAAAACTCCAGCTAGTACTTAAAAAAAAAAAAAAAAAAAGTGATATCTTCCAACTCTGACAATCTTATGATCCTATGATCTTTGCTTTTAAATTTCCACCCTTGGAAGTAGTCCCACCATCTCATTGTAGGCATCAGTACTTTCTTGTCTAAGCTAGGACACCTTTCCTTGGATCTGAACAGCTCTATGGAGATGAAATGACACTTTGGTGCTGGTCAGTACGTATGTTTTAGACTTTAGCTCTGCATCATCTGTTGGAATAGATGACTTTTCTCTGTGTACAGATACTGAAGGCAAGGGGATTTTCTTCCTAATGTGGATCACTGGGTTCAATGTCTAATGTGAGGTTGAATGAATATGTTTATTTGTATGGATGGGGCTCAAACATCTATTGCAAACATCTACACATCTCTACTGCTTGCATAGTCAATGAAAGGAATATGGCACCAGAAACCTCATCCCAGAAAGCAAGTGCCTGAAAATGAACACAGAAAGTTGGTTTAAAAAGTACTCTGTATCCCCATTGATTAAACCAGTATTAGTTATTTCAAAATCAGAATTATTTATTATGGTGTGCACAGCTAAAGCTAAATGAGATGAAATCCATTGTATATAACTGGCAATAAACTCCCCACCTAATCTTAACAAAACTGTTAGTGGTATACAGACAGACTCTGGTATAATCAGAAACGCTTTTCAACTGTGATTTTTTCAATATTGAACAAAGTGTTTGCTGAACAAAATATTTGCTGAACAATGTGGCTTAACCTTTTCTACTTCCACTGTGAGAACAAGACTTAGAAATTGCAAATTTATTAGCTCAGTGATCAATATATACTAGCCCTGTGTTAGATAATTACATACATTTTGAAAACATTCCAGATAATATCTGAAGTAGCTATATGAGAGCTTCATTGATCTGTCCAAAGAGAAACTAAATGACTGAAGGTATCCATGGGTTTTGTTAAAGTAAAATTTTCAAATTTGGATACCAAATCAAGGCATAATATCCATATTCAGATACCAAAATTACTTAATCAATTGCTGGATTCAGCTTTTTAAATTTGAATGTAAGACAATCCAGCTGTGTAAACACAGACATGCTATCAAGACATTAACATGACCCCAGCTTGTATGCCACAAGGTCTATGAGAAGCCCTGCTCTCCAGCTGTAAACTGGAAGCCAATTCCCCTAGTCCCAGGATGGGGAACTGACCTGTAGAGGCAACACAGAACAAAGGAGGATTTTCAGATAGTACCTAGATGGAAAGCATGTCCATCTCTTGTAGACACTATGCTGTAAGCAACCAAGTCAGAAAAGTTTAACCTCAGCTATTGGAGTAATGCACTTAATGCCTTAATGCAAGGCACTTTGGAGCTCTGTGTGGTCTCTCGTGCTAATGGAGATTGCTGGTAACATTTATTATCTCTAGTAAAACATCCACTCTCTGTGGGATTGCAATTATGCAATGAGAGAATGAACACAGCACACACTGCAGTCAAGTGAAATCAATTTCAGTTTGTTAGAGGTAATGGGAAAAAAAAAAAAAGGCTGCAGGTAGAGTGATGTACTGCACTTTGCTGCCAGCAATATCTCCAATACCTGAGATTTCTCACCATGCAGGAAGGGTATTGAGACACTTTACCAATAGGGAATATTTCAGGGAAGGGAAGTAGTGCTATTGCCATCACTATAGTATAAAGCAATAATTATTTCACAGCACATAGTCATATTATGAGGTAGTTTAGACATGGGAATTGGAAACAAAACACTATATTTGCAGTCATTTGTGTGGTTACTAATTGCTAGCTAGTAATAGGAAATATAAATAACTGTATATGACAAAGAGCTGGTCCATTGGTTAGCTATCTATCAGTAAACACTTTTTATATGACTGCAGCTTTATATCACTTTTCATATCACTTGATTTATTCTTGATGGAGATTTGCACATTGCATTTAGTAAGCCAACTTATGTGTGAAATAGAAGTAAAATCCCCCTCATTTCTGAGTTTGCTGAGATACTTCATCCTTTCCTCTCAGTCTACTCCCACTGCTTAACTTTTTACATCTTCAGGTTTCTCTTTCTCCACCCTTCTCCTGTCTTCAGCAAATACCTTATAATACTACATAGCATCATGCCTCAGCCCTAGTAGATCCTCTCTTTTTCTTCACCTTTTTTGTGAACACAGTTTCCTCAGTGTCTTTACACACATTTCTCTCCTTTAGCTTCAGCCTGACTCTTCTGTTAGAAGCCTCTTCAGCAGTTCTACTCTAGAAAACAGCCATTCATGACAGAGACTGGCATTAGATGAATATTCCCTTTGTAGGACTGAGATGACCTGCTTAGATTTTCTCATTTGCATTTGAGAAAAACCTGCTTTTAACCTCCCATATTAATAAACTATTGCTATTGTCTGCAGTAAAGTGTTGTTCCATGCCAATCTACATTTTCTCAGACAGTGTCTGGATGGCTTGTTTAGGCCAGGGACCATTCCTAGTCAACAATTTGGATGCAAAACCTTCTTCAGGGTCAATAATTTTAGCTGTATGGATGCAAACCAAAATGTGTCTCATGCATAGGCACCAAAGCAAAGCCTTACAAGCTCTGAAATGATTCTACAATCTAAAGAACAGCCAGGTCAGTGCCCCCCTACAAAAGTCCTTCAATACACAGTGAAACTGGAGAAGGTCTAATTGTGGACCATAAACTTTCCCTTTGCACTTCACTTTCTGTGTTTGTTAAGCATATCTCACTCTACATCCTGTAACCATTTCTGTAGACTTTGAAAGTCTTTGAAAAGTCTTGGTTTTCTACATCTAAGACAGCCACTTACATTGTTTAAGATTAAGCTCATATTTATATTGAACTTTAGATAAAATGTCTCTGAATACCATGTAAACTATTTAATATATAAGCCAAGATTTTCAAAAGCCAAGCTCACATTTAGGATGCTCAATCACTGTCCAGTTCTAAGCATATTGGGTAATTAAAAATTCTTTGAGGTCTCAGAACTGGCATTTGCAGAAATCCATTACTATTTTAAGCTTTAAAGCTTAGGTAAATCTTTAAAAATAATCTCAGAGTTAGTTCTTCTTGAACCTGTTAAACCTAAATAGTTGTATGGCATCATTACCTCACCAATATGACTGCTTTTATTCTGGAAAATATTATATAGTTTCCAATTTTTCCATTTATGCTGTTCTATTTGTTTCTGTCTGTCAACCATTTCTTGATCCTTCACAACTCTCAGCAATGCTGCTTTGTTTGATGAACACAAATTAGGAGAATGAATATACCTGACATGATTAAAATTGCTGTAACTTTTCCATTAGCAATATTTAGTAAAGTACCTGGTCTCTGCAGGTCTCAATATCTGCCTATCAGAGCAGTGGCTTTGAGAGTTCCCAGGGATATTTGGATTCTCGATGAGAAAAGCTGAATAAACCTGGAGTGCAATGTCTTCTGGACACACTTCATTTAATGTGCCTTCAATAGTCCTAGTGTAGGTGTGACATTTATGTCTTCAGAGCACGTGTGTTCTACCCTGTCCTCAGTGTGTCAGACCCACTAGTCATGAACTCTTCAGCAGATTTCATCAACAGAAATAAGGGAACCCAAAATGCTCACTGATATGAGTCATTCACAATCGTGGCACTGAGTAACACCCAAACCCCATCTTCCCCTCTGAATCCTGATCTTCAACCTGTTCATGCTCTCCAAATGTTGGTCATTTCAAAATGTTGTGATAAGTCTTAATATACATGTTGCCATAGCGATAATTCCTTTATCCACTATACTAATGACATATAGAAAAGTCCAAGGGTGGTGTAATTTTCTTCTTCAAGGGTCAGGCTGGCTGGTCCCTCTCTTGAGATGCCCTCCAGACACTTGCTATTCTGGCTGCAGTTGTTTACATATGACATTTACTGCCTTCTGCTTTGGAAGAATGGATATTTTGAAGACAGGCTGCACAGTTTTGTAATTTTTTCCCCTGTACTTATGCTCCCATAGAACTCCCAGATGTGTCATTTGGATCCGATGAATTTTATCACTCTATAAGTTATTTCCTTCCCTGTCATTTAAATATCAGAAAATATTTCATTTTCCATGCCAGAAAAGAACAAGTTAAAGGTAAGTATTTACCCAGAATTCTCCTTTATGAATTTATCCAAAAATCTTCTAAGTCTCCCATTAATGTGCTTATATTCCTTCATAGATCCCTTTAGCCACTGATTCAGTAGAATTATTAGTTTCTTGTGGAATTATTAGTTATTATTTTTCTGACTTTAATTTGTTTTCACACCATTAGATATCTATTCTTTGAAACTATCATGGCCTTCCTAATTTTGTTCTTAATAGCTGTTTACTTAATTTATCGTCCTGTTTACTGGTTTCATTAGGGTCAGACAATGGAAGATTTTTATTTGACTCATTTTGCTATTTGAAAGCTGTCACATCTTTTGCCTACTGGACTATAAACTGGAATAGGAATGATTTAGTAAACATTATTCTTCTGTAGAGATTAGGCAGGTAGGTAACAGATAACGTCTTAAATATATTACTGGAGCTGGTCTCTCAAGATCCTCTCAAACTGTCACTTCTTTAATTATTTTCTAGATACTACCTCAAAGACAAAAACCTAGAAGACTGAAGATGCCACTTACAAGTCTGCATATTCCACATCCACTTCTGTCAACTTACATTTCAAATAGACTCTCCATCTGCTGCCCCAACAGTTTGTAATTGTAACGTGGACATCATACGCACCATGGGCTGACACAGTTTGTGCATTTCACTGGTTGTGTCAGTCTCTCCATTTCTAGCCACAGTTAGGTTTGCTGGAAACTAGATGTCATTTCCCAAGACAAATTCAAAAAACAAGCTCTGATTTCATGGGTCACTTAAGCAATACACTGTTTACCAAGGACTTTATGGATAGTTTAATAAGATTACATTGATGTTTCCATTTACTGAATTCTTAAAACTATGCTTCTCCTTTCTTGGGCTTGAAGAAGGTAATGGTCTTTTTCCCTTATTTTCTAAAAAGGAAAATATGTAGTGACAGATTCTCCTAATGGTCATTCAGAATGACATGTTTGCTTACAGTAATTTGTGCAAATTGGAAATCCACTTTTCCCCCTGAGAAATGAAATTATTCCCAGTGTAGACACATTTCCCTGGACAGCTGAAATAAATGGACAGCAGAAATAAATAGTTCACGTTACTTGGAACCATGCTGCAGGGTGCCTGCAAACTTATCTGTTATTACTCACAGGTAGTCAATCACTTGTGAACCAGTGTCGCACAATGTGAAGGCTTTGGAGTGTAGTAGCTGTGTATCTGCCTGTGCCCTTAGAAAGCTAATGTGAATTGCTGCAGAGGAAGCTAACCTCAAGCTAATGAAGCAATCTCCTTCCACTCAGACACAGAAGGGACACATATCCAACCTCACCTCCATCACTCTGTATTTGCCTTATGCAGTAATTTCACATGGTGTGTGCAGAACATCAGTTCATTTCACTATTACAAATTTTCTGACTCATCCGCTCCTCGTTTTCAGTTTAATTTTATTTTTCAGTCTCACACAGTTCATCTCCAATGGTATGTTTCATTACCATAAGTAGAAAATATTCTTAGTTTTTTATGTCATATGTAAAAGTTAGTCATGCATGGAACTTTATTATTATAAATTCAAAATGTGTCTATTAAGTTGTTAATTTTCAGTCCTCCGTTTCTTATTAGTTCTCCAGGGAATATGTGGAGAATTTCCAAATGCAGGTGGTAAATGTAATTTGTCAAATAATGCAAAGAGTAAGGTGGTGTTTTTTTGGTTGATCGGTTGTCATTGTTTGGTTTGTTGGTTGTTTTTTTAACAAAGACAACCCTTGTGTTTCATGCATTTTTACCTCTAACAAGCCAATGTATGATAAACTTAGCAACTTCTTAATATACTGTAAAATCCCATTTTTTGTCTGAATAGGAACAATGAAAATAAGGAGCTGTGAAATGTGTGAATTGAACATCATAATTTTTTATATTGTATATCATTACCTCTTTAGTCTCAAATGACAATCTTGATGGTCAAAAAACCCCAACCAGAAACAATTCTGTTGCATGCTAATTTTAATAATGAAAAATGAACATTACTATAGTTGCATACATTCCATGAGGAATCATCAATAGTTCTGACTGAATATATTCACTATATTAGAAAAGCTATTATAAATTATGCATATATATGTATAATTAAAACATTACCCAAAGTCTTTTTATCATTACTTTCAGACTCATCTCTTTAATCACAATCTCTGCCCTTCCCACATAATTTCATATCTACCTACACAACAGGCTGTTGATACACTTGGAATTTTTCTAGGGTTTCAGTAGCTATTCAGCAGTGCCTCCACTCTCAAGAGTCTTAACCAAGCACCACAGATGATGTTGGCACTGACAAGTAGACAGACAAGTGATTTCTAGGAATGACTGTATCTGGTTGGTGTTTTGATTTGATTTGTGTTTTTAAATAAGATAACAAAGATAGCATGCTTTGAGAGGTATGTGATAGCTCAGTCTTAAACAGATTCAAAGACCACAAGGACCAGGTCTTCATGCATGGAAATGTGAGCACACCACAGTGTGTGCTTTGTGTAGCTTCTGTTGTGGTCCACACAAAGCAGTGAGGATGCTGGAAGCAATGGGAAGAGGTGAATAATTTTGATTCCCCCCACTTTGCTCATCCAGAAGTTTAAGGCTCAACATAGGAGCCTCTGGGCAAAAGTCCCTGGCCAGTACCATGCAAATGTTCAGTGTAGCTCATTGAATGGTCTTTTAAATGAACAGAGTCTAGTAATGTTTCTATTTGTCCATACATAGACAGATAAAAAACATTTGTGCATATAAGACATATATCCATCCTTTAAGAAATTATTACTCTCACACCTTGTGAAATGTTGCTTTCTATATTAAAAATTATATTTATCCTTATCTTGCTCAGAAGAACAGACAGAAAATGGAAATGAGGAAGACCTTCCTATGTATGTGATCCGACAAGACTTACCCTTTTTACCTACTGCAGTGCACAGATCCTGCCCTCCTGGTCACCAGCACCTGTAATTGAGAATAGAAAAACACAGCCTGCTCTTTAGAAACCAGTGCATATTGCACCAAGGACACCATGACAGGCAGGTTCACCATGGTGTGAGATCCCCATGTCAGATCACTAAGTCAGGTTATAGAAGCAGATAGGCAATATCAAGAAGGCATGGTTCTGCACTTATCTCTAAATCTGGGAAATCTGTTGCATCTTAAAAAGGGAACCATAGTGCATCTTTGTGCCCATTAGAGGAACATAGTTAGGATCTGTCATTCTGAGACAAATGTCTTTTCCAGGACTGACTTTAGAGCGGGTCAAGACCTTACAGTTTTTTACCCAGAGCCTCAGGTTAGTGGTATGAAAATAAGTCTCTTCTGCATTTCATTTCACTTGGTTTAATTTCCATGTGAATTTCAAAAACACATAAGGAAAGTCTTTATACTCTGAGTTGAATTGAACAAAAAAATATTATTCAGGGAAAGGCATTGCACTTTTCCTAGTAATTCACTTATAGCAGGATTTTGATAAGTGATGGAATCAGTGGCATGCATAGATTGCATTCAGAGTTAACTTCTATTTCAAAATGAAAACCCAAAACTAACCAAACAAAAAAATAAACCTTGCATTTGCAAACAAATTAGTTTTTCATGATTTATTCAACCAGCTTTTGGAATTTCACATTCTATTATTAAAATGTATTTTAGAAGAGAAATAGTGTGGATATTATTCCAACATAAATCAAAATAAGAAAATTATAAAACCTTAACTCTGGTACATTTAAGAAATCCAGGAAAACTGCAGTTTTTCTTTCCAGCTCTTCAGTAATAATCTCAATAGCAATGCCTGATTTCCATAAAGATAATATTTCACTTACTATTTGACAACTGTTTTAATAATGTCTAAAAATTAGCAAAGATGTTTACTTCTCTCAGTGTTTTCCTGCAAATATCCCTGCAGAATGTCTTTTCCACAGTAATTTTTCACCATTTAAGCAAAGAAATGGAGGGCACATCTAAAGCCAAACTGAGCAAATATGCATCAGCTGGTTGTTCTCTTAGACAAACCAGCACATGCTCTCCATGTGCCCTCTACATGAGCAGTCACACATGTTATCAGCTCTCACTGATACCCTCTTGTAGCTGTCAGAGTTAGTCCATGTGTGCTGAAATTTAAACATTTGCATCTGAGGATAGCTAGAAATGCTCCAGATGTAGAAGTGGTCACTACTGTCAGATAGTTTCAGGCTGTTAAGACCTGTGCTTTGATATAATTTGTCAGAAAGATTGTAAAAGAGTGAACATAACTGCTGGAGAATTTCTGCCTGTGTCTTACCCAACCATCATGCAAAGAGACACCTACCTGAGGGACTTGATCTTGTACCTAGTGCAGTTGGAATGAAAGAAAATCTATACATAAACTTCAGGTGTTTTGCAGAACTGTGTATAGGAAGGTGCTTATGACTGCCAGTAGTTTTTAGTTAACTAGCTTCTCAGTTGCCTTCTTCCCTTCTTTCTTTCCTTCTTTCCTCCCTTCCTTGCTTCATTCCCTACTTCTTGCCATCCGTCATTGGGTGTTCTTGAAGAACACCCATTAAATATCAAGTACCACAAAATTTATTAAGAGATTGCTGTTACATCAGTAATGAGAGCATCTTGTGGTCTAAGAAAAGAACAAAGAGAATTTGGAAACATGGAATTGTAACCAGGCAGTAGAGTAACTTAACTGCTCACAAATCATGTCTCCGAAGGTGAACTGGGACTGCAACTAGTCTAGCTCTCACCTTATTCCCACTCCTGGGAATACTGTAAATGCTAAAACTTTTTATATTGAATTCATAGATTTATTTACAAGGTTCTGTGATGAAAAAACAGCTAACCTAGACTTGGGTTAAAGAGGGTGTAGTTCTGGTTGGAAGTCTGCAGAAAAATATTTGCATTAACAAAATTTTGCTTTAATTGTTCTGAAGTCCTTCCAACTTTGAACTTAAAATGAGATATGAGAGTAAATTTAAGCTTTAAGAACACATACTGAATTCAAAGTGCCATTTCCCATTCTTTCATTTTGCTTTGGAAATGTTATAGCTCTGTATAATTTATTGGAAAACAGTAATTAGGATGGGGAAACCAAGGCACACCAAGTTACCCAGCTAGATCAGGGCCACATGCAATTGGGTGAAAGAACAAAGCAAAACAAACAAAGAAGAAGTACAGATCTTATCTCCTCATCCTCTGCTGTAGAAAAAGATCCCATATCCTAAATTTCCCCTCATGTGCCTGCACCCTGTAGCAAAAGACATTTAAACTTTAATTCTCCTTGTTATTTTCCAAGACAGTTTTTATTATATTTTCTAAACTGCTTATCAACCCTTGGGTCTGTTTGAAATTATCTTGTGCCATCTGAGAAGTTTTATTTGCTGAGGAAGATTTGATACCAGGAGAGAACATTCCTTCAGAACAAAAGAGGTGCTCAATACGCTAGTTTGTCCTTTGCTGCGATTGGTGCAATGGTACTGTGCAGAAGTGGATTTGTAATGCAGCCTTTCCTATTAGCAACTGACCTTTCTTCCTGATCAGACCCTGCACTTTTTAGCTTTTATATGAAGTGTAGGAAAAAAAGAAGAATCCTCCAATGTCTTTTCAAGCAGAGTATAGGAAATGAGCAAAGGCCTCTGTGATGATGAGGAAAATCTAAAAATATGTAACATCAAAGAAAGCTGGCATACTGTAAAGTTGATTTCAGGAGAAAATTCAGTCTGGGAAGAGTAGAAAAATAGTAAAGGGATAAGAATTAAACATTTGGAAAACAAAATAAAGAGGAGAAAGACTCTTAGTTATGAAAAATGTCATGCAGAATTTCAGATGTAGAAAATAACTGAATTTAAATAAGGTTTTATAACAAAAGAGACTTTTCCTTGGCCAGAAAACTGCTCATAATTTATTACAAGATTACTCAGTGCAGGTGCTATTCTTTATCATGCATCTGACCTGTGTCTTTGAAAGTATGTCCCAGCAGGAATAGGATGTTGAGATTAAAGATTTGAGCTAAATATTCCACTGTGTTTTCAGTCAGGGAACCTGCTTTATAGCCTGGACCATGCCCACACTCAATTTAATCAAGTTTCATTGGAGCTTAGAATTCTCTCTTTTGGGAAAAACAAACAAACAAACCCCCACAACAATTCAAGAAGCCTGGCATAACAGTAGAGGTGCGATACAGCAATACTTTATAGTACAGCCTCTTTGCAGTGATTTGTGTGAATAAACTCTAATCCAGCAGACTGTCTCAAAACCTACCAGCTGCCCTGCTTGTGAAACATAAGATTTACCACAATGTCAGAAATAATATTTGTCAACTCATTTATCCACTCATGGACCAGGGCCAGCATCAAATACTTCAGAACAAGATGAAATAGCTCTCACAGGAGACAGCTATATGATAATCTGCCTGAGTAATGCTCTTATCCCAAATCTTGGTAGTTACTGTTTGTTTTGAGCTTTGTTTCATAAGAATTCATCTGTCTTTCTTCATCTTCACTGTTTCTTTTACCTCAGCTGTTCTATGTCTTATTATTTATAAGTATATACACTCCCTACTTACCTCTGGTTACGCTCTGAGTCTTGAATGCTTCCAGTGGAAACATGCTTCATGTTGAAATGATTTATTGTGAAGGGCAATAAAAGCAATTGATAGGTTCTTAGAACGGTTTGGGTTGGTATTGTGGAGGCACCCACAAAGTAAGACAGTGATACCTACCCAAAATGTGGATTTATTGTAAACAAATTTACTGCACTCCTTGTGACACAGTTAGATTGCAAGTTCAGGTGTCAGTTGGGATTATGTTACTCCACAACTAAGTTGTGGGCTTCAAGGAATTTTCCATTTAGAAAGATGAAAAAAAGTGCACACATATTCACTCCCAAAGGGAAAACCTCCCACTGAAGGGTACCCAAAATATACACTCATCAAAGAGGCGTGAGGACTCACTCAATATGCAGAAATATCCTTAGATGATGTCCCAGTCTGAAGAAAGGATCTGACTGCTACTGCTTTGAGGGGAAACAAACCCAAACCGGTCCTCTAGTGGATGTCCATTTATACTCTAGTCGAGGGTGCACTGTGGTCATATTTTAATTAGTTGGAAATACAAACCCACAACACAAGCCTAGATAGGAGTGGCCACTTCACCTCAGGGGGCAAAGCAGATCTCAACCAGGCCTCTGGCATCCCCTGGCCCTTTGTCTGTCAGGCTTTTGTGTTTCTGTTATGCTTCCTGTCAGGGCAGTTTGCACCTGCTGCAGTTGGAGTCCCACCCTGTCTTTCCTGTAGGCTCTCTTTAAGTACTGGAAAGCCACTACAAAGTCTCCCTGCAGCCTTTTCATCTCCGGGCTGAACAACCTCATACAACAGATAATTGTATTTCCTTTTTCCACCATCATCTTTAAAAGGAGACATTTGAGAGTCTTCTGTCACCTTTCCTCAGAATGTAAAAATGCTGCTATGCTTTGCTGTTGTGTGGCATGTCCTGTGCCCATGGCTGGCCCCTGATAAAGGTGAATTTATGCATGGCTCCACACTGTATCTATTCTAAGCAGATATTTTGTTAAAGACTACTGATTTAAATTTAAGGTACCAGATAAACTTTGTAGCTTAGCAACTCCATTCATGTAAAGATCTGCATCTAAGGCTCCAAGCCAAATCTAGCTTTCCATACAAACCTAAGAGAGATCCTGTTTTATTGGGGGTTTATTATCTGACTAGTTAAGATGGAAGCAGAACAGATAAACATTATGATCTGAGAGAAGTTTGGCAAAACACCTTGTTTGCATGAGAGCTGACCTTTTATTTTAACATTTGGCTGTCATTTTTAACATTTTAGGGCAGGGTTTTGTTGGAGCAAGAGTAAATGGACAAAAAAAGAATTGAATGTGAATGTAGATGTTAAAGGCAGGAGAGGGAAAAGGGTATTGGATGAGCAATTTAACATTGCTGTTAAGTGGGAAGAAAGTCAGATGAGAGACAGAAAACAATGACCACAGCTGAGGTGCGGGTGGCGTTGCTGAGACACTGGAGTTCTTCCCTCTCCTGTTTCTGCTGGCTTATCCTGTTCACCTCTACATTCCCTTGCTTACTCAGCTGGGACAGTAAGAGACAGTGCTCTTCCCCAAAAATTCTTGCTTTTTTCTCATCTTGGAGGCAGATGAGGGTGCATACAAAGAAAGAGGGGAGGAAATAACCCTGGCTGGATCACAATTGCTCTTTCCTCTCTATAGTCTGATTACTTTTCTGTGTCAGCTCTGCTACAGAAGGTACTTTTATTAATGTAAACTTTAGACCTTTTCCCTCAGGATTGTAATGACCCAGCAATTTTAACATTCATCTCTCTTCAACAATGTGAACAAAATTGTTACATGCTGGAGGTTTGTTGCTTTTTTTTTTTTTTTTAATCTCCTCACTATGGCTTGCTGCCACAAACTCCTCTGACGTTCTCTGCAATGACAGCTGATCTCTCATTCTCTCTCCCAAATGACTGCAGGCTCATAGAAGAAAACATTGGTTTTTATTTTCCTCAAGGAAAAGATAAAGGTTGATCCATATGTTTAAAGGTACAGAGTTACCAATTACAAGTAATTTCTTTTAATGAATAGGCTTAATTTGCTTCTAAAACACATTAGTACAATTCCTTAATTTCAGTGGTTTCATGAAAGTATAGCAGAGCTGAAAATAAGACACAGTAACTTGGTATAACAGCACACATGGGAATTATTTAAGCCTGGATGGAAGATATGACTAATGTTCCATCCTGACAGCCTCCTCTGGTACCTCCTTAGACTTTGCGAAGCACAACAGTATGATAAGCAAAGAAGAGTTCCTGAGAATAAACTGTATCTTTGGGGAGCATCCCCTCTCTGCACCTCTGCTTTCTTTCTGGTCCTTTGCCTGTTGCAACATCAGAAGTTAATTTTCTTTTCTTGTTTTGTCTGTAAAAATTAAAATATCAAAAAACCACAGAGCTCTGAAATCATAGTGTCATTCTGATAGGAAAAAAAACCTTTAAGATCATTAAGGCCAACCATTAACCTAGGTTTGTCAACTCCACCCATTTGGAAACACTTCCAGGATATTTCTCAGACAGTATAGCTTTAATATGTATGTATCTCATTTCTGTAGATTAGCAGGCTATTTTATGTCTTGTCTGATGACTCATATGGTCTTCACCAGAACAAAAAGACTGTACTCTGTGTGTTCTCACCTTCAGTGAATCATGAGAGATACGGTTTAGTAGTAAAAGGTGGAATGATGCAAATGGATTATAGTTATCATGAGGTGCTCTGGCAAAACTTTGAAATACAGAACTTTCAATTATTGCACCTTTGGGCAATATTTGTGCTTCAATGTTAAAGTTGTATCGGACAATAGATACCACCTCCCCACAAAAAAAAGGCTTGTGGAAAATCCAGTTTTCCACTAGCCCCTCTGACCAACCAGTTTTTGATCCAGCACTCCTTGCTATGACTAGATCTCCAGTCTCAGCCACTGCTCTAAAAATAATCACACAGCCCTAATAAGAACGATAGGCCCACAGAAGTGCACTACAAGATCTGGAAGCAGCCAGTCTTGCTGCTGATTCTCTGTGAATAGAGGGATCCAGCTGCATTGTCTGTGCATAAGTCCTGATCTTAAGACAGTTAATTTGCAAATCCAGTGGTATTTAAGTCTCTAAATGTGTATGTTTTACAGAAGAGGCTGGGACTCTAAAGCTCATTTCCACACAGCCAGGTTGGTGGATTAATTTTTCAGAAGTCAGGAGGAGCCACACAGTTATGTAAAACCTTCTGAACGTTTATTTTTGTATACTTAATTATTTTAGGTACAAACCCAGCATTTACATCAAAAGAAGATAGAATATACAAAGAAGAACAGGTGTTACCCATCCTAATCACGTCAATGTGTCCTCGCTGGCAATAAATCATGTAATGTTTTGGGTGATTTTCTTTTCCATGTAGGTCTAGATGATGATCCATTCTTGTAAGAAGAAAACTGGCCTCAGAAAATGTATTAGGATGTTAAGCTTTAATATCCTTTTTTCCATTTAGGATGCACTCACTGTAGGGACAGTCCCTGCATCACTACAGTGCCCATTAACCACCTTGTCTTTCTTGCAGGCTATCTTTGCAGCAGCAGCCGTAGTTATGGTCTCTTACTTGTCCTTTTGGTGTTGAGATCATAGCACAGATGGTTGTAGGTATGCTGTTAAATGTGCTCACTCTGGAGAATAATCCCTGGCTACCAGGTCAAGTACTACAGCATGGTTGCAGCTCACAGTTTGAGGATGACTCCTCTATAGTGAACACACCATATCTTCTAAAGAGAAATTTCTTTGGACTTCCAAGTCTGTGTTTTAAACAATGCTTGTGACATCTGAGGACAGGGACTGTTAGGGAAAATGAGCAGAGATTACAAAAGCATTGGCATAGATGAACACAGGTATAGGTAGAAGAAAGCAGAACAATCATGTCCTGGCACACTGCTCACATGTCATGACACAAGTGTTATTCTGCAACTAATGATCTGCAACTAGTAGCCTTACAGACAATTTTAGCATATCATCCAATCAAAACTAAAGTGTGCAACATTTCCTTTAGGAGTTTTAACCTATTGGCCAATCAACCTCATTTTTAAAAATATGTACCAAATTTCCAATTTCAATTTGTGTGCTTGAAGCTTGTAGTCATTAATTCTTGTTATGCTTTTCTTCTCTAGTCGAAGGAGCTCTATTTTCTCCTCATTCTTGTAAGCATTTTGTAATCAATTCATCTCTCAGTCATCTTCTGATAAGCGGAACAGATTCAGTTCTTCAGGTCTCCCACAGAAAGATGTACTCCAGCCCTCTTAATTATTTTTGTAACAACTTTTGTATCTGTTCCAATTTTCCCCAGTCTAATGACCATATCTGAGAGTGTTCCTCTCTTGTTTTTTTCCTGTGATATATACAGAAGTTACAAATAAATAAGCAAATAAATAAAGTCTTTCTGTTCCTCCTCTATCACTAGCTGGTTCAAAATCGTACTAATGTATGTTGTCTATGGCATCCAATTTGAAGTTCCTACTGAGTGACTTCTACATGACAGTGTCTAAGTAATTGTCAGAATCAGTGATATAATTCTGCTCCCAGGTTGGCATTTGGATGTAGTGAGATTTCTTCTTGTCTGTTTGGATGGGTGCTGGTAAATCAGGAATATAAATTGCTCCATATGACAGCCTCAGCCTCACTGTTATGTATCAGTCAGGCAAACTTTAAGGCACCTGCAAACTATACTGTCATTTCAAAAAAAAGACAGTTAATAACAGTAAGAGGAGTTACACAGGAGTGACTGAGAAGGGCAAGAAAACATCTTTCTTCCTTTCTGCTTCATTAGATTGTGTATGTCCATGCATGACTGAGAGTTGTGGAAGACTGAAACACAGTGGTCACCTTAGGTTTCTTCACTGTTATCCCCATATTAATACCAACTTCCCTTCAGGAAGTGTTCTGCCTCTTTTCCCCTCGCCAGATTTCACCATATATTGCAAAAGTCTAATTATTAGCAAGGAAATAAGGCATTGTGTTTGTCACTGTCAATAAATCAGTGTGGTTCACAGGAAAAGGAAAAAAAAAAGTCTATGGATGAAAATGCATAATAGGAATAGAAAATATTTTATATATTCAGTTCTTGTAATGACAGAAGAAGGTATTCATTAGAAAAGTTACAAGGCCCCACTGAGATTATATTTTTTGAGAATATGTGAGTTAAAACAATGGCTTTGATTCTTTGCAAATTCAAACCCCAAATAAATAAGTAAAAAGTTAAGGTTATTTACCTCATTTTAATGTCCTTACTTTTTCAGGGAAAACTTCTGGAGTTCAATGCTTTCTTCTCATGCTGTCACAAAAATGACATTTCTGTTTTTACTGCAATGCAGAATGAATTCTTCTGCCTATGTGTGTTCAGCAATAAACACAAAACAGATCCAACCCACAGTAAAAACACTCACAACAACATTTGACTTTTGTATTTACAGCTGAATTTCATTGAGAGCAAGCAAGCTCACAAGACTTAATCTAATTTTCTCACATCACTTGGAGAGCATAATGCTCCAGTGCCTCCATTTTGAGGAAAACAAAACTGAAAGATTTTCTAGAACAGATCAACCCATGTATTTAAATGGTGCAATTCAATAATGGAATAGTTAAGCCAGTTCAGCTGCAAATAAGTATGCAATAAGCTTTCTAGAGAAACACTTGCTCACACAAGTACATTCGCAAATACAAAGTGTTATCTATGTAGACCAAAGTTTGCTTACATAGATTGATGGCAGGTCTTAAATGTTTCTCTAGGTCTCTCAGCTTTCAAGAAAGAGGAAACAAATACACAATGGAAAGCTCTTTCTGCATGCACCTCCAAACCTTTTTTTTTTCTTCTTTATGCCAGTAGTTACCTGTGTCACTAACATCACTTCAGCTGGTCCCAGAGTACCAAAAGCAGAATAACTGCCTATAAGACTTCCTACCCTCACTAGGCTGTAGCAGGAGGATGATGCTAATAATTAATCTTGAGTATGGAACATCCGTAGGCAATTTGGCTGTGAAAACATTGCCATGATAATGTGCAAGTTACTGACATAACTGAAGAGCTGATACAAAAAAAGGCTGTGGGCTTACCAGTTTGTTTTTTTTTTTTTTCCCCACCTGTACTAGCTGGCATAATAAAAGATACAATGTCTTCCCACAGATGCTGCTTCTTTAACAGAAGAACAGCACAATCAATACTTACTCTCTATTGAATTTGATCCATCATTTGAACATCTCTGATTGTTGCCAGTTTTTCATCCATGTTTCATGAGAGAAATGCTCTTGGTTGCACTCATTCCACAAAAGGTGTAGGATGCTTTTAAAAGGGGTAGCAGACTTAAAGTATTAATAGTACTGGTCCAAAAGTTTCTTAAAAAACATAATTTGTGTTGTCAAGAATTTCATAAACTGGCTAACAATATCCTTGAAAGCATGTCTAGTCAGGTTTAATGACATCTTTTGGGATTCTCTTTAATTTCCCCTGAAGTCTTCTACTTACAGTAAATCTTTTGCCATTATTATAAACCAAAAGTTGTATTTTGTTTGTTTGCATCTAGAAGACAGAAGAAGGAAATAAAAAGCAGAAGGGATGCTAATATTTCTAATTCCTATTTCTGTTGTATTTGTGGAATAACTCAAACTGTTGACTTGCAGTTTTGAAGTAGGTCAAGAAGACAAAAAATGCTTGTTTTCTGGTTCAGATCTTGAAATGCAGCTAAAAGTTACTTTTGCTTTAAATCCTTGGTTTTGTTCCACAGTTCCTGTGTGACCTTGGAAAGCTGCTGTAGGATGCAGAAGGTGAATGGGTAGTAACAAATATGACTTGCATCAATATCAGAGAGGCTGAGCTCCACGTTTCTGGGGAGCTTGCCACAGGGGAACTCAGTTGAGGTCCTTGACCTCTACAGAGCTTATTGGTGAATGGTTGTGAAAGGGAACCATAAAGAAAAATATTCTACAGGGAAATAAAAGTGTTCATTTCCCAGATCAGGAGAATGAAATTAGAAATAGCTACATAGTTCTATTAGGGAATATTGCTCTTTCTGTATGAGCGAAACACAGGATTTTTTTGGTTCTGCATCAGTCAAATCATGTTCAAGTCACAAGCTGTCTGGAAATAATATCACCCTCAAGCAAATAACAACTAACACTGCAGAATAAATAGCTGCAGATAAATTTGTATACCTACAGCTGTCAGGTGCTGCAAGGTCCTTGGAACACTCAAAAGTGGCTAGTCAGATAATGTATCGTGAATACTTCTTCCTACAGTATTACTAATAATAATACCAATACTCTCACTTCTAAACTGGGTTCTCATCATATTGGACAGTACTCATACTACTATTATTGGTTGCTCAGAAATCTCTTGCTGATCCAAGTTTGCTCATCAGTCTACTTCCTTTCTAAACACTGTGTCATAGTGCTTGAACATGACATCAGTAGAAGAGTGGAGAGCCGATTTGAGATAATTCTGAGGTTTTGCTTGAGCCATACTTGTACCAACATAAGCATCCTTCAAATTCAAGACGTGCATCATCCTTGTGTTATGAGTTTGGACAGTATCAAGAAATGAAACAAAAACATTAACACCTGTTACAGAGAGGCATTGGTGTCTGGAAGTGTAAGAGTATGCAGACAGCCTCTGACATTTCAAAAAGTTATTGTTTTCTGTATGTGAGACAATATTTTCTGCTGCACAGTAATGAGTATTGTGCCATTCATGTTCATCATCCACAAAGCCCATTTAAATTTAATTCACCCATACTGAAATTCTGGTAGGATTTGAAGGGAATTATTCTGTAGCATTTTGTCATTGTCTTTTTTCCCTCATGAACTTTGTGGAATTTGTTCCAAATATGAAAGCGCCTGCAGCAAGTACTGATTCCTAGGGAGTCTGAAAGCAGGATTAATAGGCAGGTGAAAAAAATCTCAGTGGAAGTCATCTAGCTCAGAAATGAGCTAGAAATGCTTGTATGCTTGACTATTTCCTGCCTAGTGCCTACTTTCATGGTTAGACATCTCATTCAGTAGAAAGGAAAAAGCATAGAAGACAATTCCCTTAAGAACTGAGCAGGAGCATGCGCTGCCTTCTCTAATTTTAAGTGTCATCGCCAATAATGAGAGATTTGTTATAAAACAGTAATAGCTTTTCTGTGAAACTGGAAAGAAAAAAAAAAGGGCAGTTAAAAGCACAGGCATAGTCTTAATGTTTTGATTAGATTAGATACTTTTCTCTCTTCATATGAATAATGAATCAAAACACTAGCAAGAGGTAGAGAAGCTGGCAAGCCCCTTTAGAGACAACAGCAGCAGTTACCTCACAAAGCTGTAGCTAAGTCAATGGTGCATGACTTTCTTTAATGGACTGTGTTTGTGAAAAGAAAGTTTCCTCAGTACTGAGCATAAAATGAAGAAAGGCTTGAAATTAGCTTGAGTAAGCTGTAAAAACAGAGGGTGAAAGCCAAGCTGTAAAAGATACATGCATCAAGGGAAAACCATGATCTGGGGAATCTTCTCATATGGGTGAAATCCTCTTATTACTCTCCCACAGAGCCTGATCAGTAACTGGATTGAGTATGTCACTTACCTGCTGGTTATAGCCTGAGCAGGTGCAGGAGCACTGGCCTCCCACACCAGTGAGTCCCTCCCATGGCAACCATAGGCAAGTAAGTGACAGATGCTTTGCATAAAACAGTCTGCAAAATTTAATGTGTTCACTCATGCAGCCTACAAGCCACATGACACAACCCACTCCATCAAAGCAAATATAAGACTTGTTACGAAAAGGCCTAGAGCCTTCAAAATGTTAAAAGGTGAAGGGGAGAGCTGACAGAGGGCATGACTTATTTACACAGGTGTGAAAATAGTCTTTTTACCATCTTTCCATGTCACTACATGACTTAAGTTCTTTTTCCTCCTGCTGTTATCTCCCTTTTTCAGATCATAAAAGCATAAGAATAGTTATGATTCTTGCAGCCTGAAGCTATTTTAATCTGAGGGGATTTCCTGAGGCTGACATGATCTTCCATTTAGGAATACCTTGCAGACATCTCTTCCAGCCTTATTCAATCTGTAATCTTTAGCAAGGAGTTCCATAAATCTATTACCTGTAAATTAAAGGAATTCCTCTTGTTTATTTTCAATCTTAGTACTTTTAATCTCATTTGAAATTAGATCAAATTCAGTTTACTCCTTTTCTTATATTTGTTGACCCATTAAAAAAGCTGTTAGATACTCTTAAATTCTGCTGCTTTTATTTTCCAATGTAACTTTCCACAGAACAGCTTTCAAAAGTCACTGGTTGACTTCAGAACCTGAAACAGCTTGTTTTGCAGTGCAGTTTAGTACTTACGTCACTTTAGATCCAGACAGTTCAGCTTAGCAAGTTAGATGAGTCTCAAAGTAAATAGGTATGTGCAGCAGAATACTAGTTGAATACTTGCACTCTTTTTTTCTGTCCACATGCACAATAGGGCAGAGAAATGCAGCACTCTTAGAGGCCCACACATGATAGTTCATTGCCTGTTCTCCTTTTGTTTCAGTCACTGGCTGCATGTCAAGGATGCACAGGGATACCTGCATGCTTCTGAGCCCAGAACTCCACTGCTTTGTTGTATCCTCACAGATAGGTGAAATTGAAACAGCTCTTGGACTATGACATGGGATGAAGGAGAGACCTGGGAGAGCTGAGCTTGTTAATCCTGCCTTAACCATGATTAATTCTGGCAAGGCTGGGAGGAGAAGCACTGCAGACATGGGTGTAAGCACAACAGCAGAAACTTTCAGTCTGGCTGTACTAGCTGGAGACAAGTGGCACCTGAATAACACAATTCCTTACATGTGTACTGGCTACTTCTCTCTCCAAAATGTGCTGCCCTTGCCATCTATCTGCTTAGTCTGAAGTCAGACTCTGTACATATTTTGTTCTGGAGCAAGGCCCTATTGAGAAAGATTCCTCTTTTTGGTACTGATAAATTGCCAAACTATTTAGTTCATAGACTGAACTAATTTGAAATAACATCATGAAGAAATGCTTACATAATTCTGATACTTAGCAGTTTGAAGAGCTTTTTTGCTTAAAAATGAAAAAAATGTTAAAAAGAAAGTTAGCAGAACTCAGGTCTTGATCCTGCATCTGTTTGACTTCATAGCAAAACCACAGATCCGCTCCTCATGATAAAAGCTGATTAGTTTTTCTACAAACAGCACTGTGTTTCTCATTAGATTTACAGAGAAAGGTGGATTTTTGTGAATCTTCTAAAAACCTTGTGACATTTCAAGGCTAGAAGTGGGTGACTGCTGAGAAAACCTGACCATTAAGGTAGTTCCACACTGAGAAACCTTTATTTATGATGAACTGAAATTATATAACTGATTACTCAGATGTCGGCTGCAACCAGGGGACATTGCAGGGATAAGATGGCCATCATGCCAGGCACTCTGCTGGCAGCAGTGTGCTCCATGCCAAAGTAAATGAAGAAACAAAAAGGGAAATAAAGACATCCCAAAGTGACATGGCTTCCTCACAGTCACATAAAACATTACTTGCAGCACAGTTCTTTTAATCCTTCTTAATACTTTCTTCACATTGAATTAATTGACTTTGTATTTTCTTTCAGTTCTTGACTACCACCTTTATTATTATTTTATTAACACTCATGTATTATTGATATATGTTAATTCTTCATAATTATTAATTTATTACTTGTATTTTCTCATTGAAAAATTACAGTAGATAAACGTTCAACATTAACACATGACAAAAAACATTTGTGAATGGAATAGTAAGCCCAAATAAATTACTATTAGGAAACAACTGTTAAAAAGATGTTTAGCATGGAATCATAAACTGCTTGAATTGTTTATTTGCTACAGAATTTGCTCATATAGCAATTCCTTTGATTAAATTTTTATTTCGGTTGTGTCCACATAGCAATTCCAATGCTTTTCACAGAGTAATCCAACACAGCTCAAAGGTCCAATACTGCAATGAGCTGCTCATGAAGAATTCATTAACTGGTAACTTTGCAAGATTACACACATTCTTTTGAGAAAAACAAACAAACAAATTGTTTCTTAGTTTATTAGTTATAAATTGTTCTCCTGGTTGTGTTCTAGAGGCTCTAAAACACAACCATAACGGTAATTGCATTTTTCCTTTCACATTTTCTTTTTCTTTAGCTATGTAACACCTTTAATTTCTTCCATCAGTTCTTGAGTCCTGCTACTCTTACCCCTGCACCAGTCCCAGACATTTTGGAAAATTATTTAAGCATAAAAATATTTTGTATGCTTACGGATTTAGAAGCTGGCAGAACTGAAGCCTAGATCCCAATAACTTTATTTATTCCCTTCTGTAGGCAACCTTTTAAACAAGATAAAAGGTTCAATTCAACCTTAAGGCATGTGCATAGATACCTTCTCTTCCCTCCTCTCTTCCTCCCCAGTGACTTAATTTATTTGCTAAACCAAAATAAACTGCAAGCCATAGAGAACTGTCTATACAATGTAAAGGTTGGAAACTCTTCGAGGCAGCCTCAAGCAACCTGCATTGGAGTATCTGAGCAAAACAAAAGACTTGGCTAGATGGGACTTCAGTCTTTGCAGTTATGACCCCCATGACATTCCTATGCCTCTCAATTTTGTGTGTTTTCTCTTAAATCCTGCCATTTGCTCCTTTTTCCTCTCTTACGTTTTTCCCCAAAACAAAATCTCACAATTGATTTTGAATAAAAACCAGCTTGAGAGCAATCGATAGTTCCTGAAATTTAATGCAGCACTTTGTTAAGCTTGCAAATGGGATAATGATTATGTGGGGCTAAATGGTGGACCCAGGGCTGGTTTGCCCCTTTCAGATACAGGCAAAGAAAGTTTCCCTCAGATGCTAATATATTGCATTTCAACAGGGGTCAATAGCTTCAGGCTCGATCTTACTTAGAACTTAAAGGCATGCTGTTGGAGAGTGTTAGCTGAGGCATTTTAACCCCCTCCAGACAAATGAGGAAACTAAAATATGTTTTTGCTGGACAGATTGCATTATACCTCTAAAAGCACACTATTCCTGATCTTTGTGGTGTTTTACAATGCATTCTTTAATATAGTAAAATTTGCATTTAATTATAGAAAAGAATGACCTTGTTGCTTGTGCCCACCCCAACTAGGCCTCAACCACCCAGCAGGCTGTATGAGGTAGACTGAGGTGTCATCACCTCTCCTGCTTTTCAGAAGCCTTGCTCAAAAGGCAACTCTCTGCAAAACACAGTATCCCCTCTGCAAGGTGCTGCAGGGCCAGCTGAAATCATGGGAATCCTGAGACTGTGGAAGATGTGAGGTGACAGGGAGCTGGGGCAAGAGGGGTGCTGGCAAGCCTAAAGATGGCACACCGGTTGAAGCAGAGACTGAATCAGAAAAGTAAAAGTGGCAGATCTTAAGCAAGCTTGCCCATGATTTATACTGAAGGTGTCTCTCATCATGAAGCATCCAGCCCCTCTTCATGCATGTGCCATGCTCCTTCCTTGCATGCTCTGTTTAGCAATGAAGTCACTGACCTTTCATTTGTCCTCATGATGCTTCCAAAGATTGACTGTAGGTTGTTTTCATCTCCCCAGATGTCAGCAGTCTTCTTGTTATTAACCATTTGGGGTTTATATGAGTTTTATATGTCTGCTTTTGGAGGCAAGGACTCAGTGGAAAAGGATAAAAGGTATCAGAAATTGCTATTAGGAGATTACTGTGAAATAAAATTAAATAAAAACCTAGATTTTTGCAGAAGGAAGAGAGCCACACAGGAAATGTCCTTCCTAAGGGCAGGTGGTGCCTGATCCATGCTACTGGATAATGGTCTTCTGACACCTAATGATTTATTCTCCAAGATTTACACCATCTTGGAATTCCTTATTGTCTAATTCTTTAACTCCTGGACACACTGTACACAAGAGCACCTTTACAAGTTCACAGATTTTGTTCAGTTTTTCCTTATTTCTAGCTTTGGATTTGTCTATAGGAAGACATAAAAGGACAGAGAATGGGTTTGTCAAGTTTTTCAGCTATTTTAAAGGAGACGTTAAGGGGAAAAGAAATGTGTATATGTTATTCCCTTGAAGTAAGGAAAAGATATAAATATAGGGTAAAAGTAAAAAAAAAAAATAAAACTTTTACATTATGTAAGCTAGAGATGGAAAAAATTGCCAGGAAACGTATATCCCCAGCAAAGCCCCAAACGTTTGTTTTATCATCGCTTCTTCACCAGGAGGTGGGGCTGTTAAGCACTGAATTTGTTCGGTGCTGCACTGAAAAACTGTAGGCAAAATGAATTACAGAATATTAGGAGCTGAAAGGGACTTCGAAAGATCACAGAATCACAGAACGTTAGGAGTTGGAAGAGACCTCGAAAGATCATCTATCGTCTAGTCCAAAACCCCTGCCACAGCAGGATTCCCTAGACCAGGTCACACAGAAATGTGTCCAGACGGGTCTTGAATATCTCCAGAGAAGGAGACTCCACAGCCTCTCTGGGCAGTTTGTGCCAGTGCTCTGGCACCCTTACTGTGAAATTTTTTTTTTTTATTCACATGGAACCTCCTACGCTTCAGCTTGCAGACATTGCCTCTTCTCTTGTCACTGGGCTTCACTGAGAAGAGCCTGACCCCATCCTCCCGACACACACCCTTCACATACTTAAAAGCATAGAGGAGGTCGCCCCTTAGTCTCCTCTTCTTCAAGCTAAAGAGACTCAGCTCCCTCAGCCTTTCTGCATAAGGAAGATGTTGCAGCCCCTTCATCATCTTGGTGGCTCTGTGCTGGACTCTTTCAGCAGTTCCCTAACTTTCTTAAACTGAGGGGCCCAGAACTGGACATAATATTCCAGATGTGGCCTCACCAGGGTAGAGTAAAGGGGGAGAAGAACCTCTCTTGACCTATTAGCCACACCCCTTCTAATACACCCCAGAATCCTATTGGCCTTCTTGGCCGCAAAAGCACACTGCTGGCTCATGGTCATTCTTCCATCTACCAGGACCCCCAGATCCCTTTTCCCCTTTACTGCTCTCCAACAGCTCAGTCCCCAACCTATACTGATCCATGGGGTTGGTCTTTCCCAGGTGCAACACTCGACAATTGGCCTTGCTGAATTTCATTTAATTTCTCCCTGCCCAGCTCTCCAGCCTGTCTAAGTCTCTCTGAATGGCAGCACAACCCTCCGGTGTGTCAGCCACTCCACCCAGTTTAGTGTGTCATTAGCAAACTTGCTGAGAGCACACTCTGTTCCCTCATCCAGGTTGTTAATGAATAGATTGAAAAGTACTGGTCCCAGTACTGACCCCTGAGGGACTCCACTAGATACAGGCCTCCAACTAGACTCCATCCCACTGACCACAACTATCTGACTTCTGTCTTTCAATTAGGTCACAATCCACCTCTCTACTCAGTCCACACTTTCTCAGTTTAGCTGCAAGGATGCTGTGGGAGACAATGTCAAATGCTTTATTGAAATCAAGATAAGCCACATCCACTGCTCTACCATCAAACTGTCTCTTCATTTTCCCTCTGAAACCCATTGTGAAAACGTGAGCAAAAACTGTTAACTTTTGATTTCATATGCTGATGCAAAAATGGAAATAACTTCAACATTATTTTGCAATGGTTTAAATGAACTGTCTCTAGAAGTGAACTAAGTAGCAATAGCTAATTAAAACATACATTAATTTGTGAGACTGGAAAGCTCAGGAGATTCATAATTATTACTATTCCCAAGTTTCTACTGAGTCTATTTTTAGGATAGCTCTGCTATTCAGTTACAAGAATTAAGTCACAAAAAGAAATCACAGGACTCTGCAATGTGGCTAATTGCATAATAAAAAGATTTAACGTCACTTGATTCTAATTCTGACAAGCTGCCACAAGGGATGAAAGCAGATTTCCCAAAGTAAAGAGTCTGAGCTGAGGGAAGTGGCTATTTCTAGTGCATCCATGGCTGCTGCTTTCACTACATCTGAGGGAGATGTTGTAGACCCCTTGTGACTGGAAAGTGCAGCCAAAGGAAGGAAATATGTGACATAGCAGGAAACATGGAGCCCTGGGCCCTCACCTAATGCCCTAACCATTCAGCCAAGATGCCTCAATGGCAGAACCACTTGCCTCTCTTCAGTGTCAGAATTGCCATGTGAATGTTGAAGATGAATTTCTCCATTTCATGAGATACATGTGATGGGCATATAATTACTGGGACAGACTTGCAGCTAGGATGTTTTAAAGGGATTCTTCCCCCCATCACACAGTGTTGCAAGCTCTTTTCTAATATGACAGGAAATGTAGTTATTGCACTGTGATGATCTGCCTCTGCACTTGCAGAGAAAGCATTTCTGATCGACATTGAGATTGTCAGTCCTTTCCCTGTCTCCATAAATACCCTAGATACATCTCACCCTCAAAGGTAAAGGAAAGTCCATGCAGCAGACCTTAACAGATATCCACGCAACCATTCAAAGAGTCCTTGCCTGGTCACAGGACTTAGGTGGATCCCCTAATATCTGCCACATCAGACATGGCCCTAACTTGTTCACCATCTGAAGTCACAGTCAGGAGTTAATTAGCTCAGAGAAGACCATCAAGGCATCCATATTTACCAGGGAGAGTGCAGTCACCAGGCAAGAGAAATCAGGAATTATTTCCGGCCACTGGTGCTATTGAGTTCAGGAGTAATGACTGATCACCGTGTCCTGCAGCAGTCACAGCTTCTGCCAGCTCATCCAAATGCTTCATCCCACTCACAACACAGCACTTCCCTCTCCTCCAGGATGACTCATGCTGTGTTCACTTCCATCCACAGCCCAGTGCCTGCCAGGCACTAGGAATAAAGCATAGCCAAAGTGTAGCCTTCAGTGTCAAGGCAAGTTCTATCTGCAGCATATGGAGGGCAATAAAGTCCTAGTTGTTATTTGGTCTCTTCTGTGGCTTCATCTAGGTACTGAGGAAGACGGAAACTCATGACCAAGACAGATTTTGTGATAGCTGGCTACCTTGTGTTGTGCACTACCTGAAAACATCAAAGATTTCAACCCCAAAAGACTTTGAAGGCCACTTAGCACTTATTTGTGGTCAGTATGTTCAAAAGTTAATAATCAATTTATTCAGATAATGATGGACACCTTGTTCCTGTTCATAAGTAGATAGAGAGCATTCACTAGACAGAGTTTAGTTTTCATATCCATATAAAAACAGGGATCAGGAGCTGGCCTGTTAAAACTTCCAGACAGTCCAACACAGGAGTATAACAGACAGAAAGCAGCTTGCTGTGTTCAGCAATTTTAGTGTTTGAAAGTATTAGGAATAAAGGGACTCCACAGCATCCAAGTTTTAACTCTTGGATTGATAAATCACATATTTAATTTTTTAGTGGGCAAAGATTTCCTTTATGATCTCAGATTTGTCACTCCATACCATTTCTGATAATATTTGTATCCAGGTGTCATATATACTCATATAACATAATGTTCTGGTGATGTAGAGTTCCAAAGATGCTTGCAAATATTTAGTCCTAATATTGGGGACGCATAAACACTACAAAACTCTGGTAGACCTTTGTGAGTTTCCACTCCCTGGGGCCTAGGCATAGAAAGCAGTTTGCGTCTGGCAGCAGCAGATCAAGGTCAGGACACATTGCTAGAAAAGAAGTTAGTGGGGTTCCTCTTCTTGTTCTAGTGAATAGTTAAATATTATATGTAAGCAAGAGCAAATATTAAAGGAAGAAATGAGAGGTTAACATGTCCTTAACTCAAAGTTTACGGTGCTATCTCAGAGGGATGGGACATGAATTCAAGCCATCTCAGGAAGTGTATCTGGTATAAGTGTTCTAAGCACTGGTTCACTGCTTAGTAGAGAAATTACCTATCCTGTTTCCACCCTCCCTTTTCTGGTTGGATTTTGAAATTAATCAGCCTTCCTGAAGCTTTTAAATGACAGTAGCTGTTTAGGTGTATATTTTAGTGTCATGCCTTTGGTTGAAACCTGCAGATACTTTAAACTGCCAGTATCTCACATAAAAGAGTATCTTAAAACACCTTGACAAGAAAATTATAGTTATCTATTCTTTGATATTAAATCCCTATTGTAAACCACTCACACTGGACTTGTAGAATTGCAAGACCATAAGGTGTTCTGAGGCAGAGAGCTATTGTAATATCACATAAATGCTGTAAATTAGAGTTTTACTGTGGAACCAATTAAGCCAGAATTTCATCCTGCACCACTTGAAACAGGGTAAAATAATTAACCTACTAATTCCTTGATTATCACTGGTCACATAGTTTTCCTTTTTCTCATTTTTTTCTTGTTTTCTTTCAGCTTATGGTCAAAATACAAACACCCTATACATCCACTATCTAGTTAGTTTAGGGTTTTGGGGTGGGTTTTTTGTTGGTTTTGGTTTGTTTTTAGCCAGCAGCAATTTTCTATTCCTGAAACTTAACTTTACCTCTGGCTGAAATTTCACACTCATTTAATATTAAAATTTGACAAACTGGAAATATTAAATCTGAATTATCAAGTAGTTTGAGGCTACAATTTAATCTACTATAAAGCAGACTCATTCTAGTAAGGAATGTCTTGTGGTAGTTTTACTGTCTGGGCTTAATATCCTCTTTTGTTCCTTAAAAGCTACTTACAGCTTAAATAATTAACAATAGTTTCTGCTTGACATTACAATATTCTTCTTCTTTGCATACAGATATGTCTGAACTGATTTGATTGTGAGATCCTCTGGGCAAAACTGCCATTTATTCTGTCTTGTGCATAGCTGAGAAAATTAACAGGTAAAAGCAATAATATAGTGAATCTCATTCAAGCAAGAGAAGGGCTATAAGATAAAAAACAAATATATGCATCCTTATTCTGATCTGGATCTATCTTTTTTATGGCAGAAATAGAAGAAAAAACACGTGAATTGTCATATATGGAATCTTCATATGCAAATATTCATAATCTTTGCTCAACACAGAATTTGATCCCACCAGTGGGGGGGGTGGGTTATGATATTGTAACTTCTGGCACCTTTGTCTTTCTAATAAAATATGACAGTAGAGGTCCATAAATTCTCAGCTCTGATGGTCATGTTGCATTTCCTGGAAGAGTCTTTCAAGCATTGACATTTCCAAACATACATCATTAACTGGGGGGAGGGAAGAAGGAGAGGAAAGGAAGACTTGATCAGGATGTTGTTGTCTTCCTTGTGCCAAAAAAAGCACAGTTCTCTTTCAAGCAAATTCTGTCCTCAGCTTGAAGTAGACTGTAATGTGAGTGTTCATAAAAAAGCAAACAAACAGCCCAGCTACAATGAGTTATGCTGTGTACAGAAAGTGCAAGTAGAAAGGTGATAACCTTAGCTAAAAGAAAATAAAAGGACAAAAAGGATAGCAGATTTATAACATGCTGACAGCGTACCAGTAGTGAAGAAAAAATGATGGACACTATAAAAGTAGCAGAAAATGTGCTTTTGACCAGAAGTCAAATGTCTGTTTGCTTTTCTTGTGCCAGACTGCTCTTGCAATGCTGTATACTTTTATGATGATCATTTATTATTTCAAAGGTTTAGTGAGTATTCCCAGTATGGGAAACAGTACAATGCAGCAAAATCCAGTGCAAGGGCACACTAAGATCCTCGTCTCAGTCTCTTAAATTTCAAATGAGCTCAAACACAAGACTTCATTTGGGGCTCCTCTCTGAAGACACCACAACTGCTCATACCATCAATCCATTTCTTTGTTCTTCCTATAGCATGGGCTGTTTATGGTGATAGCTTGCTTTAACACCATAATCTATTCTGCAACACAATCCAGAGGTCCTTCTGTTCCATTGGGATACATAAATACTGAACCCATAATGGTGAAATAAATCTCCAACAATATGAATGTAAATGCTCCCTTTAGCTTGAATGATTTCATTGAATTTTTTTAAGATCAGATAAACATGGATAGCACCTTTTTAATCTCTAGCTTTCCAGCATTTTCATATAACTTGAATTTCTTTTGCTTCTTGTGAAACACATTTGAGAATATCTCTCTAGAAAATTTTGGCTTGTTTAACAGGGAAAAGTCCATCACTGGAACCTTCCTGACCTGAAAGATTCAATGAAACAAGGCATGCTTTGTTATGTGAAGGAGTGGAAATAGGCTTTTATTTTACAGCTGTCTCATGGCTGGTGCATATGTCAACATTGATAGCAGCAGATGTTATATTCTGGTTCTATCCATCGAGGATGAATAAATGTTTAGTGGGTGATGGGCGTGAAGTTCATATGTTGTAAATGTTACTAGAACATGACTGAAAGAGCATTATAGATGGTCATACAGTGTTGGCTGTATCTACCCTTAGTTTCCCCAGGGCATAATTTGGGAAGGTATCTCTTCACTATTCACCCTGTCCAAATGTATTCCTAGCTGTAGAAATAAAACCGTTTTACGTAGTTCATCTTTCGTGTCTCACTCATGCTGATGTAACCAAGGAAATAAGCCATTCACTTCTTTAGAGTTTTGTTAGATTTACAGAATTAAAAGCAAGAATTTGGCCCTAGACAGGATTACAGAGCATGATTATTACTGAGTAGATAAATCCACTTTCAGTTTAATTTTTCTCAGTTAGGTAGACACAAAGAAATCTTGCCCTCCATTCTTTGAAAGGTTTGGTATATTCTTCCACTTATATGAGAAGCTTTTTTTCTTCTTTATTTTTTAATATTTCAGAGTGTCAGAAGCATTCCATTCTTTTGAAAGAGCTAGAGACCATTAAATACTGTTGAAATGAAAAATAAAATCCAATAGAAAAATCTCCAGACCTCGTTGGGCGAAGGAGCTTATTCCCACTTTATGCAAGTCTTATACATAAAAGAGAAAAAAGAGCCTTTGAAAAAAAGCAAACATGAGGAGGAGGAAGCAGTAGAAACTAGACTTGGCCAGCTTGTACAGAAAAACAGAGCTTTGTATGTGTTCAGCCTTTGCTGCACCAAAAATGCAAACTGCAAAACAGGCCCTGGACCCTGATCTCTCTCCACATCTATAACTTCTGCTTCATCCACCTCTTCTCAGGAAGAGCAATCAGAAACACCGACTGTTCCATAATAATAGCACATTTTATTGTGGTAAGAGATGCAAAATTCAAAGCAGAGGAGGAGATGGAGCTTAGGGTAAAAAAATCAGGTGACCAGGAAAACAGTTATCTGAGTTGACTTTTGATTGTTCTGGTTTGTAAAAGGAGCAACAAAGACATCAGGAGATGTTTGACATGTCCATTTCTGCTGGTGAGGTATCTGATCTACTCCAAATCCTCTCCAAACCAGTGCTTATACAGTTTTTGGGTTTGTCCACTTTCATTTGTGTGCCTTCATGTGGTATTCAAACCTGATTCTTTTTGCTCTTTTATAGAGCCCTTTTGCATTTCTTTGTCTCTATAAGGGGGAGTTAATAGAACTGCAGGAACAAGGTGGGCAAACAGGGCATGGCATGGCAGCTAGGGCATGGTAAGGCAGCGGGGATAGTCAGGGCCTTCAGGGAAAGCACTGCCACTTCTGATGGAAGCTATCAGTTGCTTGCAAGGAGCTGAGAATGCAATTTCTGTAGCCTAGGAAGTTTTTACACAGGAGGTAACAGGGGTGATCAAAAGAGCTTTAAACTAGACTGGAGAGAAGGAAAGGATAAAACCAGGCTCAACCCTGTTGATCAGTGGGACAGCACACTGAAGTTTGAGGGGCTACATGCTAGTGGGAATCTTCAGACTGCTCCACGAGGTGATGAACCACACTTGAAGTGTTTCTACACCAATGTGCACAGCCTGAGGAGCGAGAAAGAGGAGGAGCTAGAAGCCTTGGTTCAGTCCCAGAGATAGGACTTCAATGCCGTAAGTGAGACTTGGTGGGATGAGTCCTGTGATTGGTATGCCAATGGTTGCAGGCTCTCAAGGAGGAATAGTCAGTGCAGGCAAGGTGGGGGATGGTGGTGTATGTAACAGAGTGGCTGGAATGCATACAGCTTGCACTTGGTGATAGCACAGTTGAGAGCCTCTGGGTAAGGATTAGGGGGCAAATAAAGCAGATGTTGTCCTGGGAGTCTTCTATAAGCCACCCAAACAGTGCCCTGAGGCACATAGTGTCATTCCTGGGGTTGTCCTCTGCAGAGACATGAGCAATGGACTGGATGATTCTTGTGGGTTCCTTCCAACTCAGGAGATTCTATCATTTTAATATTTTATATTTGCATTTATTTTAAGGACTTCTGCTTTGTCAGAGTACTGAAAAAAGCTCTTAATGTTTCTGAAAATCTACCTCCATCCACCACATCTCGTTTATTTTAGTCTCAGAAAGGTCTCTGGCATTTGTGTGTTACTGTTCTCCAAAGAATACTTAGCTCTAGTGACCTCAGTGGAAAAACTCTGAATTACTAGGAAAGCCTGAAGTCATCTGTCAGTCAAGATGGCTGTTGAGGCACTTTCACACCTACTTAATTGCAGTGTGATTAGATTGGGATCACATTCTTGAATCACATGGAGTATACAGAGTGACCACATTAGAATGCGTGACCTGGCATTCAATGATTTAGAAAGGGATAAAGTGTGATAAGTGTTCTGTAATTTTAGAACACAAACCCCACTTTTAATCACATACAACAGGCCAGAGGAGAACTTGTGAAGCAGAGCTTGTGAACTTTGTCATAACCACCGTCTGGCATGAAGAATCTTTCTACTCATACAAAACAATTTCTTGCTGCTGTTGTTCTGTCAATTAGAGTGACCAGTTACTTGGTGAGTACAAAGAAGACAGTGGAGGATCATCTTGTATTTTGGACCCAGTTAGTTATCATATCCACTTGAGGAACGGAGTAGTGAAGGATGTTGCACTTACAGATAACATGAGACCATAGGAGTTCCCTACTCATTACTCTTTCTCAGACCAATTTAATCCAGTACTGTAGTTTGCTAAGCCAGGCTTTTTCTTTCAGCCTTCTTCAGTTTCTAGTTTGGTGGGGGTTTTTTGTTTTGTTTTTTTTTTTTTTTTTTTTTGGTTGGTTTGTTTAGAGTTCCCCCCCCCTTTTTTTTTGTTCTACAGTCTTATGCTGAATTTTAGTAATCTTTGTGCTTTATACCTCCTCAGAAATGTTCCCTTGCTTGTTCCCCCCTTAAAATGAATTCTTTAGTTTTTTTGGTTTTACCTCAGGGGAATGTCCTGGTTTGTATTTTGCTCAACAAGAAGCAAAGAATGATTTTTCATTTTTTCTTTTTTTTTCCTTTATAAATAAACTCAGAACATATAAGGAATTCATGCTTTTTACTCTAGGGAGATACAGAAAGTAGAAGCACTTTACTGGCAATACAATAGCAGCAAAGCATCCATGGTATGGATGCATCTGTACTGGAAATGTTGTTTGTTACCAATAGAGTAAAACAATTCACAAGGAAGGCACATTTTTATCTTATATAATTTTATTTAGACTAGTTGACCTCCTCATATTGCTTGGGAAAATGCATAGGTTGATAAAAACCCACATAAAATATTTGATGTTTGTGAAAACAGGATGAAAATGCTTTTACTTAGCAAAATAACCATGAGATGCAAGTAGATAAAATCATGCCATACAGATTTCTCATAGAAAAGACGTGTGTTGCCACAGTGGTCTATAAGAAATATGTATAAAGGAACATGAATACAAAAAGAAAAGAAAAATTTCTGAGAGGGCAATCATTTATTTTAGTGCAGAAATCTTACCTAATTTACCTAAGTTGAACAATTAAGTTTTAAAAAGTTTTTTAATATCTCAGAGAGAAAGCTTTACAGTCTCATTCTTCAAGGACAGAAGAACATATTTGGGGTGCCGGCATAACCTTTTATTACTTCAATCAATATTACAAAACATGGTAGTCTACAAAAATGTAATTGGATATGATTACACTGTTTTCTTGCAATCTAAATAAGACAAAGATTATGTCAGCTTTGCAATTAAGGGGTTTCTTCTGACTATTTGTCTTTTAAAGCCTTGACTTAGCTGCTTGTCATTCATAAGATGATGTCTGATCCTTTGTCTACCAAGTTGTCTTGTACTGCCTTATGTGTTAGTCATGTATATCTCATACTCTTACCCAGTCCTCCTCAAGGGTTGTGATATACTGTTTCCCATACATTCTTAGCCATGAAGAAGGTAAAATTAAGGTTATTATTCTGCAAATGACCATTTATGTAAGAAATATAGTTTTATCCAAACATACTCTTGTGAGTATTAAAGAGGTTTTTACATGTTATTCACTCTGACAACACAGGCCCATGGTATTCTCTCTTACCTGATATGGACCTTAAATAGACATTTAGCTATTATGACAGATCATTGATCTGGAAGAGAGAACAGGTTAAGGTACCCTTTTTACAGCAGCATATCACTACAGGAATACCTTTTTGTATCAATCTGGTCTTACACATTATTAAAACCAGTGGTTTGGGAAATTGGAGGGTGAAGGAAGAGTCTTTACAGATTGTGAATCTTTTCTGGTTCTCTGGGTAGGATTCATTTTGCCTGTGTTTAATTATCTAACATTCAGGTGTCTAGCCTGCTTACAGAATCTGCAAAAGAGAGAAGCATGAGATAACAATTCACATCATCTCTCTCAAGCCCATTTTAGGATGGTATCAGTGATTTTTTTAGAATATGCCTGTTGATCTACAAATAATAGGAGAATCAAAAATAAAAATTTAGACTAGATCCTTACTTTTTCAGCTAGATAGAGACCAGTCCCTACTGGTTTTTTTGACCAAAACCACATGGATAAGATTACTTGAAATAATGTCTTGTGATCCTAGGTGGCTTCCAGTAAGTTTTACTTTAATTTCGTATCTCTTTCTAAGAAAATCGCCTCCTCAGCAAATGCTGTCAAAGATAGAAGCTAGTTTGATTTCTAAAATCATGAATGTGTTTGAGGGATGGATTTTCTCAAATTTCCACAGTGATCAAGGAACATAATACTGACACTAACTCCATATTTGTAAGGGAACCAAATTGAATTAAAAACCAATGTCAGATCATTGAGTGCAAAACTGTTATGTTTGGAAAGCACCGATCTTCAAAGGTATAATGTACTTCAGCTCTGAAAAAAATAAATCCCTCAGCTTAATTTGAAAAAAATTTTTTTTCATGTTTTCTGGTACTGTTTCCCAATGCAAGTACAATTCTAACTGAGATTCAATGAAGGCCTAATTTCATAGTTTTAAATAAAAAATAAGCCTTGCATAGTTGTGAAATTATCATTTATTTTCTAAGTAGGCTGTGTGTTAACGTACTGGATTAAGATAATGTTCCAATAGTCAAATTAAAACATATTTTAATATGTCTGTTTTGTATCAACTCTTTACCCTTCTGTAGTTAATATTATTCATAGGATCCATTGTCATTCTTATTTCTCTGAATAAGAGACAGTGCTAAACACTGAGCAGTGAATGACAGAAGAAAGTACTGGTTTATGCTAATTGATTTTTAAAGTAGCCTATGAGCTAGAAACAATTCAGAAATAATGAAAATAAAGGCTTACAGAGATTATGTTCATCAGTATATTCATTTAAAAAGATGAATTGTGAGTTGTTTTTTTATCCCTCACTGAAGTACTGTAATTATTGTAAAAGTGAAGCAATAAACAGAATCTAATGGCTGATCCAACAGCTTGTATAACTTGAATGTCTTTTCAGCACAAAATTATTACATGTATTTTCATGTATAAGAAGACTGATGAGATTATTATAAAGCAAATGGAATAAGCTAGATATGATCAATACTTGAAGTGAAAAAGCTTCAGAGAACTGGAAGATGATTAACGTGAAGTCACCAAAACTTTCAGTGACCCCAGGAACTGCAAAGTAATAGCGCAATGTCCAGTAGAACATCTAATAAAAAGTAGAATTAATGGACACATGGATAAATATTAGGTATGCACCAATGTAGATTTTGGAAAAGAATTCATACCTTTTATATCTACTGGGATACTTGGAAGATTCAATAAATAAGTGGATTTAATATATGCATGTATTAATATATGTATCTGGACTATTCAGAAAAAAGCTGAAGAAAAGACTGAGGAAACTCAGCAAATACTCTCACCAGAATAAGGCTGCTATAAAATGGAAGTTCCTTGCATAGTTGAGTAATTTGTTAGTTGCTAGAAAAAAAGGAGCAGCAATAAACAACCAGACTTACAGTATAGGTAGGTCATCAGTGGAGCTCCCAGTGTCTGTCCTGGGAAACTGATGCGAGGAATGGGTCAATAAAGTTTGCTGACAATACTAAGTAATTTGTGGCAGAAAAGACAGAGCAACTGATGCATTCTGAAAGACATTACAACACTGGGTAAATAAGCAATTAAAGGACATGTGACATTCAATGTAGATGAATTTAAAGTGATGCTTAAGCAGTAATAGTCTAAATTTTGCACACAAAGTGATGGTGTTTGAGTGGACTGTTAACACGGGGGCTCAAGACTGTAGGTTACAGTACATAATTCTGTGAAAATATTAGCCTGTTGATAAGCACTGTCAACAAAGGAAACAATATTCAGAAGAATGGGGGAACAAAAAGAAAAAGAAGATACCATTTTGCCATCGTACAGGTCCACAGTGTGTTCACATCTTCTGCAAGCTATGATATTCTCATCCCTCTTCAGTTTTTATTAAAAATCAAGCAAACAAACCCACCAAAAAAACCCCCAAAAACAAAAAACCCAAACAAAAACAAACAAAAAAACCACCCAAAAAGTGTGATCAAAGGTCTGGAACAGACTCTGCATTATAGAATCATAGAATTTTCAGGGTTGGAAGGGAGCTTAGAGGTCATCTAGTCCAACCCCCCTACAGCGAGTAGGCACATCTCCAACTAAATCAGGTTCATTCATAGGTAGGATAGGCTTTTTCAGCTTGCAAATGGATAGTTCAGGAGAATATTAATAAGACTTATAAACCATAATTGTTAATTGTTTTTTCCAGTACAAAACTAAGCCTCCTGATGGAAATGAACTTCAAGGAAACTCGCAAGTGGCAAATTGAAAAGAAATTTTAAAAAGCAGCTTTAATACAGGATGAAGAACCTGCCCAGGCTACTGTTTACAAGGATAGCTGTGTGTTTCTGGAAGTCATTGACTCATAAACTGCTGGAGGCAAGGAGAGTATTTTCGGGAAGCATTAGTATTTGCTGCCTGATATCACCTCCCAGATACTCACCATTGGTCACTGACAGAGAATAGTGAAATAACTGTGTTTCAGTTATGAAACAATATGCTTATTTTCGTATGATTATCATCAGATCCAACCTCCTGCATGCTGTGGTTCATTGTACAGCACAAAGAGGTCACTTTTTCTTGGGAGACAGCACATTACAGTGATTTAAAAATAGATTAAGTATCCAAGGAGCTTACTCGAAAGGAATTTAGAATACACTGAGAAGCTTCAAAAGTTATCAACATGCATGGATGTTTTGAGGGTGCTAAATCATTGCATCTTCTTTTTCAGAAGAAAAAATAATTATGTTAATTAAAAAAGCAAAAGTACTGAAAATAGTGGGATTCATGTAAATGAAACAGGTTTCTCCAGTGCTCTCTGCAGTGAATGAGGTTGAGTGCATTAAGTTACTCCTTGCCTGTTGTGTTTCTGCAGATGTTGCTAAGAATGGAATTCAGTCAACTGAATGTAAGTACTTAGTGTTACTGGACATGGCTCATAGTATTGGAGACATCCTCAAGGATCTAGCAGATAAAGCACAAAAATTAAGCTAGTAAGTTAAGAAGCAGCTTGAAGTCAAAGACTGTGGCACAGCACATGGCATTAGACACCAATGTTTAACTGTAAAGTACCTGTCTGTGTACCAGCATCAAAATAGGTGATGTGACATAGCTCAAAACAGCAGTGAAACCACCTTATCTCCCTTTTTACTTCATGAATTAAGAACATGCTTATGAACAGTCACATGTTTTATTTTCTCCATCTCTTTTCAGCTGCCACATTGGTCATAGGTCCAAATTAAATTAAAAAAAAGACAAACCCCCCCCCCAAACAAGCAAACAAAACAAGGACAACAAAAAAGCCAAACCAACCCAAAACTTAAAATTAAGTCCACGCTTATTGTCCATTTCCAACCAACTTTGCTACTCCTCCTTTTTCATTGTTCTTCTAAATACCATCTGATTCTATATCTGCAATGTGATAGAATGTGTACAATCCATTTGTTAGGCAAAGGAGTTACAGTGCTGGATCAATTCTTTTGTGAAGAATACAGACACAATTTTTTGTTTGTTAATAGAAATATATGTCAGTAGAATAACAACTTCAAAGAATAAAACTATAATGAGAACTTCTCTTTAATTAAGCTTTCACCAAATGCTATAATAGGAAGGAGAATCTTAGCCAGCCATAATTAAATTTAATGAGACTGAGAATCTGAAATCTACTCCACCCAATCAGCAGGAGCATGGTACAACTGTGTCACTGCCAACAATGAAGGTGTAAAAATAGAGCACAGACATTATTCTTCTGAAGTAAACCAAAATTTTATTGTATTTTGTTGTTGTTTTTGTTTTGTTTTTGTTTTCCCCAATATCTTTACCAATAAAACATTGTTGGGTTACGTGCTAACATGCTAACAGCATGCCACTATTGCAGGCCCAGTCATGGAGATAAGACATTTTCCTAGCTATGGATGAACCTTCTGAAAAAAAGTGTTTCAGACTGAAAATCTTGAGGAACCAGTTCCTGGCTATTTACCTTACCTCCAATACACCACATGTTTTTATTGTTCCAGAGGAGATATGGTGGAAATCTGTCATCAATATGTTGTCACTGCAAGGGAATTTCACTTCTTTTTCCCTAAAATTGTGACTGGTCGCAGAAGGGCTGCCAGCTATTCCTGAAGGCAAACTGATTTTGCTGCCACCAAAGCATCTGCAGGTGCAGAGGATCAGTATCTTTCCAATGAGAAATAATGTGAAAATAGAACCAGTGTTTGAACTGACATCTGCAACTGTAGTGACATTTTTCTGACCCCATACTCATACTGCATCCAACTGAGATGACTCACCTAAGGACTAATCTGAGAGGAGTGATGTAGGTAGGAATGCAAAAATCCGGCTTGGTTGTTACATGTTAGTTTACTTCCCTCTGTGAAAGATTGATACCAAAATTCACAAGTCATTTCCTGTTGCCATTAAGGACTCTGCAAGGACAAAATAATTACATCCAGACTGGGACATTTAAATGTGACTTGAAGAGCACATTTTGGATTAGGTTGAGGTTAGATAAAGTACTGTATTATCCTCCTGTAACTTCCATATGCATTGGCGTACAGTGGTAGTAATGCATTCACTGTCCTATTTTCTTAATCCTTCTGCTTGTGGAGCTCTGGCGTGGGTGGAAATCAAGATTAAAAGCTAGAAGTCTAGATAACTGTGCATAGCTAAGCCCTAAAAATATTAATTTTTGTCTTTGAACTGTGCTAGTCATGATGAGGAGTAAATTAATGCAGGATTAGAAACATTATTTTATACAAGATGTGATACAGAACCAAATTGAAGAACTTTATTCCCTGTTAATTAAAACATGCAGTTCATATTGTTCAAAAATACTGATTTAAGGAGCAGAACTGCAAATTAGAAAATATTTTGGTCTGCTTATGTTTAATTTTAATTAACTGGGGGCACACTAATTTGACAAGTGTTTCACAACACAGAACTTGTAAAGGGAGAGTTGAAGGTTATGCTTCATTTGTAGGCTATTTTTTAAGTAAAACTGCACTTTGAAAAAAACCTTGAATACAAACTCCAGCCTTGCTACATAAGACATTTTACTGTAGGCTTTTTATCAAACAAATATTTTTGCTTGGCATAAAATTATTGGTTATATTTTCTGAACTTCACCACTACAAACTCCAACAAACACAACTGATCTTTTTGTTTCAGCCTAGAAACAACACCAATGTAGTGGCATGCAGCTCACCTCACAGCAGCATCCTAGGAGGAAGGAGTTATCCTATGCTAAGCTGGACATCTAACGTAAAATATAACTCAGTCTTCAGAGATAAAAATTTCACTTCATTGATGAAAAGGAAAGCTTGAGTGATAAACTTAAAAATTTTCCAATGAATTTTTCCTAATATACAACCTGAACCTCTCCTGGTGCAATTCAAGGCCCATTTCCTCTTATCCTATCACTAGTCACCAGTGTCAGATACTGACAATTATCTCCTGAGCAGTCAGATCCCTGAATTTTCTGTAGGGAATTTAATTGCTTAAATAAAATTATTTGAACAGCAATGTGATTAAAATTAGGGAACAGAGACTGTGAAAATATGGCAAAGTCTTCATCTGAAGACAAAGTTTACTTTTTACAGACTTTTCCACATAATTTTGCTCCTTAAGGAATCACTTTTAGTTAAACATAGCAGTACACACAACTCTTTTCGCAGTAAGCACTAAATCAAACTCTTCTTTAATTTGTAAGTCCAATAGTACTGACAATAATTCAAAAGCATGCAAAACCTATTAACTTCACTAAGTGATGTCAAGCCTTCTTGGAGAACAACTCTTAGATGGAAAGTTTGAGGGATGGCTGAAGATTTGATCAAGGTCTGATAGCTGTTACCAGAGGTGAAGTCTTCAAACCTTTCTCACAGTCTTTTGAAGCAGAATCTCTTGATCAAGTCTGTCAGTGCAGCCAGGGAGCTGGAAAAGCCATGCCTCTTGACAACAGAGTAGAACTGAGAAAGTGAAAACAGAGTAGGAGGTTTGGAAGATGATAAGAGCTGCAGGGGAACTGTGATAGGAAAAGGAGCAGGCTTGGCAGTTTAGCCTCATGTCAGTACAAGCTGTATCTATTCCTCTTCTAATAGGAACAAGTAGTGTTTTCTTCAGCTTCTTGTTCTCAGTTTCCCAGAGGTTTTCAGATAACTTTCTAAGGCTTCCAGGATCTCTCTCAGAAAATACCCCTGTCTCATTTTTTGTATCTTGAAGCAGTGAAAAAATGTCGTGAAGAGAGCCTTTGTAATTGATAACAGATGGAGAGTATAGGGTTTCACTATACTTTTGTTTATTTAGGGGGAAAAAACCCCTATTCTTTACTAAAATATTCTAGATCAGCTTTTCTAAATTCATGCATATGTGAATGCTCTGATTCCAAACCTTTTTTTTTCTTGTGGTATCAGCATGACTAAATGTTGAAAATAATTTATACTAGGTCAGAATAAAAACAGATTAGCAGGATCTACAATGAGTGTCCCATTGTGAGTGATAATTAGTCTTATCCAAAATTAAAATTCCAGTGTAAACAAGCTGTCAATTTCTCAAGAGAGTTCTTCTTGGACACCTAAACACTGGCCCCAGGAATGTTAGGGCTATATCTATATTAGCAAGATATGTCTGTGGTCACGCCACATCCACAACTCTATAGTAGGGGCAAGATCTGGTAGATCACATCCATTGTCTTTCTACTAGGAGTATCAGGGTAACAAAGCTAAAAATACATCAGAACAAGATTCATAGAATCACAGAATGTTAGGAGCTGGAAGGGACCTCAAAAGATCATCTAGTCCAACCCCCCTGCCAAAGTAGGATTCCCTAGACCAGGTCACACAGAAGCGTGTCCAGATGGGTTTTGAATATCTCCAAAGAAGGAGACTCCACAGCCTCTCTGGGCAGTCTGTGCCAGTGCTCTGGCACCCTTACTGTGAAAAATTTTTTTCTTGTATTCACATGGAACCTCCTATGCTTCAGCTTACAGATTGCTTGCTTAGTTACTGTAGCATGATATCCAGGACCCTCGCTCACCTCAAAGAGCTATATCCTGATGCTGGGCAAGCAACCGACAATGAAGCCGAGTCACAACTGACAACAAAAATGTCAAACCTTTCTATCAAAGTTTTCTTTTTGAGCTGTCTACACACTCTGAATTTTTTAGGAGGAGAAGGAGGAAATGTGACTATTGGTACTTTTACACAATTCAGTGCATGGCAAGGACCTGGAAAACAGGAATGCCAGCTGTAGCTGTTTCTGTGTAAATGGGCAAGCAGCACTCCATGGTGCTGCAGTGGGGCAAAGTCTCGGGGACCAGGATATGTGGTTTTTCTCACAGGGCAACTCTTACTGTTAGGAGGAAGACACCATTCACATGAAAAGGGATGTGTGTGGTCAGGGAGAAGTTAAACTAAAACATTCAGTTGTAAATCAACTATATCACAAACAGGAATATCTTCCAAAAAGTTACATCTTCTTGTTTACTCACCACATGCTGTGAAGTGCAAAAACTACAGGCTGATAAGAAAGACAGGGATGGTGGTATGTAAATGCTCTCCTCAAAGCAATGAGGAAGACAAAGACAATTTTACTTCTGTGCAAAGTCCAGCTCCTCCAGTATCTTTCATGATTGTCTCCAGATTTCATAAAAGCTGTGGAAAGCAGGGAAAGCAGAAACAAGAGATAACATACAGGCACTGTGCACCCCACAGACCACAGAACAAAGCAGAAGCAAATATTTTTACTAAGTACTGCTTTCACTTCTTCAGTATTGTAAGCTGTTACTCTGGTTTCTGCAGAGCAAGCAATTTGTCTTACAGTGTTCGAACAGCCATCACAGAAGGAGCAGTGGGGCTTTTCAATCAAGTCTGCTATCCCAGCCTGTTTTGTTTCAGTCAGCAAAGTGCAGTTTAATAGCATCCTGTTTGCATAATTTACCCAGCAGTGAGAATTCACTCACAGAACATCACCACCTTCCTGCAGCCAGTCAAGTATCAATACTGAATTAGCAGTTGAAACAATTACGACTCTGTTAAATAAAGTTGCAAGTATCAGATAAAATCTATGGCAAGGTATACCTGGATGTAGAAACACTATCACAGAAGGTACTAATTAACAACTTTGTACAGTATCTGAAATCAAGATGCTGTTATGTGTTAGTGCCTATAATACCCCAGTAACAGAAATAACAATGGAAAAAAGAGCTTTCAGATGCACACTGTGGAGGACCACAAGAACAAATTATTATCTCGGAAGAAAATGCAGCCTGTAAAATAATCTGTAACAAGGCATTTGACTCACTCAAGTTCTCACTATTGCAAATACCTATAGAAGACAGATATGGAGGTGGACCTCATTAAACTTCAGTTTAAATTGGGAGCTCTTCTAAACTTCAGTTACAGGATATGAGCAAGCCCATGAGGTGTTGATGATAGGTATGAGAAAGCACTCAAAATATTGAATTTACAGTAGGACAAAGGAAAGTCTCCTCAGAGTCAGAAAGGCTCTCCTTGACATCAACATCAAACTGCCTCCACAAGACAGAAAAATTTTTGGGCAGTGCTAAGGTCTGAAAGGACAGCCTGTCCAGGAACTTACTTAGCTCCCAAGAAAGTTAAAAGTGAGATAATAAAAAAAAACAGTTGCTGCTAATTATTGGTAATGTACACACACACTACAAACTTTATTAACTGAAGTGGACATGAGAAGCAATGCTTGGGATACAGAGTTTCCACAACTGGAAGAGAAGTTGCTATTATAGAGAAGGATGCAGAGAAGTATTCAGTGTATTGCAATAATAAATTGGGAACAAAGGTTGAACGCTGAACAGTCTTGGCAGTGTTTCCACTCTTTCTCAGTTTGAATACCAAGCAGATGGAAAGTAAATTATTTCAGTTAGTGACAGCTACCATTAAAATTACTAAACAGTTTAGGAAACAAGCAATGGTTTTACAATGACTGTGCTTTAAAAGCTAATTCTTGCATTATTTGCGGTACATAGGCTGTTTTTAAAATGGTTTTATGATTCTTTCTTTTAAGCTGAGATTATGAAGAATATGCATTTGAAAGTGGTTGGTATACAAGGTTCCTACTAAAGCCATGGATATGTTTGTGACCAGACTTCCTTGACTGGAGCCATGTCAAGCCATTCTGGGACTTAGAGAGAGGCAATCAAAAGTGACAGGTAACTGACAGCTCTGGCAAGTGGTTGTAGAATACACCATATTGTATTTTGCTGAGGGAAAATGACCTAAACCTTACTGCTAATTCTGAATACCCCTTAACACCACGTGCTCCTCCACAGTGTATTATTAGGTTGTCAAAAGGTTAGCAGAATGTGGAGCAACTTCCAGCACAGGACTGAACTGCTCCTTATTTCTACCATGTCCAGTGAATAGAGCTGAGAGATGATGGTCACTTTGCAAAGCATAAACACCAGACAGCTTCCTCCTGTCTGTTCATGTAGTGTTTAACTCTTCCTTAATACATTGCTGACTTTTTTTACAAAGTCAGGATCATAAAAATCTTTCCTTTTTGTTCTCTATGAAAATGGTCTCGGGCAGAAAAACTGCACCTCAATGAGCAATAAAAGGGAAAATCTCACATACAAGGAAGGAGCACAGACATGAAGATAAATAAAAATTCTAGCAAAATCTAAAAGTGCCACTTTATTATACTTTTCTTTTTCTCTGTTTTTGGATCTAAACCAAGCTTACGTAAGACTGTGGGGGTGTTTGTTTGTGTGTGGAGGTGTATTTAACTTCATGCTAAGCTCTTTCCAAAGAAAACGTCTAAATTTGATATCTGGAACCTTTGATTTGATGGTCTTCATATCTACTTTTTCTCTTGCAGTCTTTCCACAGAGATGATTTCACTGGTATCACTAAGCTTTGATTTAGGCTATTAATATTTTGCTCTCCGATCTATCTACTGAACTTTTATTCTTTCAATGGAGAAAAAGCCTCTATTACTGTCAAGTGGATATGAAAGCATTTTCTGCCTTAAGGTGTTTGTCTGTTAAACAAGGGAAGGAATAGGAAGAAATGAAGAGGTTCTTATGGACACAGGCATTTGATCTGTTAAAAAAATATAACTAAATGCAAGCGCTAAACACTTCCTTTACTGTATTATCCTTAGCACTAGTTAAACTTATGGCCAACAAAGAGCTTCATTGTTTTATACCTAAGGGGAAAAGAGGTCTGGCTTGACGTTTGCTTTCAAGATGAGATTAAAAAACAGTGCTAATGTAGAAATTTTAGTCCAAAAGGAGGAAGCATGCTGGAAACTACCTGGACAAAGAAAGACTGGCAGAAAGATGGCAGGGAGCTGGGATAGATATGAGGTGGGGGGTGATTGGTCTCCAAGTGATGCAAGTGTTTTATGGGCAATACTAGCAAGAAAATCTGTATTAATATGTTGTGGGTTTTTTAGCCATCACAAAAAAATCACACCATATGTAACAATAAAAAATTACTAAAATACTAATGTAAAGCATTTTTCAAGGTCTGTACTAGGATTTTTATTAATATACTGGTGTTGGTAAACAGGACAGTTTTTAGTGACATAGGCTTTCCTGGCCTCTTTTTACTGTAGAAATCTAAAACTATACATTAATTGACATCAGAGCTTCCCATGAAACCACTTGAGGTGTGCTTCCCACTATCTTTCTGAGTGTGAGAACAGTATTCTGTCTGTCAATGTTCACTGGAAGAAACTCCTCAAGGCCACTTAATTTCCATTTCCCAAAATAGCTTCTGTAGTCTAAATGTATACCCTCTGGAAACACAGCAGTGACAGACGCAGGAGCTGGATACCTCCTAGTCCCTAAACACCACACCTGGAGATATGAAGCACTTTGACTAGCCAATTACAGTCACATTGAAAATCATACTTAATTCAAGCCAGAGGAAGGTGAAATAAGGATACATTTACTAAACCCAAACCAGACACATCTGCAAAACTTTACACAAGCAAAAGGAAGAAAAAATGCACCCACCTGCCTAAAGAGAACCTCTAACCATTCCTCTCACCCTGTATTCATTGGCTAATACACTGATAGGTTCTCTTCCTCTTTGCTGCTGAAAATTTCAGTTCTCACCAAAAAGTAAACCAGTCCAAACTTTTAGGGCAGACCTTTCTATAATTCTGATCCACCCGTTGGGTTCATTCACACTTTCTATGTACAATGTCTCTGATCCAAGCAAAAAGAGGACTGGCTATTCTTCTCATCACACTTGCTTGAAGATGCTGACATCTGTGGGTCTGGCACACATACTTTTACCTGCATTGCCAGAGGGTTAGTAAAAATGTTTGCTCTTACCCAAACTTCTAACAAGCGTTTAATGCCCAGCAAAACATTGTGCCTGTTTCTAGAGAGTGGGGAGAATTTACACCTCAGACTGATAGCTTTTCAGAGTCAGCTCTAGTATTTCATATCCAAGATCTAGACCATTGGCTCTTATAGAGACAGGCACATGAGCTAAATGGTACGGTATGGTATTTGTCTGAGACCAGATATTAAGGTCACAAAGGACTTTGGGTGTTTAAGGTGTTGGTCATTTTGAAATATAACAGCCTGCCAGAGCAAAAGAGAGATGGCAAGAGAGTGCACTGATGACTGTGGCATATAACATCCGCAGCCCTTGCTGAACCTGTGCTCCTCATAAAGCTGCAATTGGAACCATAAAGATATTGGGACTGCAGACAGAAGGTAATACTAAATTATTTACAAGAGCAATTGGGACTGAACAGGTTTTGCTGCCACGGTGGTGGTTCGAGCTCAGCCTGTTGTGTTACCACAGTGATCACAACATTTGCCTTCTCTACAGCATCTGTTCAGAATTATGCCTTCCTAAGCTGTATGTACTATTAATATATTATTTAACAAACACTTGAAGGGGTGTGATGGTGTCAGGAACATTTGGGATAACAACTCATTCCTCCCACTCTGCTGTCACTTAATTTCTTCCCCACAAGGGTACTTCTTGACTCTGAATTTGACCCCTGATATCTATAACAAGAAAGAAGTAGTATGAAAAAATCATATGATTTTTTCCTGTTTGTTTTAAATTAAGGATAAGTAAATGGTTCAAAATCAGAAAATAAATCTTCCCCAAAGCCAAACAGCTTAGCTTTCCCTTTGGAGTCATTCTAATTTTAGTGAAAATTCAAAATAATTATGTTAATTTTTTTTAATGGCTTCATTAAAAATGAACATAAAGTACTATATCGATTTTACACTTTACTCCCATGAGCACTCTGCACTATGCCTTGTCACCACAACACAAGCAAAATCAACTTCAAAGACCACCTTTACCAGCTACGTCTTTTGGGATGTGGTCATCTGTCTTCAGAAATAACCTGTCTCTCTTTACTGCTGAAGAAGATAATGTTAGATGCCCAACTTACGTATGACAAAAGCTGGAAAATAATTCTTACCTATCTAAAATGTGAAAAATGTATGTGAAAGCAACTGCAACCACAGCAACTGCAATTTTCTTTTAATATTCATAGTGCTTCTTACTTGGTTATGGTATCACCTTCCCTCCTTCCCTTTGCCAGGCAGCATTCCTAAAAGGATTCATAGTCCTCATTGTTGAGAGTTCACACATCTAAATAGCCAATGCAGATTTCTGGCAGAAGAACAGGAAGAGCACATACATTTCTTGTTGGGAGGTTACAAATGAAGAAGCTTGTTAGAAAGAAATATCTTGCAGCCTGCAGAAAACACCAGATGGACAAGTTGGACAAGAAAGACAGGAATGGGAAAGGTGGGAGGTTAGGAGGAGTTATGACTACCCTATAGGTTTCTAGAGGGTGAGAAGATTGCTTAGAGCCCCAGAATGATATGGTAAAAAGGCATCATGATAAAAAGAAGAAACTTGAGGTAAAGGTGGGAACAGAGGGACACAAAACTCAGCTTCTCTCTTTTGAGAGCGGTTCTCTTGCTGAAGAAAAATAGCAGGGCCATAAGTACACCACCTTTTTCACACTTCATTTCATTCTGGTCCCAGATGAAATGCAGCTGTGACAGCTTATTTACTACTGCACTTGAGACCTTTTAAGTTCTTCTAAGTTTTCCCTTCAGAGATTTTAAAGTTATGGAAGAAGGATACAAAAAGGAATTTGGTGTAAAAAATTCCCTGTCCTTTATCTGCTGTAAAGATTGGTCAAAAGAATACTAAATTCATTTGCTTTACCTTTAATCTTAGGTACACCCCTTCTGTTTGCATTAGTTCCTCAGCTCCTGTGTACCTATATGTGCTTCCTCCTTTTTTTCTTCTGTTATGGATAAGATCTCAGTGTTATTAATATCATTTACTTTGCCACTTTTCTGAGCTTCCTTTGGCTGTCCTTATTTCTGATTTACACCAGGGCTGGCATCTGTCTTATTTGGACAAGATCTGTCTTATATTGTGCTATTTAGACAGAATTCCCATATGTTTTTTCTGAAGGCTTCTTTAGCCTCAGAAAATATGCTCATTTTTCTGCTTAATGATGTGGTCTTCCTGTTTTCTGCTGTTATTCATTGCCTCTGGAATTACTTCTATGTCAGATTTGTAGAATGTAGGGTGTTCCTTTTGTATTACATTCTTCAGCACACTGTTAACCTTTTCTATCAGCATTTTGAGTTTGCCCTTTCACAGTTTGTTGTCACAACATTTGCCTTCTGGGAGATAATCTCAGCCGTAATATCAAATCTAATTTTGTCCTGATGCCCAGTGGAACCCATGTAACCTTTGTAGATTGGTATAATAAATATGATTTTACCAGGACTGAATGCAGGGGATTAAACTATATTTTACAGGCATTGCCTTTACTAATAAATGCTCCTTCCAGTCTGATTTCTTCTTGGTTAAGGTGATGACTTGCAGGGATTTGGTGCTACCTAGGAAATGACTTTGAAATTCATGCAGTACTGATACTTCTGAATTTTGCTTTGTTTTGAATAAAATAGCTCAAATCAAGCAAGTACAAGAACACTGCCAAATTCTTAGCTTTGCATGTTTCTTTTTATTCTGTAACAAGGTTTCTAGTATAACAGGAGAAGTTTACATAGGTTCAACTGCAGTAAACTACCATGCAAGAAAGTAGCCTCACTAAAAACAGAAAACACTTTGTCTTTTGCACTCCAACAGCCATTCAAATGCTTAATGGCAAACTCATCAAAAACATAAATCACAAGGAATAGGGTGGTTGGGTATGCAAAGTGAAAGGTAAGTGTAGAAAACACACATTGATCAATGTCTCTTCTGGCTAGAAACTGTTGAGTTTCATAAACCTAGATGTCATCAGTGAGAATTATTTTTAAAAAGAAGTTGACATCCTTTCTTTTAACAAAATGAGGGCACAATAGAAGAGTGCTTAGACTTGGGCAAGGGCAAAAGATCCTTTAAATGATGAGTCCTGGCTAAAAGTACTTTTTTTTTGTTTCAGGTAATGGTTTCTTCTACCAATGTTCCCAACAGTCATATGAATTTCAGAGTGAAAATTTGTAACGTAAGAGAGAAGTTCTAAAAAATCTTTGCAATCCTTCAAATAAGTCAACAGATGACTATTAATGAAGGCACAGGGGTGTACAGGAAGTAAAAGTTCACAATGTTGGTTAATAAAGCCTTTGGCCATGTCCTGGTTTCCAGTCTTGTTTGGAATAATTATTGTTTGCATTGTAAAATAGACCATCAGACAGCCCTGAAGGAGAACTAGGAATTTGACTGTGCAGACAACATCAGTCTTCTAACTAAATCAGTGAAAGATATTCAATAAAGTACAGATGGTCTGGTAAATACTGCTAAGCAAATCCATCTTAATACTAATTAATCAAAAACAGAAGTTATGAAAATTAACTTAATCACCAATAATTTCATCTGTCTGGCAAATTAAGCCTTGAAAATTATTTATATTTGTACATTCTGGAGCTGTGCCACTACAACACAGGTGACTGCAGCCTAGGAAGCCTGGAATAATCAAGCTATGTTTAGCAAACTAGAAACAGTAGACTTGGTGTCCATCTTCAGTTACTAGCAGGTAGTCTATGAACAACCAGAAAACATCTTTTGCAGATAACCTGCCACATATCTACACAAACATGTCTCTAAGTGGATATTAAATTATATCTGCAAGTTCTGGGGGCTTGTTAGATAAGTTTAATTTTGAAGATAGGCAAAATAATGAAGAGGTTATCATTTCAATGGCTTTCTAATAATATGAGTAGTCAGAGAAAGAGACAGACATAGTCTCAGAATAAGATTGATCACTAAAACAAGTAATTCTTTGGTGAATTCAGTTCAGGGACACAAAGTTCTCCCCAGAGGGCATGTGGAATGGTTAGCTCATCTCCCATAACCTTCAATGGGATTGAGGGTGGAGTTTGTTTGGCCTCCTAGACTAATTAGGGCCAAAGAGGCCCTAAAATGGGACTTGAAACAAAAGTTCACTCTCACTTAGGACAAATTAGAGAAAAGCATATTTGTTTTTCCCAGTAAAAACATCACAACTGTGAATGTCTTATTCTAGGACAACAGGGTTTTAGGATAAATTCTTATGTGAAACCATGAACCACACAGAGGAAGAATAACATCAGGTCTCACGTTGAGAGTATTTGGTTCCAGAAGCAAAAAATACAGTGCTATATTACTGAAAGAAATCTTAGCTCAGCAGATGTATTAGTCCTCCTGGAGAAGAGGAGACTGAGGGGAGACTTTATTGCAGTTTATAACTTCCTTGCCAGAGACAAAGGAGGCCCAAGTACTGATCTGTTCTCTCTGGTGTCCAGCAACAGGACCCAGGGGAAAGGCAAGTAGCTGTGCTAGGGGAGGTTCAGGCTACAGATTAGGAAGAGGTTCTTTACCCAGAGAGTGGTGAAGCATTGGAACAGGCTCCCCAGGGATGCAGTTATAGCACCAACTCTCATGGAAAAAAAGGGATTTAGATAATGGTCTTACATGCATGGTATAACTTTGGGGCTGTCCTGTCCATAGACAGGAGTTGGACTTGATGATTCTTGTGGGTCCCTTCCAACTTGGGATATTCTATGATTCTGCTTTGAAAAAATAAATTAAGAAAAATGCAGTGGACATTTGTGTCCTTTAACAATTTCTGGTTAAATACTCTCTCGTTATGATAAATTTAGTTGTTATTAGTATCATTCCTCTGAAAGTCAGATAGAAATATTTATTCTGAACTTCCACATCTGTGTTGGGGTGTTTCTTTTTTTCACCTCACTGAAGGTTCATAAAGACACAGACAGATCATTTATGCCCTCAGTGATTTGCTTTTTAATGAGCTTTTGCAGTATTTAACTAGTTGGAAAGCATACACATTCTTTTTTTCTTTTCAATACATTGATCATTTCTACACTGAATAATCTTTTATAAGCAGAATACTAAGTTGATGTCATAATCCCTTTTGAGGTTCTGCAAAATACAATAGCCTGTGGAAAAGAACATGTTTTGAAATAGTCACTTTACAAATTAAGCTGCTTCTAGACATGTCAACTGTAATGAGGAGTTTCTCATCAATGTAATAGATGTTATTCCAATTTTCTTTTGTCTCTCCATGTTACCATTTACTGTTACCTTCTATCCTCTCTCTAATCAGAGAATTATAACTATGGTTGGAGAAGCTGTAGACCAACTCATATGAATTTCAATCCCATATGAGATTTACAGGTTGAAGGAGTAATTTCATCAGGAAAATATCACTGGCATTTTAAAATTCATGCTCATTCACATCTCAAAATTAGAGGAAAAAACATCTGAAGATAGAGCTTTTTTGGTTTTAAGTATTAGTGGAAACTGTGAAACTTGTATTATTTGTTTTAGGACAACCATAGTAAAACCAGCATAACACTAAGTCCCAGTTCTGTCTTTTTGCATGAATGGAGAGAAGAACACCTGATTTGGAACAACTATTGTGTGATCACACACGTATGTAGAGAGAAGAGCAGAAAGAACTCTTTCTTGTATGCCAATTAAAAAAAAATCAAGCATGCATGTATTCATTCTCCTTCTTTTGTAACTTCTCTGAAATTCTTCACCATCCTTCAGGCTTGCCATTTTTGAAAGCACAATCAACTCCAATATCTCTTTTCCTTCAGCTTGTCACCAGATGCTATTGCTCTTCCTCCCTCCCCCTTCATCTTTGGGTCTTGGCCAAGTCTTTTCTTTCCTTGAGCAGCCTAGCATCCTTTTAGTAAAATTTCTTAACATAATGAGTCTCTATGGCTGTGTAGCATGCTTGCTGCTCTGTCAGCCTTTTCTATTTGTGCAACATTCTCTAGTTTTTTCCTACTCTTCAAAGTCTTCATTTAGACTCTTTTCTTCCATTAGGCTTACATGTTTTAACTGTTCACAGAAATAAACATATTAGAAAAGCTCATTAGTTAAGTACTCACCTTCTGGGTGCAAAACATAAAAAAGTGCTGGATTTGGATTGTATTTCCAGTTTATATGAACTATAGTGTAGTCAATCCATCATGGCCTTGTAGAGGGAATATTACTCACCTGAAGAAAGGGCTATAATGGAATAGGCAGTGTATAAGAACAGCACAATGAGTGTTCAGTACCTTGGAGATGTCAGTCTGATCCCCTTTTCAGAATAAAAAAGTAGTCACAAAGAAACTAAGTCTCTGCTTGGTGAGAGCTGTGAACAAACAAATTGTTTACAGTATCAGCTTGCTTGATATGGTAAGCAGCACTTTGAGTCTAGTAGCTTCAGGCAATAATTTTTACAGGCAAGCAAGCATATTAATGTAAAAAGACAGGACAGTGCTAGATCAGGGTTATCAGGCATCTCAAAATATTTGTAAATATTTTACATGCACTCTCCAGCAGAGGCAAGATGGAAAAGGTGAAACAGATTAACAACCAGTTGACACGTTACACTATCATCTGCTTTCAAGACTTCTGAACTGAGGGTTATAATTCACTGCCTTCTTTAAAGCTACAAGCCTCAAGCTTTCCTCCCATAACTGATCTCCACAATCAATTTAGAATATACCTTTCATGGCTGACAACCCAAGACCACGCTCCAATACATTGCATGCTGCAGGCTTTATACAGATAATTGCCTAAACTGTACACACATGAAACCTTCAAGAACTTCTTTCTATCACAGCTAATAAGTGGGTCTTTTATCGTTACTGTGGCTAGTTATTATAGAGTCAAGTACTCCTTAAATAGACAGGGTGGGTTACTACATCTGGCTGTTGTGAATACATTAGCATTGTTCTACAGCATTGTCTCTCTCAGCATGCACAGGAACCCAAGGTAACAGCAGGCAGAGTTATCTGCACACAACCACCAAGGGCAGAGCTGTTTCTTTGGGTTTAATGTCATTACAAAATTAACAGAAAGGGCTGCAGAGTTCAGCTTGCTGTGTGTATTTACCATGAGGACTAGGCTTTCTTATTAGTTAATACAGTCTAGATTGCATATGTTTCCACTTGAATTGGAACAGGAAGACTTCTATTATGCTGTCAAAGAATTATTTTTACAAAACATTCCCTTCTGGTTTTAATTGGTCTTCTTCACCATGCACAAACTATCAATTTAGCCTGCTTGTATTCTACTTATTGTTATGTGAAATTATTTCATGGATGGAGTGAATTCCCAATAAAGTATGCATGAAATTAACTGCCCTGTTTCTCTCATTAACAGTAACAGCATTTAAAGCAAATGATTCTCCAACTAGCAATATTATTTAAAAAAAAAATAATAAATACCTGTCCTCATTTTGCTGGGACAGAATTACAGGCCAGCCATGGGCTACAGGCTGCTAGCAGTTTGAGTCAGCCAAGGCAGCTGACTACAGGTGTATCCCACCACTGAAACAGAATTTTCCTTTGCCAACAAGGTGTCTACATCGTACCAAGGTTCATGGGAAAGGAGACTACCCTGCATTTTAGGTGTCAAGATAGCTGGATTGATGTACATAGGGGAAATTAGAGTCCATTAGAATATACTGTGACACTGCCACACCATATTGGCTTCACTGGCCAGCCAACTGGTAATCCTAACACTCCACTCTTAGTGAGGAAGGTTTGCAATGTAAGAAAAGACACCTGACCTGAAAGAACAGGCAATAATACTTCATTGCTAGTTGAATGTAAGTAATAGTCAAAATAAGATGTCTGGTAAAGCCTTCAACATGCTAGGAGGTGATATGTCAATATCAATATGTCAATAGCTGATATGATCCTGTGTAGTGCCACTGGTGACAGTACTTATAGTTATTTTGGGTAATTAGTGTTAGGCATGGATGTTACTTTTCAGTAACCTATTTGCAGCTCTATTGTGTGTAACCTTATTAAGCTTGTTTATATTTTAGTCTTGTCTGTTGTTTGGCACCTTTATTTTCTTACATCATACCACATCTATTTGTGTATGTAACATTACAATGTAACATTTGTTGCTCAAGTGAACCTGTTAATAGAAAAAGAGATTGTTTAAGAAACGATTAATTATTAGTATGAACAGCAAAATAAATTGGCTGCAGGAAGTCCTCTCTGTGAAAGCAGATGAGTTTGGTGCCTCTCCATCAACTGTTTTTCACAGCCAGTGGACGGCTAAGTGCCCATTTGTCCTTGAAAATAAGTATGATAAAAGAGGTTTGAACACAGCAGTTATTTGAGGAAGTTCTTGCCTAAGAAGAATGCCTAATGAGAAGAAATCAGCAAATCAACCCATTTGAGATGGTGATTAGCAATGAGAAGCAACATGGGATCCTATAAAAATGTGTCAGTGGAAAAGAATCTCAAGTTAATAGAAATAGTTTCACATGATTTTTCTAGAATATCAGTGAAAACATCTGGTTCTTCCAGTCCCAACCACTTGTTTTTTCTTCTACATTATGTTTGCCTTGGACAAAAGAGATCCTAAAATAGGACCTTTTATAAAGATTAACTATGGAACTATGAAACTTGCCTTACCATGAGAATTTACAGCTTTGTTAAATGAAAATAGGGTTGTAAATGAGAAACAAAAAGTATCATATTGTTGATCTGTCTTTTCATCATTTAAATATGGCTGAGTTCTTTGGAATTGGTTTGTGTGTATACATACACAAATAGGAAACGTACACATAAGGAAGATGCATTGAATGGCTTGTGCTGCAGAGAAATTCTTGTACGAGATCTGGTTAGTTGCTTGGCTATTTGCTGGTTCACAGACTTTCAATCAACAGTTTATGAAACCATTATTACATCTTCAAATGAACAAAGGAAGAAAGATAAACACATCAGCTGAAAGTAGCAAAAACACTTGACTAATTTATGGAAAATGCAGGATGAAAACATGAAAGAAAACAATACACAGAGAGGTCATATAATTCGCTGAAGTGCTTCCAGCTACCAGCAGCTACATACAGATCACTGGGTTATATTGTTCTATGTCAGATAGCTTCTACTTTTCTTTTTCTGCAATTGCAGTTAATTCTCTGTCGTCTTGTTTATTTTCTGACTTGTGTGTGCCTCATTTTTAAAGTCTTGCTATATCTTCTAGTATTTCTTTCATTCTTTCTGAGATTCTCAATACAGCTATTATTTCATAATGTTAAATATTTTTCAGAGAGGGAAATTATTTCTATAAGCCATTGTCAATGTTCACAAGTAGCTTTTAAAAATGCCATTTAAATGATCATCTGTCAAACACAGTTGGTCCTGCTTCATTTAAACTCTATGTCTATAGCTGAACAGGTAGAGATTTGAATACAAAACATCACCAGAACAGAAGAAAGAGGTGTTTCAACTTTGGTAAACAAAATAAAGTACTTGAAAACCAACTGAGTTTTTCACATGTTCTAACAATTTTATTTTTATCATCCAGGGAATGTGTTTACAAAAATGAGAGACCTAACTGAAAGACAGACCAATAAATCATAATCTGCCTTTCTGCATAAATTCATTACAGTAAAATTGCTGTGAAAAGACATGGGATCAGTTAAGTCCATGAAGAAATTAAATTAGATGTTACTTTTTTACATGTTGGATATATTCATTAAGATTAACTACTGCTTTTAATTATGGTACTTGAATTTTTCTTTGCAAATCATTGACTTGTGGAAATCACAACTTCAACTGAAAAACGCCTATGTAAGACTTTGTGACTCTTCTCTGGATGTCTCTACTCTGTCCACGTCTTTATTGTATAGTGAGGACCAAAACTCAACACAGGATTCCAGGTGTGGCCTGACAAGCGTTGAGTAGAGTGTGAAAATGACTTATTTATCTCTGCTGGTGATGACCTTGTTGATGCAATTCAGCATCCTGTTGTCTTCTGTTGCTGCATCAGCCTGCTGTTTCCTCATATTGAGCTTGTTGTTCACCAGGATTCTCACGTCCCCCTTTAAAAAGCTGCTGCCCAGTTGGGTAGATAGATATTCGTCTGTACTGTATTCCTGAATTATGTTTTGACAGGTGCAAGATCTTGAATTTGTCTTTGTTGAACTTCATAAAGTTCTCATTAGCACACTCTTCCAGCCTATCCAGGTCTTGCAGGAAATTATCAAAAATTATACAGAAGTGTAGTGATCAAAATGATGATAGCATATTTCATGTTATCCAACCCAACTAGAACTGATTAGGAGATACATTTAAATAGTTACACATTTGTTTTCAGTCTCAGTTGAGCCAACAGTTATTAATAGATATATATGTGTGTATGTATTAAAGAACGTGCAATTAAATTATGCTTTTGAAATGTCAAAACATGTTGTTCTAGCATGGTCTAACATTGATTAGCTTCCTTGACAGCTGAAGAGCCCCACAGGAGTTTAATTTTGGATGCTTCAGGCTCCTTTTCTCTCCTGTGGATTTATCTTTCCAGATGGACAACAATGCCTGGATATGCTATAATCTTATCGCTCCAGGATTCAAATACAGCAGGTCAGTGTACTGCAGCGTACTGTGAGTTCAATTCAGGCCAAGACTCTGACCTATAGCAGGAATCAAGGATAAGAGGTAGTCACCTTCAAATTCCATGAAAATGGACTTCCAAAGGGCTGCAGATTACTACTGAGTTGACAGAGAATATTTCAGCTCAGTGACAGATACCAAATGTGTTGACACAAGGTGACACAACCCAAAATGGAGACAGGACAAAAATACCAAAATTCAGATCTTCAATGTAGTGGATAATATTTTCTACCCAAAACCAGCCAACCAATCACTACAAAATACCTCAGCATCACCTTTTTACAAATCCAATGGTTTCTCAAACATGGCTTTTCCAGATTTTCAATTCTATGATTATTTCTGGATAGCTGACAGAAAAAGGCAGCAGACATCCAGACTCACTGAGTCTTTCAAACCTTGAACCAATCTTACAAGAGTAGCAGCATTAAACTTCGCAGATACAAATGGTTGTATGTTTTCCTGATTTTTCTCTCCTTCCCTACTAGAAGACCTTCAAAGAGGTCCCTTCAAAACCAGTATATTCGATGATTCTATGCTTCTATGACTCTATGTGCAAGTGAGATGGCACCAACCAATCAGCATGTTTTTCCTTCCCGGGGGTGCAAACTTAGTTCTGATAGCCACTGATCTGTCCTCTTGCTTCAAAGAGTGGTCTCTACCTTGTTTTTCCTGGCAGCCAACATTTCCCTTAACCTACTATATATATATGTATATATATATATATAAATTTGCTGTAGAAATTTAATCCTCTATGAAACTTCCATAAGTGGTTTCTAGAACATCATGTGGCATGAAGCTATAGGAGTACTATGGGTTTGTCTCTTGTTTGATTGATGGTGGAGCTCCTGCCCTTGGCTTTGTAGTTAATGATTAAAACTGTTTTATACTAGACTATAGTGGATTATGTTCAACAAAAATAAAGTTCATTGTACTTGTCAATAAAAATCTTGTCTCCTGACTCTAACATCCTTTTAAGTTCATAAAAGAATAGAAGGATTAAGTTGATAAGCTTTCTTATTCAATACAAATATTCACAAATTAAGTGATCACTCCCTCTAGAATAGATGCTGGAGAGCCTCGGTGATTTGTCAAGTAGCCTAAAAGTTTCTTCAGAGAAGAAATGTACCCTTGCCAAGTTAAAAACAGAGAAAGTTTACAAAACATAACACTGTGCTCTGGTCCCTAAATTCTGGAATGGAGTAGAAGGCTTGATAGTCTCAGACAACGAACGGGTTTTAAACTTAGTGTTGTAGAGGAACAATACATGGGTATTTGGAATAGAAAGCAAATTAGTTGATAGGCAAGGTTATTGAAATAGCCTTGCTGTTTTTTACAGGAAAGCAACATGGTGTTCTCTTGGTGTCAACTACAGGAGTTGAACACTGCAATAGTTTGCTGTTCTTTGGAAATACAACTCTTTCACCACCATGAACTATGGATTTTAACATTTCTAACTTGTGGGAGGGAAGAGGAGGTCACGGGACTGAGACAGTGAGTTAGGATTTTGGGTTGGGGTTTTTTGTTTGCTTCTGCATCTTTTCTTTCTTCATTTTCTACTTGATGTTGGAACAATGCCATGAGAAACTGGCTCACTGTTGAGGCACTCGCTCTAATGAGAGAAAGATCTGGGGCCATTCAGGTGCCCACTGGTGGGTCTTCCATGGTACTAAGCTCAGTATAGACCCTTCTTTTTTAATAAAAACAGACAAGATTGCAGCCTATAGGAAATCTCAGCATATCAGTATCATGCAGTCCATATCCACACTGCTGAAAAAGACAACTCTTCTTACACTGTGATGGAAATGTCTATTCTGTTCCATCCTTGAATAATGCATCAAATTTTCAGGTTCTCCTGTTTTATAGCATGACTCACTGGCCCAGTAGGAAGTAAATTACAAATCCCAACTCATTTCAGATAGTTTCCTTTTATAAGATTTATAGATGATCACAGAGAAATAAAGGTAAAACTCTAGAGCTCTTTATGTCATTCCAAAGGCCTCTCATTTCTACTTTTGCTATAATAAACATCTATAGAATGATTTAAAGAATTAATTTTTACAGATTACTCACTATGTACCTTTGCTTTTGTCCTCCAGATATACAAAACTTCTTACTTCTTCCATTTATATCCTTTTTTTTACAGTCTTGTAGGTTGCTTTACAAAAAAGAAATAGATATAAAGCAGTGATGTTCAGAGGTTTATCAACAACACATAAATACTTATATGTACTCCATGCTGAAAACTTTCCAATGAGTCCAAATACCTGTACAACACAGACACTTATGTGTAATTTTCATATGAGACAGTTTCATGTTTTCTTTCATTTAATACACTGAGCTTGAAGGTCAATGCTTTTTTACTTTGCCTTTGAAGATTTGTATTTATGTTGGCTTTTTGTCTTTGCATATAGGGCTCAATCATAAAGATTTAAGTATCAGCCTTCTACCTCAGGAGACCTTGTTCCAGTCCTAATATGGATCAGACACAGACAGGTTAGTGGTCTCGTCATGCTCTCTAGTGGCTGCTTCTCTGCTGAGCAGCTGCCATGCTCCAGGGATGCCAGCTCTAGAGCAGCAGTGATGCCATAAGCCTTCACAGCCTGAAGCATAAGAGAAAAAAAACTAGAGGATCTTTATGGCTTGGAACTAATTACTCCTAAACTGTGTCTTAATCTGTCACATCAGAGAACCAGAAACTATGACGAAGTAACCTGCCTGGTTGATGTGTGGTGCGTGGTGAACATAGTCTACCTGCACTTCTCAAAGACTTTTTATGTGGTTCTCCACAGCCTCCTCTCCAAAAAAACAATGCATTACCATCTAGGCAAGTGGTCTGCACAGTGGGTGGGGAATTGGCTGACAGGCTGCCCCCAGAAAGTGCTGGTAAATAGCTCTTTTTCAAACTGGCAGCTGTCACAAGTGGGGTCCCCCTGGATCAATATTGGGCACAATACTGTTTAATATCTTCATAAGTGATCTGGATGAGGGGATCAAGTGTACCCTAATGAAGTTTGCTACTGATACCAAACTGAGTGGTGAAGGGAGAGTCACCCTGCAGCAAAGAAAGTTAACATGAGTTTCACCAACAAGGACATCACCAGCAGAGATAAAGAAGTCATTTTCCCACTCTACTCAGCACTTACCAGTCCACAACAAGAATTCTGTGTTCAGTTTTGGTCCTCACTACCAATAAAGATGTGGACAGACTGAAGAGGGTCCAGAAAATGCTACAAAGATGATCAAAGGACTGGGAAGCTGTCTCATGAGGAAAAGCTGAGAGATCTAGGTTTGTTCAACCTTAACAAAAGAAGGCTTAGGGAAGACCTTATGACCATGCTCCCTTATTTAAGGAGTGACTACAAAGAGGATAGAGACACCCTTTTATAAGGAGTCACATGGAAAAGTGGATAATAATGAGTACAAGTTACTCCTGGGGGGATTCTGATTAGGCACAAGTGGAATATTTTCCACAGTGAGAACAATCCCCATTGGAATAATCTCCATAGAGAGTAGGGAAGTGGTGGATTCCCCAACAATGGACGTTTTTAGGATACAGGTGGACAGAATGTATGGGACATCTTGCCTAGACTGTGCTATAACCAAGAAAGGTTGGAACAGATGATCCTTGTGGTCCCTCCCAACCTGGTATTCTATGATTGTAATAAATATCTCAATAACAATCATACAATTTCTTAAAAATATTTTCAGCTCTCCTCTTCCTGGCTATTTTCCCTCCATTTGAGATGCAGAACAAATAATGGTCAAATTAACATAAAGCTAGCTAAAAAATCCTATTTTTTTTAAAATTATTTACCTCAATCTTACCTAAAAATTGCAATTAAAAGAGCTATTGAGGTTAGTGAGAGACACCTGGCTGACTTCAGTGGGCTTTGAAAAATGAAGTCAAACATACTTCTGGTTCTCACTGGCACTAAATTTTGTGAGTTTTCCAATTGTTATCGAGCCCTTGCAGGGACAGATTTTTCATGCATTTTAAGATTATCGATTTTCTGCTCAGCATGTTCTTGAAGTACAGAAATAACCCAGATTTTTTATAAGGAAATTGGATCTGAAACCTTTAAATATCTCAGAGAAAGTTTTGGATTAAGTTCTGAGTGACAATGCAGATGAGAATTATTTTCTGAATAAGAAAGAAATGCAGTGAAAAGAAACTGAAATTCAGCAAAAACAAGTGAATCAGTCTTTTGATGATACTTCTAGCAGAAAGAAAGAAAGATACTGTCTTAAGGAGGTGATGGTTTTACTTTTCCGGGTTACTTCACTTTAATGCAGAAGTCTCATGCTTGCAACATGGAGTGGCATTGTCATAGAGTGATTTGGTTGTGACTTTAGTCCTGGACAGTGGCATGACCCCACTTCTCCTACCTGCTATAACAGTCTATTCTTCTAATTCTTGGGCACTCAAATGTCATTCAGCTCCTTACCCACCACCATTTCCACTGCATGTAGCTGATGGAAGGCACCCCTTCCCTGCAGGCTATGTCAAAATGGGTTTATTGATTTTCATTCCCCACTGTGTGGGCTGAAGAGAGAAAAATAAAAGTGACGTTTTCCATTTGTGGGATGTAGGTGGTCAAGAGAAACAAAAGCCCTTGTAGAACTTTTACATGAGATACACAGATGGCTTTGGGGGTGTGGCAGACTCTGTGGATGTTAAAAAGATGAAGAAAACCAAAAAAGACTTATGACAGATGCTTTCAAGCTATGGAGGATTTAAAGAAGATTGTGTTAACTTTATAAATGTTAGAAATATTTCCTAACTAACTAGAAGTTTTTCTCAGTAGCTGTGTTTCCAAATAAATAAGACATGAGATGTTTCCTTCAAGTTTAAAAAGATGTAGAGAGGTAATTAATACTGTTTTTAAGTTTGAGGCTATTTCAGGTAGAAGTCATTTGAAGTTCCTTCTCCAAGGGATCTAGCATACAGGCTCCTAAGGCCTAAAGGCACATCAAAGAAAGTATTTTTACCATCTATAAAAATAATAATCCTGACAGAGGACAGAGTTGTCTTATAAAAATCACACTGAGTGACAAGGACAAATGCTTCAGAGGTCTAAAAGTGCATAAAACCTAAACTGATAACAATGCTGGAAGATGAATGACCACCAAGTTGGTGCATTGAGTTGCTGTTGTTTTGAGACACATTTCCTATTAAATGATTTTGCCCTGGATAAATAGTTCCATGAAGGAGACAAACAGCAGTTGAGAGTCTTTAAACTGACACAAACTAAATGTTTTTTATTCCTACATATATCTTGTTTTTTTACTGACCTCCTGGATTTTGACTCCCTATCCTTACTTCAGTTCAGTTTATTTGGGATAGTCTCTCATAATCTTGACCATAGAGAAGATTTCCAGTGTCACCAAACCAGAGACAAACTGCTGGTCTTTTTGTCCTTTGGTAGGGGTGGTTCTCCTCTAGGAAGATGATTTGGAAATCAGTTCTGCCTAGAAGAATACTACATGCCATGAAGCAAGACTATTAAAACATTTTAAGTTGTAGAAGAGCTTTGTTAAAATTGTTTTTAAAAATGAAATTAACTTTAGAGGGTAAGAAATGTTATATCAGCCCTCAAATATCTCTCCAAACAGGATTACCTGTAATGTCTTCATTCAGGCAAACACTTCAAAATGTCGTGCCTGAGGCAGTGGATTTCTACATTGCTCACTGGTTATTTCTATTGCTTACTTGCCTTCTGGATGCATGTTTACAAAAGCTAATTAGAGAGGACTCTGTTATTTACAGTGTTAGACTGTAAAAAGAGAAAGCTTACTGTATAATCTCTTTGCCTCAAGTATGTTTGAGCAGAGATTACTTTAGGGGACCTGAAACGAGCCAGCAGGAAAAACTCAGCAATTACTTCAACACAGTCAAGCACTCCTATCCCCTGAGGCATTCCCATACTGGTTACCTGATACTGGATTATACAGAATGGAGATTATTTCCTGTGTGTTCCATATCACTTTGGGCTACAATTTGTTTCAGATCATTGAGTTTCATGTTAAATTTCAATGTATGTAACATACGCAGCAGCAATCGAAAGTAGGAAAGGTCACAGTTTTTCCTTCTTGTCCTTTTTAGCCCTTTCCTTTTAAAGTTTAGGAACTGGTTTCTCTCCCACAACAACTTTTTAAACCTTTTTTGTGGTTTCAAATTATTTCTATCAAGGTTAGTAAGAGGTGAATCAAACCTGCAAAAATGAAAACTTGTACCTCTTTTATGCTACAAATGCAGAAAGCTGCAATCCAAATAATTTCTTCCATGGAAAAGAATCCCCAGAGAACATAAAACTCTCTCTCATCTTCCCCAGGAGGAGGTTATTTTTAGAAACCCTACGGTTTCACTCAGGGAACCCTTGTAAGTGAATAGAGTCAAGAAGTATTAGAAGCAAATTGAGTCCTGCTTTGCAGACAGATCAAGTAGTGCTTCGTGTCATGAAGTTTCATGACTTCATCTGGGTCTTTTCAATATATGTCATCTGGCGATATCATTCATGCCCAAACCCTATTGAAGATGATGGCAAGCTTTATGTTTTCCAGAAAGGTCTTTTGTCAACCAATAGCACATATTTTTTACCAGGGCCTTCACAAGGAGGCACAGAAACAAACAAAAGAGGTTGGAACGTAGTTGGCAACTCTGCTGGCACTGCTTCTGTAGCTTCAGTGGAAATTCAGTTGGATCTAAACTATAATAAAGAACTGGAACCATATGAAGCAATTCAGGATATTCCCATTCTCAGCCCACATGTTCAGTCCCAGATTCAAATGCCATAGATTGTACACAAGACAGGGAGGAGACTCTAAGCAGAGAGGTAGGGATAAAATAATAATTCCCTTTCTTTATACCTTCATTTCGACAATCCAGATTTCTGTTCCAAATTTACTCTTTGCTGTGGAGGTTGCAACACAGGTTGACATATCTAAGGGAGTGAAAAAATCTGCCACTGCAACTGTGCAATAAAGGGAAGCCAGACTTTGATAAATAAGAATTTGCTCATGTTTATGCTTTCAGCAATTTACTCCGGTGAGTTCGGCATCACAGGAGCCTGTTTTAGCAGGTTCTCACATTCTGCTTGGTGATATTATGTGTGTGTAGGTGGAGGATTAGAAAATTTTGGAAGCTTTTCATTTTGAGCTGTCATGGAAGCCTGTTAAACCACTTTTGTCATTATGATTCAGGTTCTTTTTCCGAAGAAGAGTTTGGTTTGTTTTACTTGGGTTGCTATATATTAATGTATTTGTCAGGCTATGCAACCAATTCTGGAGCAACTTTCAATGTATGTAGCACTAATTTACAACCACAAGGTTAATAATTTATTAACATTCATTCAGTTGTCTCAGAACATTCGGTGGGGTTGATTAAGATAATATTCTGGAGGTATCTTGCTTGCCTTCACCAATTCTGGAAAGCTTCCTTTTAAACATGAGCTGTGGCAGCTGACTGTGAAAAAAGAATCACATGCCAAACTCTGGAAACACTCCCCATAACAAGTCCATTATCTAAATACATAATATAAATTTATAGACAGACAGACAGATAGATAGATAGATTCATTTGGGAAATAGTCTTATGGATACTTTAAGCAACAGCTGTTGTTCTGTGGACGCTTCTCATCCTGTCTTGCTTAGCCTTGCTTGAGTATTCAAACAACTGTTTCTTTCTGTAGCCTCAAAAGCTTCTTTGTCAGAACATTTCTGTGGGACTTTTTCAGTGGCTGTCCAGCTCTGACACAGCTGCTGAGTGTGATATGCATTGTTGTTGGCAGTAGTGCGAATTAGTGCTCCAGTGACAGCCACTCCATGACAGAAATGCCTTTGCAAGTTAGGATGCTCAGAGAGTCATAAGCTTGGGGAAAACACAGCCTGGAGATAGGGAGCTGTAGCAAGCCGAGAGAGACAAGGACAACTGGAAAACCTGACAAGAAACATCAAAGCAGAAATACAAAGCTGGGATTTGAAAAGGTAAATTTCAAAGCCATTTCTATCTGGCTGCACCGATTGCACTGGAGCAAAGCAAATTGAGACCAAGCTGTTTCCAAAGGGTAATGAGACTTGCAAAGGCAAAGGCAGACCATGGACACAGTGCCAATGTGTTGGAAATGCAGAGACCTGCCTGAAATCCCTGTCAGGGAGCGAGAGAGATAAGGAAACTGGGGTAATAAAAAGGCTGAAAACACACATGCATAATTCCACTGACAACTAGTTGTCATACTCCTTCTTGAACCTCACTGCCAGAGGTACACAGACGTAGAGTCCCCTGCCCAACGGGAGAGAAGGTAAATGTACATCTCTGGACCATAGGTTGTGCCTTAAAGTAAGGGATTAGATCCTCTGCTTCTCTGTATGTCAGCTCTGAGCCTAACTTTTCTTAGGATGTGAGCTTAAGTCTTACCTTCCTGACTCAGAGCCATCTCAGAAATTACAGTCACTGTGTCTAAGACCTTACTAAGCTTGGCATTTGAACAGAAAGTTTTTCTTCATATCTACAACATGTGGCTGCTGATGCTGCCTTCAAAGATGGCAACAACACAGTTTTGGCAGAACTCTGCCTTTGAGATTGATTTGGGAATCTGAGGTCCTTCTGGAAAGAAACCTCCATAGCTACCTCCAATGTTGCCATAAAAAAGAATATGTTTACCAGTCTATTCTTCTCTGCTCACTGCTGAAGAGCTCTGTATTAAACCTCTAAGCATGGGGGACAGCAACTTTAAACTGGATGAAAAGACAGGTTATTCTCCCACATCTGAATTTGGTATTATTTGACATTTTGCATGATGAAACTCAAAAGGACAAAATCTAGATATTCATACATGTTTGGACAATGTCTATCATATTAGGGGTACTGTGAAGAGAGGGAAGGTAGGTAACAGATGGGGATAAGTGATGCTTGCACAAAAAAGAAATTGAATGGAGCAGTATTGAAAGCCAAGAGCTAACAAATGAAAAGACAACATCAGGAGCTTCAGTGAAAACAGAGCGGTCAGTGATTTAGCACCTGTGTGTTATTGGGAAAGCTCTAACTTAAGCTTAGTTTATAATCTCAAGACTATATCTTAGATGATTTCCCAGAGAGTATATAGAGAAAATCTAAAGTGATGCAAAAGGATCATGACCTTTTTTTCTTTTTTATGGAGGGCATTTTTAACTGACTACCAGGAGTTCCGTGACAGCTCACTAAGGTAATCAACCAGCTGAGACCAGCCCATTTCATGACCATCTGTTCTTAGGCTGCATATCCATACCAAACTGGTGCGTTTCCCCAATAGTAGGATACTGGGAAAAGGCTTCTAGTTTTCCTCCTGGGGAAAAAGATTTTCCCATCCCTTTTTCAGGACTGTATGAAAACTCATGCTGGTCCTACACTGTTGAGCTCCTTAGTGCAGGGGTTTGTCTTCTGCTTGCCAAAATCATCCTAAATCCAAAATTTTGCTTTTAATAGTCAAACCCCAGGTCAAAGTCTACAATCCATCCATTTCTGCATAGACTACATAAAGGATTTTTATAAGATGTGATAGGGGCACCTTTAAAGCACGGTTGATAACTGGAACTATAAGCATTAGAAACAGAAGCAGAAAGATCTTTGTCCTCACAACATGGCAGAGGTTGTTTTTTATTTATTATTGTACATGAAAACCATTTTTAAACAGAAGTTATCTCTGTTATTTAATCAGAGAGTTTTTGTACTCAAGACTGCAATCCACATACAAGCCTTTCCATATTCAGTCATACTGGTTTTGTGATGCTTGTTTTATTTTGCCAGACACTAAGAGCAATGAGTCCTCTGTGTTCAGCTCTTTTCCCACGTAGTGCTCTCCAAGAAATTCTGGATTCCCTCCATTTAGCCAATGTTCCTACTGAATTAAAGGCAGGGATTCAGACACAACTTCCCCAAAAGCCATCAGTTCACTGAGCCGCAAAAAGAGCTGCAGGACTATTGAACTTTAGAAGCTACAAGGCTGTATGTCAGCACATCCCCCCAGTGTGAACCAGGGGTGAATCTAATGGAAAAGTGATTTTGTATGCAGAAGGGTTTATAAATGTGAGGATTCACGTTTGTTGACTGGTGACAAAGCACTGCAGCTAACTGAGCTGTCAAGGAAAAGAACCTCAATTTCTAAATGTTGCTGCCTCTGAAGTTTGGTGGTGTTTTTTACCAAATTTTCATTACATAAGAAGTCAGCACATTCTGTTGACTCTCTGTTTCAACAGAGGCAAGGCTCCTACCCCCATTAAGGAATTTTGCTGACTCACTGAAGTGAGGAAGGAGGGCAGCGCAAGTCCAGGAGGAAGTCATGGAGACAGCTAAGCTTAGAGCAGAGACATTAATCGAATGTTTTTATTTTGCTGTCATTTTTTTTCCCAGCATACACCACTAACTCATGGGAAATGGATGTTTTGAAGCCAATATGATTAAACTGCAAAAGACATTTAACCTGTTTACAAAGATGACTTTTATTATAGACCTGTAATATCTTGTCAACCGAGCTTCTGCCTTGATATTCAGATCCTAAGCTAGCACTAAACTCTCAGATTTGGTGTTTTGGATCCTGAGACTGGCCAGGCTATCCAGAAGGAGACACAACATTTGGATTGGGTCTGGGGCTCTATAATTAGCTGCTTTTTGTTCTCTGAAGGTTCCTTAGTTGGCATTTCTACTTCAGGATACAATTTCCTTAGTGGAAATGTCCTCCTCAGAAATAATGCTGCATTGTTCAATGACTTTCTTGATTTCATTCAAAATGTTCATGGCCTGTTGTGTTGGCTGCTGTGCCTACCTGGAGGAGAAGTTCTGGCTTTGAGAAATCATCATTGTCCAGCATCATTTTGCCAGAAAATGGGAAACCTACTCAGACTGTAAGAAGCAAATGCTTTAGATGTAACTGCATAGATAGACTTGTGTGTATATCTACAAATACACACACCTATGTTGTATACATGTATATGCAATTTGTATACAAATTTTATTCATATTTTATGTATTGGTATTTATTTATATAATATACAAAGAAAACTAAGGTTACATATAAAAGATTATAACTAGACATGTTAGACATATATATCATATATATATAACATAGCAAAAATAAGTTTCTATATAGCAGATAAGTGTTTCCCAGATCCTTCTATCAGCATATCTTGAAATGAACACAAGGAGCAACATACTTTAAAATTGTACAAGCATAACATTGCCAGCAATAAGACAAGCTAGACATTTGTCAGCAACATGTGCAAGTGAACACAACAGCAGCAAAGTGGTGGCTATTTTGTGGATCACTGAGAGCTTTAGCTCTTGCAAAGTTGGAGAGGGAAAAAAAATCCAATAGCTATAAAAACAAAATCATGTAATGTTTCCTGTTGCATCTTTCAGAAACAAAGGCACTCCTCTATGGCTGTGGTAGTGGGAGTAGAACTGTTAAAAATTAATCCAGAAAAACATAGGTGACTGGTAGACAAGCCAGCTAGAAAGTAATAGGTTCTGACAGGGATGCCCACAGCTGCCTTCACAGTTACCACAAAGTAATGTGACATCCCTGCAACTTCCACCATATTTTTTCTCCTTGTAATAGCCTTGTTCAACATCAGAATCATGAGATGGTCTCTTTACCACTGGTCCTGCTTTATAATAGAGAAGTAAATGTGGGGAGTTGGTTATTCCCAGTCTTCAGGTGAGAGATGAAGCAGGACTTTCCTTGCTTTTCTGTAGCTTAGAAACTAGGTGAAATGTGCATTCCTGTGCTTATGAACAGGCACTGTCTCCTCTGCCTCTGAGGCATAGACTGAGCTGAGAGAAGTGAGGTGTTGTGGTCTTTGTATGTTTTTTCCTTTGTGAAGAGAGAAGAGCTTGTGAATTATAACTCGAAGGAGGAGCTGATCCTCCAACTATTCTTTACTTCTTTCTATCCTTCCTCTCCATAGCACTGAGGTTCCCAAATATTATGAGCATTATGTAATTAGCAGCTCATGACACTCTTCATCAAGTACTCCTTTCATCAAAGTATACATTTTGCTTAGACATCATCTTTGGTCTCTTGATTTATCTCATATTACGTAAAATGTAATTTGAAGGAAGAGAGTTCATGCAGTATTAATGTCTGGAACCTGATTGACTGCAGTGATTTCAAAGGGTTTCTGGAGTATCCATTTGAGGGAAAAAACAAACTCTCTCAATTTCTAAAACTTATTCCCACTAAGTCAACCACAGTTCAGAACTCTCAACTTATTGCCGGCTGTGCTTAGTGGTTTGCAATATTGGTCCCTAATTCTACAGTTTATCATTATTTGAGAACAGGAGGAGGGTTAGACAAGAACTTCTCAGAAATTTTACTTATGAATAAAACATTAGAAGTTATTCTTCTACACTTAAAATAAAACAGCATTTTTTTTCCCTTCATCTGTGTAAAATTTTTCTATTAACGTCTGGTTTTGTATTTTCTGGAGACTATTTCAATAGTTATTTCATCTATTATAAATATTTATGTGATAAGAAAAAATGTTGGAACTCCTTCAAGGAAATTAGATGAGAATGTGCCTACATAATTCAAAAATAAATGCATAAGGTAAGTGTTCAAACTATGCTATTATTATATCCAGTGAGCTTATAAGATTGTTGTGGTGAGAATGGCTTAGTGTACTGTTAGCTGCATTTGAGTCCAAAATTAGATTCCATCAACAAAACAGGAGTCTTAAGTGAAAAAGCAACACTAAGTGAAAGCTCTCAGATGCATTTATAATCTGTCAATAAGGCAACTTTTAAACCTGGTTAATTTAAAAAACTAGCTTTACATTTGATAAACTAAAATCTCCAGCACAACCATGGTAATTTCTCAATTTAAACTGCTGCCTTCAAAGATGTTTTGCGTTACATACTTCACACAGAACTTCATGGAATTGCTTAAAACAAAACAACAAATAAGAGTGCTTAAAAATAATTAATTAAATAAATAAAACCTCCTCCCATAAAAGCACTTATGTGTGGACTATCCTATGCAAGTAAGTTTCAATCTATGTAAGATTTCCCTGTGTCAAAGAATAGCTTTTTACTATTTTGGGGTTGGTTTTTTTAGCAGAAAATGGATGAAAGTAGTCCATAAATCATTCCTTTGAGTTTGTCTTCTCTACACTCTGTTCTCTGTAAATAAAAGAAAACCAGGTCTGAATTCAAAGAGTCAAAGCCACCTTCACTTGTGGGTGTGCATCTCAGTTAAATGTCATATAAAATTGTACAAACATAATTTCAAAACCCAGAACATACTACCTTTTGGATGTTTGGCATGTATTGGTACATTATCTCATTTTTGGTTACTGATTTTTGCTCTTGTGAAGTCTGTTATGTGACCTGGGGAAAGTCTAGGGCTACATTGTGAGAGAGCCTCTTACTGATAGTGGAAGAATCAATGGAGAAGTGAATTAACAAAGGTCATTCACACAGATAAGGCAATTCTGCAGCAAAACAGATGATGTAAAGTCCTCCAGCATTATAAAACACTTGCAGCAAGCCTGATCAGGTTTTGAGCTTCCAAGATTCAGAAGAGAATAACTGAAAGTAAAATCATTTTTTGAAAGATTTCATTGCACCTTAGGAGGCATAGGCATGAAATGATCAAAGATAAGGATGGATGGAAATTTGCTTTTCTACAACACCATGACTTGTTGAAGGACGTTTGCTATCAATTCTCTTTGACTGAGCCAAGAGAAAACAATGTTGCTAGTTTCATGGATATTTAAATTCTGCAACCTGAGGAGGTGATATATTCACTGGACACAGAACTGGAAATAACTTCTTCAAACACTAGTATGTGTCCATCTCAGGCCAGTCCAGATTGGGATCCGATGTTGCAGTTAATCAATCATTCACAGACGGTTAAAATTGATTGTTTTTCTGGTGTTGTGCTTTTGCTTTTGCCCCCATTCTTACTAATATATTTTAGTCTTTCTGTATGATACAGGTTGAAGAATTTCTCTAAATAAAATGTCAATCAAATTGTGTTACAATTTGGTGTTCCTTATAGGCAGATATCCAATCCTGACTTAAAGAAATCCAGAATGATAGCAAGCTCACTCCTTTCCTGAATAAACATTTCCAAAGGTTAATTACAAAAGTCAATCAACCAAATGCAAATGAAAACCTGCACACCTGATTTCTTGCCTCACTGCACCTCACTCTGGCTTCCAGCCTTGGGATTTCTTCTTGCCATTTTTGAATGAAAGAGTTCTGTAGCAACAGAAATCTTTTCACTCTGAGGTGCTCAGTCACATTGATCAGATGACCTCTTAATCATCTCTTCAAGTAAATAAAAGATTGATTTAATTACCCTAAAAGGCATTATTTACATATCTATAGCTGTTATTTTACCTTTTTTAGTGTTTTCCAAAGTATTCACACACTGAAATAATTCCCTCTTTCTTTCTGTATAAATCAGGAAACGTGCAGAAGAGAGCCAATTCCACAGCCCCCTGTAGTCCCAGTGTCCCAGGTTGCCAGCACATGTGAACAGAACCCCTTAAGTGAGATGACAGCCATGCAACATAAGGTTGATTTGTAGCAAACATGGAGTGACAGAGATACCCACCAGGTCAGAAAACATTTTATGTAGAATACTGCATAGAAGAATCAAAAAAAGCAAAACAATAACATTATGTAAATCAAAGATAAGGTTTGACCTTCAGATTCTTCAAAAAGAAGCTCACTGTTATAGAGAAAACCTGCCATATGGAATCTACTCTAACTATCATAAACTTGTTTGGAAGTAAGATTCTTTGGAAAACTAACTGTAAATTCTCTGGATTAGAAGGTTTTTTTGTATGCAGATGTGAAAAAGAGAATTTTTTTCCTCTAATAAAGACTGCCAGCAATGCTTGTTTTACTTTGTTATGTCCTCTGAGTATTACATGACAATGTAGAATTTCAGCTAACAGATTGCTTCAGCAAAGACATGATTATCCTGAGAAATGACAATCATAGAGCATTAACAGGGATTATTAGTACAAGACCTGTCTCCAGTCATAACTTTGTTTCTTCTTTTGATGTGCACCTAACATATTCATTTTGCCTCATTGAAAGAGTTTGTAAAGCAGGTCCATCTGACCTAGTCACACAGGGATCACTTCATAGTCAGTAGAAGAAATCATCATCCTTAGGGCATATCTAACCCATTTTAGTTGTTTACCTTAGTATAAGTGATGATATCTTTCCACTGACTTTAGACTTTTTAATGCAGTCAGAAGCTGTGACTGATTATCAGAAACCTGTGCCATCATATGTGGGAGTCACGTCTTCCTCATGTTGCCATTTAGTTTCTTCTTAACTTAGAAAGACCACACTCAGGTGAACTGAGGGCTTCAGTTCAGAGTGATACTGGTATGACTTTTTCTGCTATTTCTTGAGAAGCTTAAGAACACTCTTATGTGAATATTTGTTGTTGTCAGAAGCTGCTGTCTTTCTTGCCACCTGTGTCTAGTTATGGTAACAAACTAATCAAGACCATTCTTGTCCTGACTTTGTTGCCAAGGTCACTTTCTCAAGCTACAGATGTGGAAAACAAAATGTTACTCTTCACAACCTTTGAAAGTACACAAGCTGGCCAAAACTATGAGGGCATAATAATGAGTCCCTGTGGTTTACCCTCAAAGAGCTTTAGGATCTACAGCTGTCTTTCATCATGACAAATCGTGCTATAGAGCTGAATTTTGTATCTGTACCACAGGACTTAGAAGTCTTTGTTTGTTAGGAAGACAACATGGTATTAAATTTGCTTTCTTTGTAGTGGCAGAAGATGCTTCTTCCTTGGCCTGTGTGAGTATTTTTCTTCCCCCTTATTACCTAAATAATACAGAAAATATATGCCAGCCAAGCAAGGCATTTCACTAAGTGCCTTTGCTCTGGGTGTTGTAATGGCTACATACTAATAAATGCTATAAATAAAAGTGGTTTTCAGCCAGGAAAGAATGATTGATAAAGGCCACTAAATGCTTCCTTGCTGGAGCATGAAATCAATGAAAAGTTTAATCTGATATGATCTGGCAATTTGTCAGGTTTAGAACAGCCAGTGTGAGCTAAGGATATAGGACACAGCAATGAGATGAGAAGAGAAAAAAACCCAAACACGGACATAGAAAACAAGAACCACCATTCCTAGGCCTGAAACAAAGAAGAGGGAAGAGGCTGAACTACTTGTTCAGTTGAAAAATAGCTATTTGGGGTTTCCCTCACAATCATATTCTTTTTTATGTCTTCTGCTAACTCATGTCACAAGAGCAGTTTAGCATGATGGACTAAAATCACGGAGATGGATATTTTGCTGCTTGCCTGCTTTCCTCTGGATGATGGTTTGGCTGGGATTTACAAACCAAAGTGGATTCCCAGGGGGTACACAGACTCAAAGACAGTGAGGAGTTCTGAAAATTTTAAAAAATAGGTAAATTCTTTGTCCTCCAGTGGGATCTACTCCAGATGACTCTGAAATAGCACAGATTTACTGATGAAGTAATAAAATTTACTCTTCCAAAGCTGATGCCACACATTAGAATGGAGATGTCCAGATGGTAGCTAGGTTATGTGAACCAGAATTGAATATTGCCTTTGAAATACCTGTCATTTATTAAAATTTGGTGGAAACTGTGAAATTGATGAGTTATTATCTTCATTGGCCTTGGGATCAGGCCCTCAGAAGATGGCACACACAACATGAATTTGGGGTTTGTCTGGGCTTTGTTTAAAACAACCAAGATACACTTTTTGCCAGCTCCCAAACTAAATGATCAGACATGATAAACTGTTTACATAGTTTTTCTTACAAATTGAAAATGTCACAATAGAGTTGTCCACTCACTTCCTGACCTCTTAGTGTAAAAAACCCCCCAAACAACATATTATAGCTCATACATTTTCAGCAGTAGCTTTTAAAAAGACAGTTCAATGTGTCATCTCTTATAGCATTGCTTTTATGCAATTTTTCTATGGTATGAACAGGGAAACTCTTGGTAAATTGGCTAGAACACTGTGCAACAAGAGCCAGTATACTACGACTTTAAATAATAATGCTAACATATTTCTGTTACAGAGCACACTCACTGAAAGTTATCTTAATTTCTTTTCAGGACTATTTAATTCAGTATCATGCAATTTGGTTTGCTAATAAAAGTACAGAGAGATGATTAATGTTTAGATGATGCTTGAATAAGAAAGAGACATGAATTTCTTTTTCACACAATTCCAGATTTAATTTGCATATTTAAATCTTTTCTGGAATTACAGAGATGCAAATGACCTTCCATTGGTCCAAGAATCAAATGGCTGTAAATGTATTGCTGAAGAATATTGTTTAAAGAGGAAGCACTTATTGGAAATAAAAATATATCAGCTTTGCTATTTGGGCCATTCCAAGCTCTTTGCACTAATATTTTAATATGTTTCCTAAAGTTAATTCACCATTATTTCCTGATGCCACCTACCACCCAGAAGTCATTATATTCCCCATCAATTTATTTGTCTTTTATTTTACCATGTTTTGTAAAAATGCCCAAGTATTTCACTGAAAATTAGCACATTGAAAAATAATTGTGGTATATAGCCATTACTGATGTAGGCAAATCCTGCATCATGAAACACTTCTAAAATGTTAACTACTCCAATAGGACATATAACATGATTGTGTGCAAACTTCTCTAAGAAACTGTGTTTGCATTCAGAAATACATGATTGATTTTTATATTATCAATAAAGATTTTTCTTCTTGATAATAATTAGTCTTATTTGACTGTAAAAACAATTTTGCTGAAAAGTAGAGTTAAAGAACATAAGTTACTTGGACATTACTTAAGAATGGAAACAATGAAAGATAAAGGCTTAATGCCTTTTCCTTTTAAAAAGTTCAATGAAAACTTCAGTCTGCTTACACAGACTGATTCATACTTTTTCTTTCTCAGTTATCTGAAGAGAGATGCTATACAGTAAAGTACTTATTGGGTGGGAAAAGAATAGCAAAAGTAAAGATCAGTCACCCCAAATGGTGGGCATTTATTCAACTATTCAACAATTAACTCCAAAATTATTGTGCTCTTTGAGTAAAAAAATGCTGCTTTAAAGAATTGTTAAAACATGTTCACCAGAATTATACAGAACAACAAAGCATTGGGTCTACAACTAATCACTTTAAAGCTGTTTATCAGCAATAGGTGATGAACCAGCCACACTTCAAAGTACCCAAATGATTGTTTGTACTAAAATTTATATAAATGTAATTCATACAAAATTCATATCTTGTTGCCACAGCTGAAATAGTATAAAAGAGCTTTAGTGTAAATGACAAATAGGGATCTTGTAGTGTAAGGAGATGGTTTAAGAAAGATAATGTCTTTTTTTCTCTCATTGTTTAAAGCTTTTTATAATGTGTATATCATTAAATTTTCTATTACAGCCCAGACTATAAAAGTGAATCATAAAGTTAATAATAGAGTCTTAAAGCAAAATTACATCAATTATACAGTAAGGGGAACTTGAGTCTAAACCACAGAGACTTAATTGAATCAAGGTTTTCCAGAACTCCTTATAAGAACTCCCATGCAGTATATTTTTTTCCTTCTGAATAAGAGATCATGAAAATAATTTTTAACTAGCTAGCATTGCTAGAACAACAGCATAGAGATGAAGCACAAGCAGGTCAAGCACTAGCAATTAGCTGGTCTAAGCCCCCATTTGTATACAATTCATACTCCTCACAGGAAACCAGTAGAAAAAGGCCAAGATGCTTCCACCAGACAGCCTGGACACTTCTAGAAGCTGCAGAAACACATAATGGCATGCGAGAGTTTCCAAGTTATATTTAATATATGCAGATATAATGTAATATGCTTCCAATGTCATTCTGTTAGACCATTTCTCTGTTGCAAGTGGAAATGCTAAAACATGAAGATAAATATCTGCAGAGGATGCAGATCACATCTTTGAAAGAGATTTAAGATCATCTTGTAAGATCAAAAAGTCCAAAGTCTCAATTTACAGTGCAACTACAATAGACTTTGCACAGGCTGTGCAACTGGTTTTCTAGCAGCCCTAGGGAAGAAGTGACTCTGCTACTCAACAAGGAACTGTTGCAATGCCAAATGTAAAACCCAGATACCATGGGGCATAAATGCAGAACACAGAAAGATGCTGACCCAGAATGGACTTCATCACATGGATTTGTTCCACTTAATAAAAACCATGGAGCTGTTAAGGAACTGAATGACAACTTTGCAGGCCTGAAAATGTATCTTTTCCTTGGTGCTGATATTTCTGTTCCATTTCAGAATTCTTCCTCAGCTGCAGATAACACATTTTCTTTTACCTTGCCCCAAGGAGAAGACAAGGTTGTGCTTTACTAGGACTCTCATTTTGGGGACTTCAGAGACCTTTAGAAACATAAAGGAGTTTAGCCTCAAATTCTTCTTTTAGGGTGAAAATTATTCCGAAGAGGATTTGCTGATTGTGATTCAGGCAACAGCAACAAACTGGTAGGGAATAGGAGGGTGAGAGCAGGGCAGTATTTACTGCAAAATGCTACACAAACAGCAGCCAAATTTTTCTCAGGCTTGATCTTTCTCTGAAATAGCTGAAGGGGTTGGGCTTTGGGATTTCTTTTCCAGGTTGAATGTGAAAGCAACACTTAGGAGGCATCGTTATCATATTCTCTCTGTTACAGAGTCTTTTCATATAGTGTTTTTCTTTTAAAATCTGAAAATACTTTCTGTTACAGTCCTGAAAGGACCTGAACCCTTGTCCATTTCTGCTCTGCTGACAGGTACAGCCAGCTGCCCATGCTGTCTCTTGATAAGCATAGGAATCTCTCTGATCGGTGCAACTATGATTGCCTGTGATTCTGCCAACACACAGAGGCATCAAGTATTAGCCACTAAACAAGGCCAAGGTCACATCACTCTTTCTCTGTGCCATTTGTATACTGTCTCCTACCTGTGTCTGTGTGAGGATCACAAACAAGGCACACGTGGGTTCAGGTGAACATAGAGTAGCTGCTGGGCAGACTTCCACTGTAATGCTAGGAAGCAGTTGAAGTAAGATTGATGATTAAGTACACCAAAATCATCCTCCCGATGAAGTGCACAAAAAGTATATGAAAAAGTGAGGGTGTAAATGTAGGCCCAAATCTGGAGAGTATTTTTTTTAATTTTTGTTTTACTCAGGCAAACCCACTGAGCTATTTGGAGTAGCAGCTTTTAGGCTATCATCAAATGCCACGTTTCTTTCTTTATCTGATTTCATATAAAAAAATTCACTGTGAGCTTTCGTAATAGAAAATTTATTTCCTGACAACAGGAAGCAGCCCCCAAATACCACCTGCAACATTCAGATTTTTGCATTAAAAAAGATATCTCTAGATAGAAAGTATAACACATCACAGATACACTTTTCTGCAGCGTTTAACTCTTGCCTGTATAATAGTTCTTCTCAGTAATTTGCAATGTATTTGAGAAAAATGCTCTAGAAATGCTACCTACTATTGGTGCTTCTCTAAGTGAACAGAGTGAACAGTCATTATCCCAGCTAATTTTTGATGCACAGGTTATTAACCTGCAGTTTGTGTTGGGAAAATCTCTACTGTTTCTTTTATTTCAGTTATTTGTTATCCTCCTCCCAAAGCCAACAGTAACCCTCTGGGTTTGTGGCATTCTCAGAAACAATGGAAAACTGGCTTTCTTTGCTGTCAGTCTTCAGAATTCCAGAGGGAGATGTTACCCACTCCATGGCCCTTTCTTCCCTAATGAATAGAGCAACACTTTTATTCTGCACAGGCAGAGCAGACTAGTAGCCTGTGAAAGAAAAAAACCCAAAATGTAGAAACTGTATGAAACAACAGTGAAAACTGTTGTTATTACAATAGGTTTCCTTAGGAGAAACTTTATCTTTCTCAAGCAAAAGTGGTCAGACTAGCTTCCTATGCAGCAAACGTGCATTATAGTGCTACCTTTCATACTCACTCCATTATAAAGACACAGAAATTGGACTGTGAGTTGGAAATTTTTAGAAGTATCTTAGCTGCACTGCCCTCAGCAAAAGGGCAAAAGCAGAGGGTTGAACATTTTTCCTTGAAATGCCTTCACCACCACCATGGACCATCCTCCTTTGTTCATGTGGCTGTTAGTAAGTCATATAAAGGAGTGCATAAGATCCAGAAAGTAGGAAGTACTAGCACTGGATTTCTTCTATGGCTTGAACCAAAATAGCAAACTTGTTCACTTTTGAACTATCTTCTCTAAAAGTATTTTGTTAGCACTGACTGCTGAATGGGATAAGGAGCAGAAAGGGAATCGGTGAAACATATGCAAGAAATTTGATTTAAATAATTGCTTGATGTCACTAGAAACTTTCTCTTAAACTTTGTGGAGGAAATGCATAGGTAGACATAATGGAGAAGACAAGTTCGAAACTCATGGCAAAAAGGTGGTTGTGGAGAACTCATCTGTTCTTGTAGAAGCCAGCAGATAGTGCATATGTGGTTGTGCACGTGTTACCTTGCCTAGTACAGAATCAACAGGTACACTATAACATGCTCCATTCAGTGATGGATTAGTCTAGTAAATCAAATTCTGTTTCTGATAATTTCAGTAGGAGACCTGACTCTCTCCAGATATTTCCGTTGAAATTGATAATTTGAAATGGCAACATTTCCTCTTGTCTAATTAATATTAGTTTGTAGTAATTTACCTGTTTAGCTGACAGCAGATATCATTGCAATCTGTTGCAACAAGGAGTCAAAAGTATCAGCTCTTAAACATTATTTTCAGGTAGTCTGAAACAGTGAATGTGAAGCTGGAAACTTACTTATGCTGCAGGATATGTTCAAAATCTGCAAATGTAAAGATGCACATAGGTAGCTGTAGCTAAACCCTCTTGTTTTTCAGAGACTTTCAAATGGAGAAGTAGCTTAATGTCAAAAGTAACTGAAAGAGATAAATATCTGCAGCTTCAGCTCTTGCATCGTAATCCAGAGTGACCAAGTGAGAGGGTTTCTGGAGGCTGGTTGACACCTGGCACAATCACATAGCCCTGTGGGATATCATTACAGTTTACTGTCAGAATTGATCAATATTTCTGTCTTACTAGAATGTGTTTCCTAGCAGAAAATCTTCAGACAGGTCTTGTTAAAATCTTTCTTTTCTAGAGGTTCACAGATACCACAGACCGTAATACCCTGAAGCTTAAATCTACATGTACCCATCAACTCTTTCCTTTAGTCTGGCCTCATGTGTCTCACCTCTCATCTAGGGTTAAATTAATTCCTAAGTTAAGTTTGCCTAAAGCTTATCTGTCATTTTTAGAGCTGTGTTTTCCTCACCTATATCAAAAAGGGATTAACAAATTGAACAGTGATGAATAGTTAGGAAAATGAAGAATTTATTTTAAAAGTGGTTTAAAAAGGGTGTCTTGGGCTACCTGGAAAAATGAGAACTGAGATGGAGATGCTTACATTTGGGGGTTAATAGTAGGGAGTAGTACAAAGTCAAAGAACAATGATCTGGGAATAAATCACAGAATCACAGAATGTTAGGAATTAGAAGGGACCTTGAAAGATCATCTAGTCCAACCCCCCTGCCAGAGCAGGATTCCCTAGACCAGGTCACACAGAAACATGTTCTAAACTGAAAATTAGAAGGAAGACTCTGACAACAAGGAAAGCTCTGTAAGAAGATTCTAGACAGTCATGCAGATGAAGAACTTGAATTATTACATTGGAAGTGATTAAATCATGGAAACTTGGGGTGCAATTTATTCAAGGGGATGTTTTAACATAGGAAAAGGATGAGATAGAAGCTTGAAATTAGACTGTGCGATATCAGGACAAGATAATTTGTTTGGCATCCAAAAAAGGGAATGAAAGGAGACAGATCATAGTGGGTTTGTTATGCTCTGTTCATAGCAGTATTTAATTAGTTCACCGTCTACTTACTGAGGTCTACTGTTGCCTGCAGGCAATGAGAATAAATATTATTTTCTTACTTGGTGTCTAACTTTCCTTTTGGGAGACAGAGAAAATTGGTTTTCTTCTGAAATATCAGAGATTAGCTACAGCTGGAAAACATCCCCTGGGCAGAGTATTTTGGTACATCAGTGACAGTCAGAAGCTTTTCAATACCCTGTTAGTGGTGTCTCACTCACATATTCCTGGTTAAACTTATCCCTCAGCTCGAGGTTGGAAAAATATTTCCTCTACTGAGAATAAAAAAGACCTTAGGTTTTTGTTGCTTTCTTCCATGCTCATGGCATGAACCACTTTCTGAGATTCTTTACCATTTACAGCTATCATGCAGAGACCTGGAATATTGCTAATTTTCCTGTTCTTTCCCTAAGGCGGAATGTAGTAGGCTTTGGGTCTCAGGTTTGTTGTGGAGCTGGAGAAACAATCTGTGCTTGATGGTAGGCAGAGGTTAGGAACAGTTCAAGTGAACATCTTGAATGTTTTTAGCTATTGCAGTGTATCTTGAAGCTGTGTGAATACGTCTCAGGGTCCTTAATGCTCTTACCCAGATTTGGGGTCCGAAGTTATACACCTGCAAATGTTCAATTAGGATGAGTGTTCAGGATCAGAACTTAGACAGGTAACATGCAACTTCAGAGTAGTGAATCATTCAATCAATCACATGCACAGATCCTGCAAAGACTTTTATTTGTGTTTTGTACAGAAAACAGCCTTATCTGTTTTTTCCATTGTAGTAAACTGGGACCTTGATCAGAAATGCAGAGGACAAAAGATAGGAGGCTTCTTTATTTCCTGATACGGAAAGGTCGTGGATTTGTGGAAGTTCAGGGATTTTTGTGTTTGGCTTATTGCATTTTTTCTTACACTCTTCGTTCCCAAAGTTTTCTTCTGAAATCACAGTTTTAACATTTTCTCCTCATTAAAAAATCATTATCCTCTCTTTGATGGATCTATTAATACTCAGCAAATAATAAGGGAAGTGGATGTCTCTCTGCTTTTCCAGATGGTTTGCACTACCAAATATAAATTCTCTTGTACAAGAATAATATTTGGGTTCATCTTCCACAGACTATGACATTAAATTTTCAGGGAGAAAATATATTCAGTTTACTTTTGCAACCTTCATACAGGAGATAAAATTAAAGCAAAGCAGAATGCATGGCTGATTTGCTAGGTACAAAGATCTTTCTCTCCTATGACTTACCAAAAAGTCCATTCCACCTATAACAAGGAAACAAAAACCATATGACACATTTTCAGCTTAAGAAAGGCACACCTGAATTGCCATCTTCTCTCTGGTGTTTATGTGGGGAATCAAAGGTGACTGCTCCTGGAATGTGATATTCATTCTTGGATGCCCAAAGTTTGAGCTATCCAATGACAGCCTTCATCCTCTCCCTGTATCTTCTACCTAAACAGTATAAACTATTCAGGGTAAAAAATGCTACTTCTTCAAAATCCCCAGAGAGATTTTTTCCATGATCATAATCTTGCCCTTCCTTTTGAGCCAGAGCACAAATTATTCTTCATTTCAAAATTCAAAGCATTCATGGATGGTAGTGAAACTCTTTCTTTAAATTTATTGCACACATTTTTCAATTTGTGGGATAATAAGAAGGTAGATCTGTACACTCATAGGTCTGTGGTTGAGAGAAACTCACAGAGATCTAACAAATTAAAAAAAAATAGCAATTATAATTAACTCTTATTTTAAATATAACCAGCATGACATTTCTGCTTAAATAAATCTCATGAGACAGGATGTGTTATATTGAATTAACACCTTTGCAAGCTATGTTCTTTTTAAAGCGAGTACATAAATTAACATTATTCCAAAGGACTAAATCCTGCCTCTCTTCAATGCACATTCTGAAACCCTATTTTCTAAATTTTCCATTGATTTCCATGATTTTATTTCACCAGTTTTTCTTCTGAGTGAGAAGGTGATTTTCATGTTTCTTGTCCATGAAGGGAAAAGCCCTCAGTCATTTCAGCGGATCATCCAATTTTGTTGGCTGCCTTTTTAGGCTCTTACTATTGCTGAAGTCCATTGCCTCTGTTGTAAGTGTCCTCCAAGGGTCAGGCTCTGTGACTACCAGACTGGAAGGCCATCACTGGCTTGCAGAGTTGCCATGAATAAGATGGCAATAATGTCAGTTCATCTGATTGCTATATCTGTAATCTCTAAATCTTGGGGCAGTGCAATCCCAGTACCAAGGCATCTGAGGGTGGGTATGACAAACAGACCCACGAGTCAAGGGAGGAATTGAATAAAAGCCAGAAAAAAACATCTGTGGTTACTATGGAAACACAACTTTCTTGGGCCTTCTTCACAAAAGTTTCTTTCTGAGATCTTTTTAGATCTTATCCTCTTTTCCTTTCACTGTAAGGCAGCAGTGGTTTCATTCACAGTATGTAACAATTGAGCTGACACCAGTGAAGATGTTTTCCATAGGTTGTCTTCTACTGATATTCTTAATCCATGCAGCTTTCATCCTGCGTGATGTTGATTTTAAGAAGGGACCAAACAGACAAAAAACTCCTGATGCAAGATATGTCAAGTATCACAGAATCACAGAATGTTAGGAGCTGGAAGGGACCTTAAAAGATCATCTAGTCCAACCCCCTGCCACAGCAGGATTCCCTAGATCAGGTCACACAGAAACGTGTCCACATGGGTGAAACTGGTTGTTTCTGATAAATTATAGACTATTATTCTGTTATCTTGACAAAGAATTTGGAATTTTAACGGTTAAATATGCAGAAAGGAAAAAAATAATCTTCCATTATTTTATTATTTTGTTCATTAAGAAAGAAACTGGAACCAGCACTTTGCTATAAGATTTAGAAGTCTGTTATACTCACTTAGCTATTCTCTGTCTTCTTTTCTTCTTTTGATGTTAATCACAAGCAGCTAGAACCAGAAGATAATGAAGAATTAAAAGATTAGAGATATGGAAAGTTTACACATTAAAAGCAAAGTCAGAGAGCAAAGAAATCACAATGACTGAGATAATGAGAGTGAGGAATATAATTCCTCTTCAACAAGCAAGATAGAAAAATATCCCCATGGCACTTCTACTCAGGAGGAGATAACACTGCTTCCTTCTGGAGCAACAAAAATAGTATCTAAGCTGCACTTAAGACTTAAGAAATTAAGCTAAACTATTTTGGGCAGAACTCAGTGATCTTCTCCACAGTCTCCTGTGGGGTGAGTGTTTGCTAGAAGAATAAGAGACTTAAAAGTCCCCAAAAAAGTGATAGACTAGCACAGCATCTAAAGATATTGAGTACTAACAACCTTCACTGATAAAATCTGCAGTGCTAGAGCCCTTGGACCTTTAGGTGTACTAGAGTTCATGGACTTAAAATGTATGCTTGTAAATGATTGAACTATAGGTTCAGGATGGAGTTCAGGATGATCAGTTCCAATGCAGACAACCAAAGAGTGTCTTAGGTGCCAAAATACTAGTTTCTACTTCCATTTTAGAAGCCCTATGGTGTCCTGTGTGGCCTTTTGCCACATCTCCAGAAAGACATTGATCTATGCATTTAGCATCACAGCTGCCATTCTTGTCCCTATCTCATCTACTTTCAAGCATCTACCTAATGCCACATGCTTAGATAGGAAAAGAATCAAAGTCCCAAAACATATGGTGAGCTGAATCCCACCACAGCTTAAAAAATAGTCCATTGTTGCTGTGGGGAAAGCACTTCCCTGGCCCCAGAGGCTCATAATCCCTGCATGTGGGATGTTAATACTTAGAGCCTCGATGAGGAGCTTTCTGCACTTCAGGCACAAAGTATTAGCAAGGGAGGAATAACAAAGCTGCTCCTCAGCATCTGAAAACACAAATATGAAGGTAAGGATCATGCTTGTGTAAGGATGATGCTTGTGTTCAAGCATCAGAGAACATAAACATGTCTGAAACACACTCCGGATCACTTGTGAAGGATTTTTTTTCCAGCAGCTGTACAAACTAGTAAAATGTCAATAAAATGGGCAAATATGGTCATTATCTTATAGTGACTTAATATATTTTTTGAGCAAGGTCAAGGGGAGTATTGAAATAAAATTTTTGAGCAATACGTTTTTTAATTTGCTTCTGTTTCTCTCCTGTTTTTATACACTGGGCTTGGTGAGCAAACAGTCCTGCAGGTTTTTTTCAGGCTTGCTGCTGGTATGTTGGATCCATTACATTGTAGTGGCAATAAATCACATCCAATCAACCTTAGAAATGTGCCTCTCTAACCACTGTTATCACTGGGGAAAACAAATGCAGGCGAAAAGATCATGGACCACCTTGTTCTTCCTGATGGAAGGGTCAAGAAGGTGACATTTGTATTGTTCAGTCATGAAGCTGCCTATTGAGTGACTGATAATCATACCTGCTCCCTTGCTGGTTTTCAAAGAGTAGCAATTTCAGTAGTGAATACCATCGTGTTTCTTTTCTATGTAAGTGGATACTTTTGAGTCTGATAAGTTCTGGAAAAATGTGTGGAATAAAACTTTAAAAGACATCAACTTGCTGTTACTGCTATCTGTACTTGGCAATTTTCCACTTCATAAACAGCCAAGTCTTTCCAAAAGAATAGCTATTGAAAATAGTAGTGTAGTTTTTCATTTCTACCACATACAATGCAGTGATCTTACTGTGAAAGTTTGCATGCTCTGTTCCAATAGCAATCATCTGTACCATCTAGACTATGCAATAACTTCTGTTGTTTCTGCTGTTGAGTGACAGTTTTAATCTCAATTTCAAGCCAGAAATAACATTTTGGGAGCCTCTTGAGTATATAAAGGGTTCCTGGTACAAGTGTCAGAGAAAATAGATTTAATCAGCAGAAATTATTTGCAGAGGTCTGTCAGCCTATAAAATAATGAAAATTTTATTGCAGCCATTGTTTAAACTTCAGAAGTACAAAACTTGCCTGCTAGTAATATTCAAAATTTGACTCTCATATAAAGATTTGAATGTTTCACCAACATGTGAGAGATTTCATTAACCTTTGTGTTTCCTTCATTTAGCACACTGTACTCTTGCTACAGTACTAATGAACGTGTATTTTGAAGTCTTCCTGACTAACTGAATTTCAGAGTATTATAAATCCTTTGGAACTGAAATATTGCCAATCTATTTTTAGAATTGCTGAATACTTCAAAATAATTTCCAGGAGGATATCAATCCTTACTCTAGCCATTTGTTTTCAAAGAGCTATACTGGCAAACAATAATAAACCAGAAAACAATCACTAAGATTCCAGGGGGAAAAAAACAACAGCAACCAACAACAACATAAAACAAAAACTATCCCAAACCAACCAACCAACCAAAATCCCCCCCAAAAAAAACCAAGAAAAAGAAATAAAAGAATATTATATAGTTTAGATACAGTTCAACCATGTGATGTCCATCAGCAATGCATATTCATTGACTTCCCTCTGCATATTTACAAAAGCAAATCAATGAATGGTACCAGGATGACACATTAAGTTTTATGAGTAGATGAGTGTCATTTCTCAATTAGCTCAGACTGGCTGCATTGTGTCCTCTTTTTCTATGCACAGAGAACATTAACTGAGTATAGTTACTGAGGTATTTTCTTGTCAATGAAAGGAGAATATTAAACTTCTATTTTTTATGCTGAAATTTATTTTTTCTTTTGGATGAAGTAAGCAGCTATTTGAGATCTGATTCAAAGACAAGACAATCAGTAGGAGTGCTTGCTCGGAGATGGTAGTGAGGGCGATAATTAGGCTACATGCTTTGAAATATTTTTTGTCTGTTCTTCAGAATCCACTGAAATTACCATGAACATCTCAAGCTAATCACACAATGGAGACTGCATGTGTCAAATGACTTTCAAATGGCTTTTATGTAGGAGAATGAGTTTTAATTTTGTTACTTTTTAATCATGTAAGTATGGCAGGAAGACACATCTGATTTTAGAAAGAGATGTTTACAGTAAGGATCAGATTCTCAGAGGTCTTCACCTTAATCCATCATATGAGATTAGAAGTATCTCACAAGTTCCTACTTCTGAAAATCAAGCTGGGTTTCTATTTTTAACCTTTTGTTGTGTTTGGATGTTCAGTCCTTAGAAGATTAAACTCTTTTGACCTTAAATGAAGCTTACTCAACAAAGATGTTCAGGGTTCTCAATAACATTTAAATCACTAAATGAAGTGAATGCAGCTAAAACTTCTGGATCAACCTGGATCCCAATTCCTGCTTTGTTATTTGAGGAGGGTTCAGTTTGGGATTTTTTTGTTGGTTTGTAGGGTTTGTTGTTGGTTTATGTGTGTGTGGTTTTGTTGTTTTTTGTTTGGGGATATTTTTTAGTTGATAAAAACATGGAAAAACTAATCAGAGAAATATAATGTGGAGAGTAACACTTGGACAGTTAATCTTTCTGACCATCCTTAGAGACTCCAAAGTGTACCAGTGCTTCAAAATGCTCCTAAACAAGTAAAAAAAATAAAAAATACAAATAAAAAATACAAATAAAAAAATTACTCCCCCCCAGTGGATATTCCCTTCAGAAGCAAACCAGCATTTGCTGAAAGAAAGAATAAATGGAGTGCAGAAAGAGGAATATTGAAAATGCACAGGAGACATTTTAATGAGATTCTATAGCAGATACACATTTGTAAAGCAGTAATTACTTACATTTCTGTATAAAGACAAACATAGAAGAGACATAATGACTTCAAGGGCTTTTCAGTGACAGTTCCTAAAAATAATAGAGGAGTCATAAACACAACCTACAAGCAGCCTTCTTCATCTTTCTGACAATTTGCAAACTCACAAAGGATTTCTGATGATATTATGCCCCAAGCTGTTGATCAGCAACCTGGTACATATCAGATCAGCTCATTAGAAGCCCATAACCCGGGGGGGGGTACCAAAATGTAGGATATGATCATTAATTTGACAGAAATATGGAATTTACATCTATGTTGTTAAGATGACATCAACGAGACCTTCTTCCATTTGAGGCAGGGGAATATAGCAGTGAAGAAGTTTGTTTCATTTTTTGACAATAGCATATTTGCTGGAAAAAGACAGTTTTAGAGTTACAGATAATAAATAGGAACTCAAATTAACCAAACTAAACCTTATTTCTTTTTTAAAAACCCATTTTGTTTCTACAGTTCAGTGGAAATTTGACTATTCATTTTCAAATAACTTCTATTTTTAAAAAGCAGCTTGTGTTTATTTTTCAAAGTATTTTTTAAAAGACTTAAAAATTCAGACATCTTTTAAGTTTGTCCACAGTTGGCTGCTTGGGAGTATATTTTGTTTAAAAGAGGAAAAGCAAAAATACTTAACTTTGATGCAATGAGGTTTTCTGAGTTTTTTTTCCCCTCAGCTTCTTCAGCTCATCTGACAAATTGGCTTCTTACTCACCAATATCATGTTATGTGCTGGAGAAGGTTACCTGCTTCCACCTTTGCTTTCAGGAAGGTGGGTATGTATGTGGACAAATTCAGATGAAGGCAAGTCTAGTGCTTTTAGCATATTATTCCTGATTTATAATAGTTTATAGAGAGAGAACAGTCATGTTTTGTTCTGTTCTGTTTTGTTTTAATACAGTCCATTTAGATAAAATTAACAGTTGCTAGCATGACTAAAAATGGAGGGAAACTGTAAATCACTACAGCTGAACATATAGGCCTGAATCTTGAGCTAAAGTTTCTAATCACAGGTTATGAACAATGCTTAGTATTTACAGAACTAAATGGAATTTAGGTGCCAAACAGCTATTCTTTTCTTGCTTCTGGTGTAACAGTTTCCTATTTTTCTCTCATCAGAGCAGAGGGAGAGAGAGGAACTGATGTCAGTAGTTAATGAAAAGGTTTTGGTAATGAATAATTTACTATTCTTGAAGATGTTTCTGAAAACTAAGTTCCACCAAAGGTATAACTGTACAGCAGCTCAAGTGAATCAGAAAATACACTGCTGCAAGTAGTTTTGAAATCTGGCTCAAAGCAGTGGTAACCTTATTTCTAGATGACTTTTTTTAACATAGCTAAATACTGTCATTCATGTACTGAATATAATTGAGCTAATTAACACTAACATGATGAGAGAGAGTTGGACAAGAAAAGACCTTCATCACTGGGAAAGTAAAATGTGCTGCTTCACAAATCTACACCAAAGATTTCCAAAAATGCCTAGTGATTTTGGAGGCCTTGTTTATTGAGCACTCCACTCCAGGAAAAGTAGTTGCAGGAAAAGTCAAGTTGCCCTTCAATTTTCAAGAAAAGTAGACCCTTGAGGATCAGGCCTGTTCAAGATGTGTTGTTCAGTTGGGTGCTGAAAATAACCACAAACTTTTGGAATCAGTTAGCTTAGACAGAAGCACATCAAATGGAGAGCATCCCCACCTGCCTGCTACCCAACAGGGACAATATGTCTTGGCTCTGCTAGGTATTGCTGTGTGCCTGCCCAGAAGTGGGATACTGCAAGCCCATGGTACCCAAAAAAGAGTGATGTGGTGATGGACAAAATCAGAAGAAACCCAAGTGTCACCTGGCCTTGCAAATATTGCTGTCAGCAGGGACTGAATGCTGGGAGCCAGTTCAGTGCTCAGCAACTTGCTGTGGATTTTGGAGGAGTTAACTCTCTACTGCTTCTGACTCAGTCTGTATATACACACCTCAATAAATGACAACCTAATAACAAACACTAGTAATGATGAGTGGAATAATATCAGCAAGGACCCTGTGATTGCTTAAACCCATGCTCCTGCTCTGTGAAGAAGGTTAAATGGCAGTGCAGCTCCACTCAACAGCCTCTTAAAAGAATCACCTGGCCTATTCACAGCCTTTCCTCTCTTTTCCATTGCCTGAAACCTGAGTTTTAACAACTCACTGTGGGTTCCACAGACATCTGATCCCTCCTTGCCTGCACAGGAGCTGATGTTATAACCACATGATTTTTTTTTTTCCTGTACTGAAACAACAGATCTCACCTGTTTGACTTTAGGTCTTTGCCACTAATCCTCCACCTAACTTTTTTTGTCCTTAAGATCCCTTCTTTTGCATGACCATGGTGAAAGTTGGGGGTGCAGGATCCTGGGAGGCATATGAACAACATTGTATAAAACTGACAGCTCCAAGGCATTCTCTGATGTGCAGTTGTACATATTACCTCAAGTGAGGAGTGTAGGAACAATCTCTTAAAGGGATGGGTTGGTATCTCACTATAAAGCCAAAACTGTCCAATTCATCCTTCCTAATCCACATGCACCAACATGCACTCACAGCAATTTAGAGTCGCTTTCCTATTTCCCTAAAACATATTGCTGTACTATAAACCTGAATTACTTACTACTAGTACTGTTCCTGCCAAAAAAATACAAAACCTCCAGCCAGATTTACTAATGTCATATGAAGTATCATAAATACTCTAAAATTAACTGCATTTTCCTTACAGTGCTTGAATCATAACTATTCAGAAATGCTTTACCTTCATTCTTTAAAATTGTGTTCCCTTCCAGTCTTAAGATCTGAGACTAAAAAGTCTCCGATATGATGACTTTTCTTTTTGTAGGAATTAAAATTCAAGACATTGCCATTGAGAATTGTTATGGTTTGGATTAGAACAGAATTAATTCTGTTCAGTAACTGTATTTTCTAAAAGATATTCCACCACCACATACATACCACTGTTATTAGTTATTCCCCCCACACACACACACACCTTGCCTGAGCTGTCCCTTTAAGAAACCTGAAATTCCTGAGTTGAGGACACTGCAAACCCCCCTCCGGGGGGCGGGGGAGGAATGCTGGGTTTCTCCGGGGGACTTTTGTTGTTTGGAACCACGAGGAAGCTCCCTTCCTGCTGGGACTTTTCGGCCGAGCTGCGTGCTGTCTGCCTGTGCTGAAACCTGCGGGTGCTACCTCACTGCTTTGGACTGCTTGTGCTGATTCCACTGGGAGCTGGCATCGGGACGGTTCAGTATCTTGGGTCCTGTACCTGCTTATATTTTGTTTCATTTATATCTGTTATTATTATTAAAGCAGTTTTTAGTTTTTAACTTCCAATCCAGTCTCTCCTTTACCTGCTGTGTGTGGGGGGCTGGGAGGAGCCCTTAAACCCACCACAAGAACTTTCAAAACTGCTTCCTGATTCCATCTTTAAACTAGAATCCTGTTTTTCTTAATCTTCTTGGGCAATATCTAGAATAATGTGACTATTGAAAACATATGAATAACGTGGATACACTTCTGTACTCCATGGCTTGGAAAAGAAAAAGGTTTTGCATTTTAACACAGAAGAGTCCAATCTGTTGCAACTACAACAGTTGCAAGTAGGGGAAAAAGCTGCTTTGTAGTGTAAGGAAATGAGAGACTTCTGTCTCACACAGCACAAAAACTGTTGTGTAGTCGTTGAGCAGGTCGTCAGTCAAGAAAGAGCAGATGTTAGGTCTGAAATTAACAGAAATGTTTCGTCCCAGATGAATATGTGGCATCTGCTCCTAGTGGAAAAGTCTGAGATATCAGTAACAACAACCCTAAAACACATCTCCTTCTTTCCCCCCCTCCCCTCCTTTCTCTCACATGCACTGGCATAAGCTTTGAACAATATCTCAGACAACAAAGAGCTTTGACAAAGCTGGATGTAATGCAGATTCTGGACTAGCTCCAATGAAAAATGCAAATATCCTATGATTAGGGACTAGAAATTCTGCCTAAGGTAACTGGTGGGATTCATGGAAGCACTTGGGAGTATCAGGTCTTTTTGCAATTCCTGGAATGACCTAGGTTTCTCAGGAGAAGGTAAGAATTAAACTAGGTCCAGAACTGCTGACATGCCCTAGCAGAGGATGTTAACCCAGAAAATAAATCCTGTGTTCTGTGTAGAAAACTACTGTTAGGTTGGTTTGGGTGGGGGTTTTTTTGTTTGTATTTTTTGTTTGTTTGCTTGTTTGTTTTTTTTTTCTTCCATTAACATTTTAATGCAAAATATCCACAAGTTCTTTTCAGCAGAGGTAAGACCCTAGAATTCTCCTTTCCCAGTTTGGTGTCCTAGCCACTAGGAGTTCCAGCCTCACAAATTCACACAGGGCGTTGTTATCTCAACAATTGCCCAAGCTCTAGGAAATACAGTGCGCCAACCACCACTCTTTTTGACTAGCAGAGACAATGGTTGCACAAAAGCCCTATGAATTTGACCATCACTAAGGAAATAGATCATGTATCCATGTAAGTAAAAATATAAAGTTGCATCTGTACAGCATGAATAAAAAGCAGGGCCCTTAGGAGCCAAGAATATAATCAGAACTTACGAATATGTGGCTCCTCGAACAGGTAAAGATGTGGAAATCTTTGCCACAAGTTTATCTTGGGGGAAACTTATTGTGAAGAAAGTGAATGTCTCAATGTTTCCTTAGTTTCTAGGCTATCAGTCAGAGCAACTCTTTCTTCTGTTTACCCTTTGAACTTTCTATACCTACATGTATCTACAGTGCTACCTCTGCGCTTTTCATGTCAACACATTAGAAATTCTTCTTCAGGTATTATCAAGCCAAAGCTGCCCTTGTTTTCTTCCTATTTTTCATCCACATGACACATATAAATTTAATTAAAAGGTTAATCCAGAGCTTGAAGAAGCAGGAGCGTCAGCCATCTTCCATTATAAGGAGGACAATGATATATTACTCTATGCATTCAGTAGAGGAGGCCAAGAAGTAATTGTATCATTTTCAGGAAGAGAGACAATACATATAACAAAAAGTTTCCAACTCTAAGGCAAATGAAATATAGGGATGGATTTTGTGGAACATGTTTCACTAAGAGGTTTTAAAAAATGGGTTAGATAAACATCTGTTAGCAGTCATCCAGATCTATTTGAAAGATTAATATCACTGTGGCATATGAACACAGAGCTACACAAAGTTCTTGGAGACCATTCCAAAGTGCTGTAAATATAGACATAATTAATGCCTTCATGTTATGCCATTTCAAAAAGTAAGTAGCCTGCCTAAAGCAGAAGATGTTGCCTTTTCAGCATACAAAATATTGAAAGATAAAGAGAACCCTTTAACATTCAAAAGACGTTTCACTATTGTGATAGAGATTTCACAAAGAGCAATAAAGAAAATGTGAAATGTTAATACACCAAATAAAATGTTCCTTAGACTATTCACAAGATCCTGATTAAGTTTGAACTTATTATATAAACAGTACCTTCAGCAGAAGGCAGAAGTCTGCACAGAAAATGTAAGTAAAAGAACATTTTGCTGTTCTTAATAACTCTAGAGGGCAAGATCAGCATTGTACTTGAATATAAAATTCAAATCTGTCATGTTTATAGTTAAAGTATAATGGCTGCAAAAACATTTATTTGGTTTACTTGGAATATCTGTTTTAGTGTCTTGGGAAAAGAAGTTCTAAGACCTGAAAAAAAGATGTTGAAAAATTTTTGTGGATATATGGCAAGGCTAGAAATAAAACCTATCTGCTCTTTACTTTTACTCTTCCATTGGCACAGGTAGCAAATACATATTAGTTATCTTGGCAGGATTAGCAAATTACTTTTGAGGTTACAAGATGTCCTTTTTATCTCTCAACTTGTATAGTAAGACTAGGGAGATACCAAAATATTTGGAAGGAGATGCAAAGTCAGTATGAATTTTAAAGAACAGTCCCATTATTTTCAGCTTCTGGACTCACAGCAGCAGATCCATTAAAGAACTAGGACCCTATTAGCTGATATAATTTGACTGAAAATAGGCCTGCTCTCCTTAGCTATTTTCCCTCAAACCCTTTCATGTCAATCCTTACCATCAGACGGATTTTCAGACTGAAAGTCACAAGTTCCAAGTATAAAATCTGAATGACAACCAGAAAAATTAAGCTGTCAACCCTTTCTTTTTAGGAACACTTAACAATATTTATTTGTTTTTATTTGCTCATCTGCAAATGAAGCTCTGTTATTAGCAACATTTTGGGAAGGAAATCATTATAAGCTGAATTAAAGTCTCCAGGCAGCAGTTATACCTTCAGCTAGTGGTTGCTTTCCTAGCTCTACTGAAGCTATAACAATTTACCTCTGAAACATGATTCTACATGGTTGACATCTTTAGTCCTTTTGTTCTCTCAGCACTTTGCTTTTCTCCCTATTCTAATGTATAATATACAGTATAGGTATACAAATATATGAGCATATGGTGGTATAGATACTATAGTTGGCATAGATATATGTAAGATGTACTAAAGTACAAATGTACAATGATCATCTATTTACACAACTTGGTTATGGAATATCAGCATTGACTTCAGCATTATTAATCTAGTTTTACTGCAGTGTTGCAAAGTAGCTGACTGAATTCGTACTCCCGTAAGAATGAATCCCATCCCCAGGAAGCCACTCGTTGACAGGAGCCTTAGGGACAGATGATGTTGAATGCATTGGTTATAATGGCACAAAAATAATTTCTTTTATTATTACTTCATTAGGGATCTTTTGGAGAGTACTGAATGGGAGAACCCAATCTTGTTTCCTAAGAATTGCAAAATATTTTAAAGTCTGTTCAAAGAAATAAGGGCCAAAACATTGTGTTCTCAACATACAACTATTTTTCAACCCAGCCTTTTGCTTTTCAGAGCCAACATTTAAACCACCTTGTTGATTTCATGGAATAATGTCTGCACTAAATTGAATGTTAATGTTGTTTTCTGTGCTTATTAGGAAGAAACGGTTCCAGACACTTGTCTCATTTTCTCCAGACACATTTGGGAAATGGTATGATTTGTGGAATTGTGCTCAGAGGGAGATAAAGAAGTCTTTGGTTAAAAGGCGTTTTAACTTAGACATGACTGAATAAATGAAGTGGTTGCTATCAAATCAGATAAGGTTTTTTCTGTTTGTTCAGGGGATTTGTTTGTTTGGTTGTTAGAGCTTTTTTGAAGAATCAAGCAAGCATGTCATTTAAAATGGCCTTAATTTCTGAGAAGGTGAAGATCACCAGCAAAAGACACAATAAGACCACCCTGACCTTCGTACATGATTGAGAGCTGCTAATTCTCAGACACTGGAAATTGATACAGACTCTTAAAACATATGGCAGAACTCTTGGAAAACACAAGCTTCCTCCAAATAAGGCAGATATGCTCCAAATTTGGTAATTAGCATTAATCATGTAAACCACCTCTGATTTCAATATTTTGAATGCTGTCAGCACTCACCCTTCCTCTCCTCTTTGTTAATAACTGACAAACCTCAAATATGTTAGCTGAAGTGCCAAATATGTTGGAGTGAAGAAAATTAGCCAAAATGACATTAAATAGGAAAATAAAAATGTATTCAGGTATTTCTCTGAAAATTTCCTGCTTGGTTTTATTCCCTTGCTGATGTGGAAGCCAGCTTTGAAGTGTGGCATTTTTAATGAAGTTGGCTACTGAATAATATATTTCACAGCAGGAAAAAGAAATGAAGAAAATAAGCAGTCGCTCTAGGGTAAACTTTCAATGAACAGTTTCTTGCCTAAATAGTGGCTATTTCAACCTCTGTTCTCCTGTAACTTTTTAAGGGCAGAACAAACAAACAAGAAAAAAGAAAAAAGAGGCAAGTAAAAAAAGTTAAACCCACAGCAACCTCATCACATCCAGAAAATGCAGAGCTAAAGGAAGAACTACAGTAAATGATGAAATTTGATGTATATGTTAGCCACAAATATGCATAAGATTCAGTTTTTTACAGATTGGAGTTAGATTCTGTCATTTTTACCAGTTCTAGCATCCATCAGAAGTCACAGCAAGGAGATTATTAAATCCTGAGCCAATATCTTAAGCAACTTTATGAAAGCACTGCTGGCATAAGAAAAATAAAATAAAAAATAATAAAAAAGCACACCATAATTTAAAGAAGTCTTTTGTATTAGCAAAACTGTTGGATAACTAGATTCAACAGCTCTTTACCCTACCTAATATTCATCATTAGTATTGTTCTTTATACTTTTTTCCCCTAGGTTTTTATTACATTTGGAGTTTAAGTACAAACTACAGCAGTCATCTACCATAATACATTAAAAAAGGGATTATCCTTATCTTATTTAATGTGTCTCCAATCTTATGTCCAGTCATATCTTTTTCTGTCATAGCTGTCTAGGCTTCCCTTCTACAAAGCACAGACTGAATAAATGGAATTAATGGGATTTCAGGTGTGGTTTATCACACAAAATGTAAGGGAGTAATACATGCTTTATGACACATGGGTTGGTCAGGGAATGTTATGACAGGGAAGGTTTAGATTGGATATTAGGAAAAATTTCTTCACCAAAAGAGTGGTGAAGTATTGGAATAGGCCTTCCAGGGAGTGATGGAGTCACCATCCCTGAAGCTTTTCAAAAAAAGGACAGATGTGGTGCTTAGGGTGCTGGTTTAGGGATAGAAGTAGTGTAGGGCTATAGGTTGGACTTGATGATCTTGAAGGTCCTTCCCAACTGTGAAATGTTTCTATAAGTAAATATTGTTCTGAACTTCCTAGCTTAATTTGACAAAGTGTCTATATTGACTAATGGGACTTGGAGTAATATGTTCAAATATATTTTGTATTGAGATATTGAATGTCATCTGCTCATGGTCAGCTGTCAGTTCAAGCATAACTTTTGTAATGTCTTTGGACAAGTGAGCAACTGTTTTGAGTGTTGTTGTTTCCTCTTCTTTAAAGGGTAACTGTACAGGCAAACAGCAGTTGATTTCGGTTCTCCAGGCTGTGCCTTACCCAAATAAAATGTCTAGATTCAAGCAGGTTTTCATGTTGTCAGGTTTCTAAAAGTGACCTTCTGTGTCTAGGAAAAGGGTAGCTGATCTCCCTTGTGTATGCCTTCAAAGTGAAAAAAAGAAATGTCAAAATAAAACTAATAAGGTTTACTGCAAAAATAATTTTTCTTCAGATTCTTCCCCTTTCTTTCCAATAGTATGTTTAATTCTCTTACTTAAATTGAGATATCTCTTGAAAGTTAAATCCATTTCAATATCTTAAATATGCCCTTTCCATGTTCTTCTTTATAACCATCAGTTACTCTTCTCAGCACAATGAAGTAGCTCCCTAATAATAAAAACTGGGCACCCTTCTCCTAACCCAGAAAAAAAGTTATATAAGACAAAGCATTATGTGAGCATCAGCATGGCTGTATTCTTCAGGTACTCATAATTTGTATTTTGATGGAGGATACACAAACATATCTGACTAGCATTCAAAAAGCTTCAGTACTATGGTTTAAGCAACACTCCTGCACTCTGTACCAGCTGTAGAATCCAAACTGTCAACACTTTAAAATACACGATCAATAAACACTGATGTATTAGAGTGAAATCATTAAGACTAGAGTTTCTCTAAGCAATAAATTGGTCCACAAATACATAACAAGGGATTTGAACTATGTGCAAGGAAAATTGAATATAAGGAACAGTTGCTAGTATACAAATGGAAAAGTCAACATGAACCAACAGAAAATGCACAATATAAATGAAGGAGATTTACTTAAGGCAGAGAGCAGACAGTCTCTATGTTGTGGTTACACATTATTTAAGGAAAAAAAAACCCTTAAACATGGCAAAAAAGTAACAAAGGAGGCTAGAAATTCAGCTCACAAACCTGGTTTTAGTGTTTATTCAAAATCACATCATCTTGCTTTATTAAAACAAGTGGTTTCCAATAGTCTTGAATTTGGTACTGCTACAGCTCTAAGAGAATGAATTAGTCTTGTCTGGCTCAGTTGTCATGGAAACAATTATTCACTTCCATCTGGGTAATCTTCATCATTATGGACCTGAAGCTAGTTGAAGAAGTGAATGAACTTCTGTGATTTCTGTAATTTAAAAAAGAAGGAAGACAAATTGCCTAGATTCTACTACAGTTGAATTAATATGACAATTGTGTTTAAAACAAGACTAACAACAAGAGCAACAACAAAATGTTAGACTGACTCTTTATTGTCTGAATGCCTTTTCATATGCAGGTTCTACTATCATTAATCTAATTTAGGATTACTTTGATTTGATAACAAGATCTACTGTAACATCCAGGTTATCCCTGGTGTAAAGAACCTAGCACAGTATGAGAAACAGATGTCAGCTGAATCCAGACAGCCTATGGATGTATTTGGTAAAGACAAATCACGTTTTCTAAACAACAGTGAAGGACAGAATGGCTGGGAAAAAATTATAGCTAGGTCCTGGAGGAATACTCTTCAGTAGGAAGTTTACGCTCATAACAGGAAGCCTCCTTATTTAAGAAAATACCCAAACTACTTGGCAGCAACACTACATAAGGCACCATTGTGTGAGCTGCAATGATCCCTCTTGCACAGGGAAAGGACATTTAGTTAGTGGTCCAATGAACACACTTCATCTGGAATTCACAGCCTTTAAAACCTATACTGTCACTTTTGCAACATGACTTGTCAGACTAGACCTCCACTTCAAAGACGTAGTATTTTAAATCCTAAAGAGAAACAAATTATACTTATCACTGTGTAAGATATTTCAAGTGTATCTCTTATGGGCTGACATGTAGAGGACTAAGGAAATATGAGTGCTACATTTATGTCATTACAGAATGACATTTCAAGAGTCACTTATTGACTGAGCAGTGTCTTATCAGGAAATAATTTGATTTAGGGAAATGTTCCTACTAATTTCCATTGTAAGTCAACCATCTGGATCAATGATTGTCTAATTCAACTCTACTCCAGTTGAAGTAAGGTTGCTAATTCCATGTGCTGGTGGGTAAATATGGTTTGTTATTTTCCAAAACATAAGGCAAACACAATTTTCCTTCATTTAAAAAAACAAGCAAACAAATTGAAAGACTGGAAACTGAACAGAATGGCAAAAAGAATTCTTTTTTAATTATTTCATAAGCAAGTAAAATGTTGCCTAAAAACGTTGATTCCAGATATTCAGCCCAGGCCCTTGCAGCACACAAGCTTAGAGGGACTTCAATCCACCTGCTGACTTAGACACAAGTCAGAGCAAAGGAGCGCACTGCTGATTGACTGCCAAGTCAGGCGCAGCGTTTTATATTGTCATTTGATGGGCTATTCAACAGTCAATAGGAGATAAAATATCAGTGAGGTGCTATTCAGGTCCTAAAGACTGAAAATGAACTACAAAAAACCCTGAGCTGAAGTGTTGCTTAAAATAAGAGCAATGGGGATATACAATAGTTAACATTTGCAAATACTCAAGTGTGCGCAGAAGTGAGCTAGGAGGACCTGCTGAAGCTGATATTGCTGGATCATCTACAGTCCTGCATTAACTGAAGGCAAATCCACCACAGTTTGGTTTTTTTTTCCCAGCAGTGCCCAGAACCTAGAGGGAGACCTTGTTATCTCCTTGGGTGCCATTTCCAGAGTTGTCCTCTGGATTAAAACTGGAAGTCTGTGTGTAACCTCCAGTTCTCAGAAAAACTTTGATGTTTGCCTCATGGCAATAACAAAATAGGCATTGCTGAACTAGACAACCAAAAATCTGTTGTGTTCCTAAAATGTAGTTGTTGGCTTTGCTAAAACAGATTGAATACTTCAGTTTTCACACAGGGACACTGGAATACTATACTATCTAAATGGTTATAAGCTTGGTGTGAAAACCAAAATCTGCTTTGCTGAGAATTCTACTGAATAACCTACTTATTTCCTAGATTCAGTTTTCAGATTCACTAGACATTACTGGTATGAAAGTACCAGAAATGCCATACTGAATTGTAGTTAGATTGCGTTGTTCTGATATCTTATTTCTAACTGCACTAATTGGAAGAAGGTTACAATAAACTTGAAGTAGTTGAAGGTATAGCATAGTACCCTGGAGATCAGAATACCATTCAAGGGATTAGCTGAAGGCTGGGAGTAAGAGATTTACATCTCTCTCAGTCTTTGCTGTAATTGTAATGAATGATGATTTCTATAGCCAGAGTTGTTACCAGTCATTTTCTAAATCCTCTTCACTTCCAGACTACAAGTTCTTCCTGAAGCACAGAGTTCTATGAGATAATTACAGTAGGAAAGCATACTTATTCCATCTTGGCAAGAGGGAATTAATTTCATTTAATATCCTCATATTCATTTGCTATTAAACAGTGGAAACAGAATTTCTTATCTGACTATTTCCATATTATTCAATATAAGTACCTTTTTTTTCCTTAGGACTTAATTTACTTATTTCTCTTCCATACTAAATGATCCTGCTATTTTAACAACTTCTTTAGTTAGATAGTTATTCCAAGTTATTGAACAGTTGTTGGCACTTCTCAGGTCTTCTAGCTGTAAAGGATCTCTACTGAATTTAGTGTATAACTAGTTCAGTTTTATTCCTATATTATGCATTACTATGCATTTATCAACAGTTGGTTGCATTCATGATTGCTAAAGCAGCATATTTGGACTTTCTGAAGTTTCTTTCAATCATCTCTGGATTTGACTAACCCGTCAAATAATACCTCATCTATGAGGCATTCTGTGTTCTTACTGAATAATCCTAAACAAAAGGTTTTCATAACTATCAGTGTAAAGAGGAAGTCCTAAACTTTACTCTAAAATGAGATTCATCACTTGTGTAACTGCAGTGATACAGTTTGCATTTTACCTAGGATGCTTCTAGCCCAATTGTAATGTTACAAATATTTGTACATAAAATCCTCATGGCATTGCTGTAACAATACAGAAGATAGTCCTAAACTTCAGGCCAAAGCCAACACACCCTCAGTTCAGCAAAATTTCTGGCTGTGAGATTTCAATACAGACAGCAGAAAACAGGCAAGATACAGATGTTTTGCAAGTGACTGAGCAAACAAGGGAATAAACAGTTTAGTAAGTGGTCTGTACAACACATAGGTTGTGGGCTGGTGGGATGTGGGTTTGTTTTCTTTTGATAATGAGGTCCAATAATATTTAAATCTTGAGGTTTATTCTTCAGGAGTCATCAAATCAAATTTCAGTCTCTAACAGTAGGCAACTAAATCACCACAGGTTCCTTTGACAGAAGCAGAGATCTATTTGTCTAGTCCTGAAGTAGAATTTGGTCATTTGATTCATTTTCACTGCCAATCCATTGACAATAGGGAGATCTCTGGATGTTAAGCTAGGTAAGGAAAGACCCAAATTGGTGTTCTGCACTTTTAACAGAACAGACTCATTCCAAAATGTTAGAGAGTAGACCTACTAAACATTCAGATCACACTGAGCTAGGTCTATCAGTCAAAGAAAAGGACAGGGAAAGGACATGCTTTAGCTGGAATTTTGTGAAAGACTTACAGCTTTCAGTGAGATTCCCCTAAGTTGTTTTCTGCAGCATATTTCAAATATATTCAGAGGTGGATCTGACCTCCACAGGTTGATGATGCTTCCACTTGGCAACAGATTAGCTCATCATTTTTACTTTCTTGAGCAGAACGGGGAAGACTGTACTGTTGCATAGAAAGGCTTCTAATCACGATGTGCCATTATCCATCTTAATCTTTAATATGCTAGATCAGCTCTTGATTTATGAAAAACTGTGCTGTCAAAAAAAGTGGTTTCTTCAGAACAGAATAGAGGACGCTTTCATTTTAATCAGGTTGTCTACCAAAAGAAATTCACCTTCAAGCATGACAGGAAACTTCACATTCGTACCAGCTTTGAAACATATACCAGAAAGGCTTTATGCTTCTCTTCCAGTAGCAGTGATCACATCGATTGCCAGAGTTGCCAAGGTTTATTTTTTTGCTAATTGGCTAATTGGCAATGCAATACTTGGCCAACGCTTGTGGACCTTTCCACTCCTTTTCTTATGATGGGGAGGAAGAGCAGAGGAGGGAAGGAGCAGTAATATGCTAAGAAATTAACAGAAGCATCAGATTGATTGATACAGTCAACAAAAGAGGAGGGATTTCCACAGGTTAGACCTTGATCCCACTTGAGAAAAATAAGTGGCAAAATTTGTCTGTTCAGACTTCATTTTCAAATACTGTCATATTCTACATAGGTTGTAGAAGTCTGTTCAAACAGGATGACAAGTTCCCACGAGCATCTTTAAACACCCAGCTCATGAAAGTCCTCAGGATCTCGTGACACTCACAGCTGGAAAGCACTTTCCCTCCTTCTGAAAATATTCATTGTTAAATTTATAGCATTTATAGCCATGAAGATTTTAAATAGATTTTAACCTTAATCAAGTCAGAAATTTTACCATAATAATTTCCTCTGTGATGTATATGTTTTTTAGTTTCTAGTAAAGCATCTGTGGTGGGAGTTTGTCTGAACAAGAGCTGGAGGACTTGTAGAGGGTCAGAGTTGCTGTAGCCTTCCCTATCCACAGCTCCCATCAGCAGTAGAGGGTGAACAGAACAGGGGAAGAATTTCTGCATCAGACTTCATGAAGAAACATGTCACCACTAGAAGCTGTTGAAGACAGAAATGCTTAAACACTTTCTTTATGGAGGAATAAAGACAAATCTGTAAATAACTTCCCAGTGTATATGCCTCAAATTCATGTGTTATTGATGGTAGAAAAGAAAATTTCTGCATCCTCTTTAGGGACTGGTTTCCTAAATATTTCACAGTAAATTAAATAAACTACTTCAAAAGAAATCAGCCTTTTATAGCGGTGTTATTTGGAGAAAATCAGCTGCAGTTAAACAAGCCATGGTACAGAACAGAAAGGTGAGATTCTTTCAGTTTAGTTCAATCCTTTTCAATCTACAGTCTTCATTTCCCTGGAAAACCACTGACAGCTTTTGGGAAATCCACAAAAGATGAAAAGGAAAAAAGTATGTTCCCACAGTTCATGTAGATCTGGACCCTCCAGAGATGGAAGTTCCCCAGCCTTTCTGGCCAACACTGTTCCAGTGGATGAGCACTCTCTTTATGAAGATTTTTGTTCCATATTCCTAATGACAAACACAATTTCTGTGCTTTGCTTCTCACAACAATTACTGTGCACCTCCAAGAGAATGGCTTCATCTTTAGTTTAACTACCCATTAGGTAGGTGTAGAAAGACATAAGGTTTCCTCTCAGTCTCAGATTATTAATAAAAAGAAAATGCATTTTAGTAAACAGATGAAGTTTAAAAGATGCCTTCACTATTACAATAGCAGAAGACTGTGCTTTATTTACTCATTTATTATGTCCTTAGTCACTGCAACATTTCTTGTGCACACTATACCAACAAAGCTAACTCTGTGGCCCAGACCCACACAATGTCTCACTTTAGCTCTGACATATTTTGTGAAAGTATTCTGCCACCTAAAGGAGATATTTGAGACAATGCCTCCTGAAAACAGCTGTTTTGCCATGATGAATTGAGGCTATATGTTTTTTTCCCCAATTTTAATTTTATGGTTACAAGGATTGTTTCCACACCCTGAAACTATTCCTCCCAAGAGAGATAATACTTCAATGATTTATTTTCCTTTCAGTAAACTTTATGGCCTCAGTCTCTCATTATCTCATTTCCCCCTTGGTTAGATGTAAATGTTCTAGAATTAAAACAGTATTTTGTCAATGATTTCTACACCTTCAGAAAAGACTGCTATTTTTTCAAGGCCTCTGGCTCTCACTAAAAATTAACTTCTTTCATAGCATTTAACACAAACTTATTCATGCCCTTTGGCATCTGTGATTCTAAAAAATCATTGCCCTATTGTTAGTTCAAAAAAGTAGACTTTCTGAGAGGCTGAATGAAGGAAAGAGAAAAGGTTAACTTAAAAATACTCTGGACCTTGATTCTAGACATGCATGTAGATATGGAGACATACAGATAAAGATACAGAAAACTTCAGTTTCTTGACATAAGGAGCAGTTCATTAAACCAGGTAATAGAAAATTTTCTGAGCTCTTTCTTCAGTGACTTACTTTGTTTCTTTATTCTCTGGTACCTTTTTGCAGTGCAGAGATGAAACTCAATCTGTATTTTCTGATGATCAAAACAAGATTTCCACATTAACATTTTGTATTAGCTTCTTTCAACACCTTTCAAAAACCACATTTTTTTAAAAATTAACATTTCGTATTAATAAAACAGTCTTATTTCATCTAGATATGGCAAGTTTTATTAAACCTGTAACAAATTTGCTCATTAGTTCCTTTAATAACCTATGTTTTGTAGACACTGGTTTCTGCTTTTCCTTAAAATCAAGGAAACTATTCTTTGTACCTATATCTCTGTTCATTTCATTTTCTTGGTGTCATCCACTTAACATGAGGGGAGTAGCTACTTTTTTCATCTGTCTTTTTTAATGTAGATGTATTTTTGTCAAGATAAACAGTCCAAACACTTTACACAGCTTCTTTCTTGGCCATCTTTGTGCAGTTGCTTTAAGCTTTTTTATTATGAAGAGGAGTCAGTCAGGAACAGAAGGTAAAGAAATCAAGATCCTCCTAAAACTGTTTACATGTCATACAAAGTCCCATTAAGAAAATCAATGAGCAAGAACAATTTTTTTCAGGAAGGTGAAAGTACTTAGTAGCAATATCATCCCCATGGAAACATCCAAAGAGATTTTTTTCTGTAGTATTTGTATACAGTTGAAAAATGAACATCAATTTTGTTGAGGTCAGTTTAATCTTCAGACTACAGTGTGACATCAGCTGCTGTCTGAAAGAGATGATAAATATTTGTAATGTTCAACAGATGGGAAAGATCTCATATATACTTCTGAGGAAATGTCAGCAAATATACACCACAATTATAATTTACAGGCACAGGTTTCTGGGGCAGCCTGGATTCTTTCAGAACACCTTTTAGCTAAAGATGAAAGCTGAGATATTGCTCTGCAACATCATGTCATATTTAGAAGCAAGATTTCTATGTTGGCTGCTTGTACAGAGAATGGCAGAGAGAAGTCCTGACAGAAGCAGAGTCATTAGCAGTAAGACAGATTTCCAAACTATGCCAATCAACTCTTTCTTCCTGAGGAGGTCTGAAACATTTAGGAAAAGTTTTCTTTGACAACTGATTTTTTTTGGTCTATGTTTATCAATATTGATTGCTTGAAATAAAAAACTTTCAAGTGCTCTTATTTGTATTTGTGATCTTATTTTTATTTTACTGCCTTTTAAAACCCTTTCTGTACCTGCTGTAGTGGAGAAAATTTTTTACAAAGCTACATTCAGTAAGATGGTAAAGCTGACTGGATGTGATGTAAGGAAAGAAAGAAAGAAAAACAAAGCTGGCTACCAGGGAACAATCCCTTTCAGTGATGGCTAGTAGGGAGCTGTGGATAAACAACAAGGGAATAGGGGAAGTTTCATCACAAAACCTGGTGAAAAGAGGAATGCATGAAACTGTGGAAAACCACCCCATATTACAAGAGTGAGGGATCACTTAGCTCTGTTTCTACAAGGCAAACATTGGTATCTTTCAGAGTAAATGGCATGCTACTGTCTGTGGGAATCTTGACTGTGTAAGGCTATCAGGGTTTTTACCTTATGATTTTACAGACCCAATTCAGCCTGGACATGAATGAGCATAATTACTATTGATATCAATGAGGTGAGACTGAACATAGTACGTGGCTTAATTGGATGATGGGATTTGCATTTCCCATGTATGCAAGCAGTGCTCAGTGGCACACAAGTGTGCTTAGAATATTATGAAGCATTAACCTTAAGTTTGTGTGCCTAGTGCCTAAAGTGTGTAGAATAAATGCTTGTGCATTCATAACTAAAGTACGAGCCAGCTTGGATGCTAATGTCTTTTTTTTCCCCCCTCAGATTCCTGCAAGGACAGAAAGAACATTTATCTATTAGGAGTCCTGCACTACAGATAGAACAAGTAGCTCTCCAGTCTATGAGTAGCCTAAGATATCTAGGAGTATCTTAACAACTCACAGTCCTCTTAAGTTCTACCCTGAATATTTCTGATTACTTGAATTCCCTCAAACCCCAGCAGGAACCATAGAAAGAAATATAAGAAATTTGCATTGCTCAGCCTTGAAGAGTGCAGCCTAACTGCATAAATAGAAATATTTGCAAGTCATAGTTGCCTCACTGGAAGGCACAGCTGTCTGCTTAACCCATCACAGCAGAGATTGCAAGACTGACTGTATAAAAATAGACAATGTAAAAATAACTGTGTGTCTTGTAGCAAAAAAGTCACTGTGGCAGAAAGAGCACAGCACAGTCAAAGAGATGGATAATTGGTCAAGTCACTGCTTTTCTGCTCATTATAAATCAAAGCCAAAAGGAAGTCTTGTCTGGCCATTCTATGCAGTCCATGGCTATGTTTATTAGGATTTGTGTCACCTCTACGTCGTTGCCTACAATTTGAGCTATGACACAACACAGTCCAGGACGTACAAGGGCAGCAGCAGAAGAGGTAGGCTCCCAGCTAGGATGAAATCATAAAACATTTCTTTGCAGCTTTTTCTCTGTCTGCCAGCCATTGTGAAGACTGACTGCCCACTCACCTTGTGAGCCACTATTTCACAACTTGGACAAAGCTGTGTATGCTACTATTCTGATACTGCATCTTGCCACATAAATTGGAACACAAAGAAGGACTGATAGCTGTAGAGATAGGAAAATCACGTGGAAAAGAAAACTAATGTAGATTTAGCTCTGATTAGCCAGCATATACTTGCAGCCTCTAACAGGACCTCTCTGAATGGGGAGATCACATATTAGTGGTCCCCTCCATATGACATGAAGAACAAGATTGAGCCGTCCCTGAAAATTTTGTCCATTCTAGTCAGTGACTGGTGGAAGATGAAGTTTTCTGTTATGGGCACAGCATTTTAGTGTCACTTGTTAGTCACTTGTTTGTTCTTGGCTTCTAGAAATTCTAAAAAATACACACATATGAAAGCTTGACCTATGTTGAGCAAGAAATAGGAGAAATGCAGATGTTCTCTTCCAGGACCCTAGGCTCCTCAAGTGGGATGTTTTCACCTGTCTTCTGAGTTTGATGATCAGGTTTATAGCAGACTCCCTCCAAGGTGAGCCTACTACAAGGTGCTGGTGAGAGTCCTAGCCCTGAGAACCAACAGAGTCACAACATCAGACAAAGAAAATAATTTTCTATTTACAGGCATTACAGAGTTAAGTGATTTACCCATGCTCAGATGCAAAGTTTGGAGGAGGGCTGGATGGGATCCGAGACTGCTTCATCCTGGTCTAGTGTCTCCCACTGTCATTGTCCTTTACTCTGCTGAATGAACTGTCCTTTGCTCTGTTGAATGAACTGAGGCAGGATGATCTGTTATCTAGGGTTGTCAGTGCTGGATGGTAACAGTAATAACAATAGTTAAAATGTCATCATCTGGGACATCTGCTTTATGAGCTGGGCACATAAAATTTTGGAAAGAGAAGCCTGCTAATTGCAGAGTCATTGTCCTTTGTTGGAGTTCTCTATGTCATTTTATGACTGTCAAGCACAGGCAAGAGAGAAATAGTAGATCTATGTCCTGGTAATGCAGTCACCTTGAACCTAAAACTCACAAAAATACTTTAAATTTCCAGTTTAAATATGTATTATGAATGCTTTTGTATATCAGCAGTGCCCAGAAGTGACCAGGTACCTTCATGGGCCCTAAGAAATAGTCCTATTGCAGAGGTATTGGCAGTTTTATAGACATTCAACTTCTATTGACTGCATTGGTGATTGAGCATTTGAGAAAGGGGTTCATGAGTCCTGGGTGAGGGTTACCAGCTGTAGTACTGCTATTTCAGAACAGAGTTAGGTGCCTAAAATGAGTCATGCAATTGTAAGGGAATCTGAGATAAAAGCAAACAAAAGATGATGACAAAACAGAGATGTGAAGGGACAAATATGGGATACATTATAATTCTTTTTATGTCTAGGTATCTTTCTGACCCTCTGTTTATTTTTATTTAATAAAGACATTCATGCTCCCATAACTGAAGTATGGTAATGCTGTTAAATGGTTTCTTTCTTCTTACAGTGGCCATGTTTGCCATAACTATTCTTATTCTTCCTCCTTAAGGATGACAGTTAGATGTTTTGATATCCCTATCATGACGTTTTCTTAACGAGGCTGCAAATAGACTTCCCATGGAGCATTTCTATTATCCTTTCTGTGAAGCCAAAAGTCCCTGTAAACTCAAATTTTTGCTTGATGATAAAATTCCAGCATCCCTTTAATGCCTTCCAGATTTTTCAGAGACAAATTCTCTGATGATTTCTCTATTTCAAACCTGCTTTCAGTTCCTGTTTGGTGTTGATATCATTGTAATATAAACTGAGCAATGACTGTAATCAGATTTTCAGTGTTTTCAGCAGAACACAGCAGGTTGCTATGTGGGTGGCAGCCAGGCAAGGAGAGTCTGAAGGAATGCTTTTTTGGGGACTTACTGTTGTCAGCAAAGATTTAGCCTGGGGGCTGTATGGTCAGAAGAAAGAAACTGGACACAACAAACTGAAGAGTGAACTGTATTTTCACAAGCTTCTGTCTGTCGGTCACAGAGAATTTCATGCTAAGTATCTGCTGTTAACAGGTAACTGAGCTTGACAGCACCTGTTATTGCTTTTTCTTGTATCCTATTTAAAGCCACTGAATGGGATCTGTGGAGGCCATTTAAGCCTTTCTGCAGGATGTCTCCTCTCAATTACAAATATGTTTCCCCTTACAATAGTAAATTTGAGTTAGATGATTTTACTGCTTTTGATGCAATTTTAACTCCTATAGACATGAATAAATATATTACTTTCATACTGGAGAATCGAGCCATTTGAGATTCACAAGTCACAGAAGTTACAATATTTTGAACAGCCTAAGATTCACTGACAAAATAATGCCTAGGTACTTCATTTATTTAATAGCATATGCAACCCTGCAAGCTTATTTCTTCACCACTAACCTGCTAGAGTTCTCCCTTCTAGTTTGAACTTAAGTTCTGAAAAAATATATGCAGTACCAAGACAACCTGATACCTTTTTAAGTATTCCATGATGCTGACAGAAATCTTCCAACCCCTACATAATGCTGAGAATGTGTCCCAGTTTTATGACTAATGACAGTGTGTTTACTTTGCTGGGTTTTGAGCATAAAGTTTTCACTCCCTATTTCCAGTCTATATGACATGTCAAAATCAAATCCTCACCTGACTTCAGGTATGTTCAATGGCCATGTTGCACCTCTCAAGTTCTGGCTTTCATGGATCCATTTCCAGTGATGCCTTGCCATAGGTACATATGCTTAGAGTGCTTTGTAACAGCAGGAGGCCAGCTTTACTGCACAAGCTATATACACAGTGCTTATACTAGTAAATTAGATAGAACTGGGGAATGTTCTTGGTCATGGAAATGTGACAGACTGTACTATGAAACTGTCTGAGCAGTCCCTGGTGTAATTTTAGCCTGGGCTTACTAGCAGTCTCCTGAAAGCTCCAGAGCACTGTTTGCAAATTAGAGTAGTCCAGGGACTATTTCCAATATGCAATATGTATGGAGCCACCCTGCTTTGGAGGCTAAGGGAGTTTATTAAAATGCATACCAGTTGGCTTCAGTGCCGAGGAATATTCCTAGGCACATTCAGCTTTATGTGCAAATGTTGCTATACATGATTTCCCACTGTCTGCATCTAACAGAAAGGATGGGATTTGTTTTGAGATAAACATAACTGACTTTAGATACAGCTTGCAAATATTTACTTGTGTGTTATTTGAGTATGGTCAGTGGAGATAAAGGGTTCAGAGCCAGAGGACCGATTTTCTCTGCCCTTGGAGATGCTGCAGGCTGTGCTGTCTGGCCTCCAGCTGTTGATCCAAAAGAGTGCAGATGTCCTATAGAACTGATATCATACCTGTCATCTTCCTATGGATGTGCCTGGCTTGCTCAGGCATTCCAGCTGTCAGCAGACACATGCCAAGGTAAGTAGATTCTTCACCAAATGTCTACCTGAAGGTGACCTGATCAGCTTTTTTAGACTCCACCAACTTTAGAGACTCCATTAGAGCCAAGACCCTAGATCACAGACTGACATATAAAGGTTCTTTTTGCAAAATAATAAACACTTATTGACATCTAAAACACTCTCAGATAGCCAAGATATCCACATGAGGATTAGATCTTCACTATGACCTACAGGTGGTTCATACTTTCTTGGAGCTGGGACAGCCTACAGAATGGCAAAGAACACAAGAAGCCCATTTTTAGGCAACTCAGTGGAACCTCTCTGTATGATCACCTACAATGAGATGTTTCAATTGGAGCAAGAGAAAACTTTATTCTCAGCTGTATTACAGATCTCCTGTAAGACTTCAGTCAAGTGGTTTTAATTTCCACTTTTTCATTTCCCAATTCATAAGGAAAAATAGAAATCCTTCTCAGACTTAGCTGAAGAAGAAGAAACAGACACTATTACCACTGAAAAAGCACACTGTGTGCAAGGGGCAAGAAAAAGGCACTGTCCCATTGAAATAACTAGTCTGTTTATACCATGAAGCTTTGAAATATGGTCTTAAGGCCACACTAGGTCAGATTCCAATGCTCACCCCGGGTTTATAAACAATCTACCATGTATAACAATACCATCAGCTGGCAAAAATTCTACCCAAAACTAAAACACTAGCCCCAGAACACAGCTTGGCATTACCAATCAGGTTTTTTCTCCTAATATCTTCATGATCATGTGTAGAAACCAGCAATTAAATGTGAAGTGACATATTTTTAATCAGCATGACCAAAATAAAGGAAAAATATAGTTTAGAGCTGCAATTATTAAGAATAAAATAGAAGTCAAGCATTGTGATGTAAAGATAAATAGCAAGAATTTCATGGACTAAAGCAGATAAAACTTGAGATTAATATTTGGTGAAAATAAATATAGAATTTAATATTATGATAAATGGAAGGATTTCAAGAAAATCTGAGTGAATGTCTGAAAATTGTATCCAGTTAAGGGGTCCTGACTTGTCTGCAAGAAAAGAGAGCTTACAGAGAGCAGTGGAGACTGCAATGGATGTGACATCCAAAACAACATGAGAGAAATCTAATGGCATCCTAATAAGAAATGTACTGTAAGTTTGATTGAGACTAATTAATGCAGAATTTTAATAGGGACTTTAGAAGGTGACAGCACTGGAGTATGGCCACTGAGTCAAAAAGCAGTCTCCTTTGTGTTCATGTGACCATGGTGTGTGTGTTTGTGTCTGTGTGTGCATACATGCCTCTGACTAGAAATGTGTCTGATGAAATGCTAAATAGTCTCACACAAGGCTGCTTAAAGCTGATGCCTCTATGGACCAAATTTGGTGAGAATCCTTTCTCTTACTCACTGCAACTGCGGAGAGGCAGATGCAGTTTGAGAGCCATTTGTTTCAGCTCAAGTAAAAGTTATATATTTGGTTTGTTATGGAGGCTGCTAATAAAAGGTATTAACCTAGAAGACTAAGGTAAATAAAAGCAGTACAGGAAACTCTATCTCAGACCTGAGAGCAGATCAGACAGTGTGGTGATACAGAAAAAACAGCAGGTCCTGCCCTTCATCAGAACTAATTATTTCAGACACAGAGACAGGCTGATTAGTTTATACAGCTTACTGGCCTAAAGGTAGCACTGGCATCTCTGCATCATTTTCCACCACACGGAGAAGACATTGCCTCTAGTGACTCCACTCAAGGTAAACTAGCTTAAGCAAGGGCACTCACAGTAGAATATAACAGGAACTCTCACAAAGAGACTGGATTTACTGCTGGGGAAATAATGGATGTAAGCAGTGTCTGTCTGTATTTGTAGTGCTGCATCCTGTTGCCATCCCAGCATATCAGCTGAACAACCTGAGCTTCAGATCAGCACCAGCAGCTCAGGGAGGCAGGCAGCAGCAGTTTTGACTGTATCATGAAGACAGTTCACTTGAGCTCACCTCAAACTTAAAGCTGACAGCAGAGCACTTAAGACTCTATTGAGGCCCAGGTACGAGGAGTTACAGCATTCACTCATCTTCTCAGCTGTATTTCCAGTTTGTGAAGAAATCCCAGCTGCTACACCCCTCCAGTAGTACCTGACATAAGGACTTCTGTGTATAGGTATTCCCAAGAGTCATGACTTGCAGGACTTGGATCAAAACCTGAAATACACTCCAAGATAAAAATATTACCAGACAAATCCCTTCTAGGAATTAGCATCCTCCAAGAAAAATCTGAAACAAGCTACTAATTGTCTTGGACATAAAGAAAGGATTCTTCTCCTCTCCAGTGGGACAGATTTGGTTTCCTGAAGAAAATCATCCCCCATCTGTCTTTAACCATTAGCTAATATAATGGATTTGACAGCAGATGGAATTTGTGCCTAGAAGAAGTGCTGACCCTTTCCTGAGAAATGCATAAATCTTTCATTTACCAAGGAGACTCTCTATATAAATAGAATGGCAGGCAGTAAAAATGAGGGTGTCTCTTGGGAAGATAAATAGCTGGTTGTGTGGGTATACAGTAGTTATCGAGTTCAGAGAACAATACTTTCATTTATTTCTCTTTTAATAAAGGTGAAGTATTCCATGGAAAGCTGTTTTCTGAATTGATGTCTGCTTGGACTATTCTATTTGGAAATAAAATCCTAAAGTGGGCAATGGCTCAGATGACATTCATTTGCATTGTAAAACTTGACCCCACACAGTTTCAGAACAAGTAAGATCTGATTCACTTCTTGTGATGCAATGCCCACATATGCAGTCATTTCCATAGGTTCGCTCTTTATTTTTACCCAGTCTAGTGGTCGTCATTACTGTATCATTAGAGCTGACACAGGCTCAGTACTGAATATTAAACAGCCCAGGCACTAAACAATTCTGGCTTGCTTTGTTCTACTTGTCCTGGTTTGGGTTAAAACAGAACTAATTCTGTTCAGTAATTTTACTTTTTAGCTGAAGCTCCTCTAAGAAACTGCACTTTCTGAAACTAGCAGCATGTTTTTACAGACACTGTCAGCTTCTAGCAGTGATAAGGCCTAATGTTTAGATTTACTGCCAGGGATTGGTATGCAGAGCAAGGTCACTGCTAAATCTTGTGTCTCCTGTTGGGGGGTGCAGGGTAAAGGCTGCACCTTCAGGGAGGAGCAGACAGGGCAGATGACCCTAAACTGACCAACTAAAGTATTCCATCCCATATACGTCATATTCGATATATAAGCTGNACTACTTTCTCTGCTTGGTCTAAAGTTTTCTAGATAAAGTATCTGAACACAAGGATGTTCTCAACCTCTTAAACAAAGAGACTACTATCCAATACAATTGTACTTAAGCCAGCTGGGGTCATGCTAACAGTTATCACTCTTGGTTGCAAAAGGATTTAGAAAAATTCAATGACTTGTCTGGTAGCATTCAAATTTGTTTGAAGTGTAACTGAATAATGTTGCACTTGAGTCAACCTATTGATGATCATTCCTTTAAGCTTTGATTTATAAGAAAAATGAATGAATATTTGCTATTCTAAGACATCATTATGATTCTCTCACACATCTCAGATGGATTCTCAATTATTTGTACAAACACAGTTCCATCTTGGTTAATACATTCTTCACGTTGTCTTTTTTTCTGCCTGTACTCATATAAAATAACTTGAAGGTAAATTAGTCCTGAGCTTCATTTTATGGAAATCAGTCAAATAAGCAGAATAATAATTTTGCTCTTCTCTTTTTCTGTATGGATACATTGCTCAATATTCAGATTTGATATTTGCAATTACTATCACATCCAGCTTAGGGGAGTTTCAGTAACTTTCAGTAAATAGCGTGGAGCCATTACTCAACTGAAACATTGAATTGAATCTTGTTTGCAATAGGAAGTCATATTAGCAAGTTCATCTATGGAAATGATATTAAATAGGATTTTAGGTTTATTTTTCCTACATCTGGAACATCTCTTTTATTAATAACAATTTTGCTTGACTGGTATTAATTGAACAAAGCTAAGGTTTTTTTATGCTATGTGTAATATGACTAACAACCAAAGGTGTGTTCTTTACTGATAGTAGAGAAATTTAGAGCTCAGTAAGAATAAGGTATGAGAAGTCCGGATATTTAATCAACAATTTTTTCCTCTTCTACATTTTTCATCTTTTACCTGCTTCTTTGCATCAATCTAGACTTCCAACTAAAAATCCCACTGGTTTCATTAGGAGTATTTTCAGTCAGGGTGTAAAGAGTAGTGATAAAATTAGAAATGAGCTAAATCTCTTCACATTACATACAGTGCAATGAAATTTAATGTCATCCTAAACTCTTCATAAATTCAGCCCATTTCTTAGGATCCTCTTGATTTGCATTTGTTTTTTTCCCAGGCCTTGAAATCTAATACTAAAGCATTTTTAGCAGTTTTCTTTAGGAAACTGGTAGTGATAAAAGGACACTTTTTCCTCTAAAAAATACAGTGCAATCACATATATGGTGTGACATCTTAATAGTTGCCCCAGTCACAACCTTCTTATTCTGGGCTTTCTTTTAGTCAGAGAAAATGTGGTTATGCTTTTCACCATTTCTGATGACAATTGTCAATTATCTGACTGCCAGAATACTCAGGGTTGACTTTTTGGTGGGGTAGAAGTTGTAGGTAGATATAAGCATCTTGTTGTAATTCAAAGAGGAGGGACAGAGGTTGGAGTTTGAAATTAATTACATCACAAAAGATGAGAAGGATGGTCTGAAATATAGGATTGTGTGTTTTGATCTCTATTTAGTTAGAGTTTCTTCCCATCTAGTGTTATATGACAACCTATGAGGAGAAGATAAAACTGGCCAGATTCCACCTTTGCAATGCATGTGAAACTCAGATAAGTTCACAGTGTGTTGACTATAGAAGTGTTACCAAATAAATTGTCCTGACACTTCCTCAAACAAGGAGGAGAGCAGTAGAACCTGCTTCTGTTCCCTGAGGCATCCTCTACCCTTGAGAGCCAAACAGGGCAGTTGCTCTGTCAGCACTTTGTTGCCTTTTTTCACACTATAAACCAGAGCACAGGTTAGGAAAGGAAAACTACAGGACTAATAAGAAACTAAATGAGACATGACAGATAGGGTATGCAATAGATGTGAATGTACAAAGCTTATTCCCAATTGATTCCCTTCAGGAATATTGTGTCTGAATTGTTATAGAAACTTTGATATTTCCCAGAGCTCATTATGCTATATTGAGTCTGCCTTAGGAAAGTCTGCACAACATAAAAAGTTAAAATAGATAAAACTTCCCTGTTGTAGTTTCCCTTTTAAATGCCCATTTTCCTGTGAATATCAATTATTTCTGTAAATATTTGAGGTTTCTTATGGCCCAGAAGAGGCTGAACTAAATTGACATAGCCTCATTGTCATCTTCTATAAATGGATAATTAGAAGATAAGGAAGATTTCTGGTCTCCAGGATCACTGGTGTAGGTTTGTGAGACTTGCTCAGATTTTCCTGCTGTAGTTCTGTCCATTCCAGTTGTGTTTTTTAACACTCAGGAGCACTCAGGAGCCAGTCTTTTTTCAGTAGTGCCCTGTGACAGGGCAAGAGGTAATGGGAACAAACTGCAATATAGGAAGTTGCATTTAAAACATAAGGAAGAACTTCTTTACTTTGAGAGTGGTGGAGCACTGGAACAGGCTGCCTGGGGAGGTGGTGGAGTCTCTGTCTCTGGAGACATTAAAAACCTGTCTGGATGCCATCCTGTGTAACCTGCTCTGGGTGAACCTGCTCTGACTGGGGGGTTGGACTAAATGATCTCCAGAGGTCCCTTCCAACCCCTAATAATCTGTGATTCTGTTGGCTTCTGTGGAGTTATACAAGGATAGTTTACAGTCAGTGTCCTATAAACAATTTTTGCAGATTTCTCAATTAGGTAATTAATAGCTGAAAGCTTCTCTGAGGTTTAGTCCTACAATGCTATTTTGGCATAGGACTAGATATCCATGTCATCTTTTTGTCATTTTGTCCATTTTTTCATGCTTTTCTTTGCTAAATTCTTGACTTTTTATTTATTCATCTTTCCCCAGCTTCTGCTTTTGTTCCTGATGCAAGAAAGTCTGTTGCAATGCAAATCCTTGAAGAACTTCAGCCTGGAAAGACTTACGAAAAACACTCTTCATGCTCAGGTGACTTCAATGAACATCAGCAAGTCTATGGGAAAGAGTATGGATTACCACATCTAGGCAAGGCATCATCCTCTCCCTTGTCACAGGCTAACAGGCATTAAGTATGCTCAGGGATAGTAAACTCATTGTGCCAGTGTCTGGGAGAATAGCTGAAAGATCTATATATTCAGCTGAGTTGCTAAGAAACATAAAGAATTTCAAAGTATGCAAGGTTACAAGGCTAATCTGAAGTTAGACTGTGTAGCATCTCCATGGCAACCAGGAGTGAACGGCATGTGAGGTGAAAGCAGAGGGGAAGACAGAATAACAATCAGCAATAAATAAATCTTGACAGGGCTTAATGTGACTATGCTGTCAATGAGTTAAAGAATGCTGCTGCCCTGCTGTAGTTCGGGTAGGCTGCTGGAAGGGACAACTTCTTGCAAGTCAAGAAGAAATGTTGGATGGCATTTTAAAAGCAAGACTATAATGGCCAATTCTGTGACTGCCAACTACTGGAAGGGTCAAATGAAGATGATGGCCTGCACACATGCTGTGTAACAAAACGCTCTGCTATATTAGTTAATATCCAGAGGCAAATTTTATAGCGGTTAGTACTGTGCGCTGCAAAAATACTGAGGTGAATATTCCTCACTCAGCTATCATCAGTTATACGCTTCTGAAATTTGGATTTACGTGAACAGAAAAGTAAGACTAGTTGACCCTCACAACTTGACCAGCATAGATGCATGCATGTGCATAAAATTACAGGAATTTTCTTTGGGTCAAAGTAGGTAATATTTATTTGTGTCTCAAAGCTGAGTGCTACTACAGAGTGGAGATCGGAGCTCCAGGTTGTCTTCTTGTCACTTCTCATACATCACGGACATGGGGCTACATGGAAATCTACATGAAAACACTTTCTGTTCATCCTCAATAAATTCAAGCTTTGTTTTCTATGTTTTCCTCCTGAGCATTATGAAGGCAAGCAAAACAGGCAGAGTATAATTACTTCCTGTTCTTAAATTAATGAAAGGCAGCCTTTGGGAGTTATGGGTACCAAAAGCGGGCACTCCTGAACATCTGAGGCACTGAGACTCTTATCTTCTGGTTGTGAAACAGGGGTTGGATAAGTACAACAAAAGACCCTTTCCAAGTACTTACCTGTTGCAGCACAATGTCAGGGCATCTTAAAAACTGATTTCACAGAATCACAGAATATCCCAAGTTGGAAGGGACCACAAGGATGATCAAGTCCAACTCCTATTTAGGTGCAGAACAACCCCAAAGTCACACTATGTGTTTAAGTGTTTGTTTCTGCATGTCATAAGTGCTTCTTAAACTCCATGAGAGTTGGTGCCATGACAGACTCCCTGGGGAGCCTTCAGAGTTCTTCTGATTAAACATGGATGTTTCCAGTGTTGGCATCTACACCTGACAAAAGCACTTCAAAGTCCTGACAGGCTAGGCTTTTCATCTTAAAGGAGATGTGTACAGTTGGTCAAGGAAATCTCACCCTTGAGTTCACCAACTACACTCACTATATCTCTGCCAAATGCAATGAGAAATTTCCAAATGTTCCCCTCAGAGTTACATTCATCAGAGAATGAGATAAAATTTTAACTACAGATTGGGATTTAGACAATGTTTTATTTTCTGTTCTTGAAAATAGTGAATTTAGCTACCAGTTCCAGATAGGGGTAACCTTAAATATGTTTGGCAACCTGGCACCTAAGCAGGTTTTGTAAGGTTATCCTGCCTTGGTTTCCTAACATTAGAAGTTTAAAAGAAGTAACAAGTGATCTATTTACAAAACAATAAACTATTTGCTTAAGATTACACAGTAAGACTGAGGCATAGCACAGAGCTGAATTCAGTCTCTTGAAGCCTATAGATGTCCTAGCTTTGTCATCTTCCTTACTTTCTCCTTCTTCAATCCAGTGACAGCAGTATCACATTTATCCACTGGAAAAGCTGCACTTCCAGACAGATGAACATTTCACTGTCTCCCACTGACCTGTAGCATCATTAAAAGGAGGGAGAAAAATAATTGTGAAAACATTAAATTCCACTCAAAGTTCAAAGAATTCAAGAAAAATCTTTCAATGGGTTTCACTGAGCTATGGATCATGTCCACAACGTTCAAATAATAAAACAGTCCGACATTCACATTAGATAGTCAATGGTCCAAGATGTCACATGTATAAGTTTTCTTAACACTGTAGAATTAATCTTTTCCATGGCAACAGTCAAATATTTACTATAATGAAAGAATCAAGGATTGGTGACTTTTTAATGCCTCAGCCTCAAGTGCTTCCCCTGAAATGATTTCTATTTTCTATGTTATAATCTATATTTCCCATATTTCCCATTGAATACATTTCATACACTATTAATGCCTGCTGGTGGAAATGCTTACAGAAAAAAACCCCAAAACAACAAACAAACCACTCATGAACTCATTAATGAAAAAAAGAATTAAAAGAAAATTGAATCAAGTTATTCAAAAAGCTCTTATTTTAATGTAATTGAGTAATTGTGCTACGTTAAATAAATAACAACTGACTTAGAATAAGTACCTCATTATATTTACTTATAATAAATTTAAATCCAGAGAAGATGTCATTATGATATTACTGCATAATTTCATTATTATTTCAAGATTTGGGAAAAAAAATAATCCCAGAACTTGATTTGAAGCGTGAAGAAATAATCCATTGACTTCCTGAGCTTTGAGACAAATCCTACTGCTACAGGTTCTGAAGCAAGATCCTTTGGGACTAATACTACAGGCTAAAAAATAAATAATTTATTACCCATAATGGAATCTGCTTAACAATTTGTTGGAAGAGCAGGATGCTATTTAAAAAAGTGGTTAGCTTTAAAGTATTTCCAGCCTGGAAGCTTCATTGCCTGAAGATCTCGTATGTGATACATAGAGCTGGCTTATTAGGGGAAGAAACAACGTGCTATTTTAAGCCTGTGAGGACTGTTATCAAAATATTTCCAGCCCTTAATTGGCTCTCAGCATTTTAACCTTGCAATGATTTTCTAATTAAAAAGAAAAGCTTAATTTCAAAAATTGAGTTCTGCTTGAGTATTTTTTTACCTTTTTAGAATGTTTCCTTTCAATATATTAATTTCTCCAAAGTAACCACAAACCATTATCAGTAGAGATGTCATTCCCCCTGTCTGGTAATGTCCTCTTCCTTTGCCTGTGCAAGAGGTTTTTTACAGATTAATTATCTCCCCATCATTCTGTTTCCAGTGCACTTTACTGAATCTCCATTTAAGGATTATTTTTCTCTCCTTTTTAAAAGAAGTTTCTTTTAAATTTGGAAGCTGCTGCTGCCACAAGCCATTCTTTCACTCAGCTGCACTGCCCAGGTCTGAAAATCATCCTGGCATCTGCTCCAAGAAACATGAACAGATGGAACAGTCCAGGAGGGAGTACTTGTGCCAGTGTAAGGTAGTTTTTTCTTTCAGTGGTAAATGTTATTCAATACCAAAATTCAACCCTAAATAAACCTGTTAGAAAATCTATTCCAGCTAAGGGTAGGGGTTTACAATTGCATAGAGTAGGATATATATTCCTTGTGGAGAAAAATAAACAAGTTGATATTAGCTAAACTATGAAGCAAGACTGTATTTTCAAATGCATTTATGGCAATTTTGAGTAATTTTCCTTTAACTATTTTGTAATTGTCCAGTTGATAACCTTAAGTTTGTTGCAGGTGCCCTTACATGGCTGAGTAAGATAGAAGTAGATTCCCTATACACATTTACAGGAAAATCCAAGTAAAATGGTATTTGTCCTGTATATTTAAGAATATAAGGATAGCTCACTGAAAACATATGCAAGGACACAGTACAGTCTACAAGATGGACAGAAAACAAATTCATTTTATCTGCTTCTTTGCTTCTTCTTGAAAAACAGACCAGTGACCTTGAGAAACACCAGAGGTGTATGAATCTTCTCTGCACTGGATAGGTGGGTGGTGAATTGCGTGTTCTAGCACACAATATCTTCTGAAGGTCCCTTTGGGATAAGATATCCCCATACCACTATAAAAGTGTTTCTGTGTGGTTTTTAATTCAGGAAATATGAACCTGTATTGTCTAAGAGGCCAAGCAAAATTCATTAGTCAGATAGAGAAGCATGGATGCTGGCTGCTGAAATGAGCAGAATGAGGCACAGTAGTTTTGCACAGAGGCATTGCAGGAGGAATAGGAGCTTCACCTATTTAGCTATTTACCTGCCTTTACCTGTCATTACTTTTCAGCTGTTCAAGTTTCCTGCATTTCTTTTGGATGGAGCACAGTACTAGCCTTCACATGGAGACCAGTACTGAAACCTGGGAGTGAAGGGCTTGAGGATCTAATTGATCAGGGCATTCCCACTTTAAGCTCTTTCAAGAGTACATTTATTTTAATGTTATCAAATTTATATTTATTTTAATGGTTATCGTTCCAACAGAAAAACATTGATTTTACTTCATGCACAATACAGCTTAAGAAAACATCAACAAACATATTCTATAAAACACAATACATCCATTTAGTGACTAAGCCTTTGACAATAGAAGAAAGATGAAAATAATTGTCAACATGGGATCACATGGAGCAAAAATCTTCAGTGATATGAACAATTTTGTTCTGACTTCCACGACACTTAAAGTCATGAGATGAATTCCACCATGGATGCCTTCATGCTTCTAGCTCATTGCAGTACAGCATGATTAGCTAGACTTACCAAAGGCAAATCCTGGCAGATTAACCTCATCTTCTTCCACACAAAATTCTATAATTCTGTCTTCTGTTGAGATGGGGAGAGCAGTGGCTATTGTTTACCTGAACTTCAGCAAAACATTTGACATTGTCTTCCACAACCTCTTTCTAGACAAACTGAAAAGATACAGACTGTATGAGTGGTCTGTGAGATGGGTAGAAGAGAAGGATCAAATTCCCCTCATCATCCCACAGCTGAACAGGCTCTATAATGCTGATACGACCAGAAAACAAGCAGAGAGAACTGAGAAACAAATGAAGGAGGTAGAAAAGTAGTCATTTTCCCACCTGATTTTAATGTAAGCAAGAATCCCATCTGTGGAAGGAGCAGCTGAGTAGTTCCCAGCAGATACAGGCATAGGCAGACTCAGTCTGTTTTCTGTTGCACATGGCTCCTGCAATTTTTACTATTTGAAGTATCATATTGTCCTCTGTCCCTGAGTCTATAGGGTCTAAATCCTGCTTGGTTTTTGGTGGTTTGTTTTGTTGGGTTTTTTTTTGGTGTGTGTGTTTTTTTGTTTTTGTTTTTTGTTATTTAACTGACAATATTTTCCCCTCCATTTAACTAGTGGAATAAGGTTTTTAACTACAGGCTCCATGAAGCTGAATTAATTTATGTCTGTGGAGGATTCTGAAGCCCTGTGGGGAGACATATCTTAAAACTGCAAAGTATTTTTGCTGTTACAGTCAAACTCTCAGTGGAGTGATATGAAAAGAATGTTAAGTGTGAACAAATCTGCAGTTTGTGAATGATGCACACATTTACTGGCTGTGGTAAGCAAGCACTCAGCTACAGAAACCATCTCTCAGCACTAATTACAGCTTTTTTTCTCATCAACCAGGTGTGCTGTGCCCTTCCCAAATATTGGGAAAATTTGTGTGGCAGTTTATTGCTTTGGTGCTGACATGTTGCTGTGTTGAATTTCACAATGTAATGACATACTGTGCAATGATTAAGTGGAAATTAATGTGTTTGCTTTTCCTCCTCCATTTTGTGCTTTGAATAAATGCAGTTTCCCAGTTTTGCCTATTTCCCTGAGCCACTTTTTAGTCGAGGCTTGAAGCAAACTGCTGCAAGGCTTTAGCAGGCTTTGGTCCAGCCTTACAGGACCAGGTCAAGTACAGTGTTGTCTGTAGTGCCCAATATCTGTTGTCAGAGTTAGGTCAGGATTTGTGTTAAGGTAATGGTTTGCCTTCCTGTACAAAAAACCCCTCAAACTAACCAACCAACCAACAACAAAAACAACCAAGCTAAAAAACATAACAAAAATATGCTGAGAGAGAATAATCTGACACAGAGATTGGTCAACTGTGAGAACTGTGAGCAAGACCAGGGACACTAATATGTCACCTACAAACAATCACACTTTAGCCACTGGGAATATAGAAGGCTCCAGGACATTCATCCCAGGGTGCTTTTGCTCATAAAGTGACTGGTATTAAGCATTTAATGACCCTGATCTGCCTGATCACCCCTATGCAGATGTGACATCATTGGCACTGGGAAATCCCAGGGTTACATAGCTGTACTCAGGAGCATTCTAGCTTGACCAGCAAGGAGGTGGTAAGTAGACAGGAACTCTCTGTCCACAGTCTTTTGTATTCACAAGGAAAAAGCTCTTTTGCTTACTAATTCCCTTGGGCACCAAGAGTGTGGTCCCTAAACCTTTGTTATAAGGGGACTGGAGAGATGACAGCTTATGACATGCTTTCAGAAGCTCCACGTAACTGAGAAAAACAAGTTCCTTGTCATTTGGATCAAATTCCCTATGTATAGGTCTGTACTGAAACACTTTAAGGATCATAGGAGTAAAAAAAAAAAAAAAAGTGCTAACATGATCTGTAACATTCCCACCTTTACTTACAGCAGAAGTGAGCCTCAGTTACTCTTTTAATGAAATCTGTGTTATTTATCTTGCTAGAGGGCTCTCTGTGGCTGGACATTTTCCTAAGACACAACAGGGTGGCAAATGTAAGGTTCACAGATTTTGTAAGTGGGCTGGAAACTGCCACTGAACTAATGACTCATTTTCTCTAGCTGCAGAACTTAGACAGGAACAGCAGGTGTTTATTTTTTTTTCCCTTCTGCTGCTGTATCATTTAGGAAGAAATATGTGTTGAAAGAACGAGAAAATAATGAAAAGATAAATTCTTTGGACATGACACAGCTAACTTGTGATAAGCTGATGAAGAGCAATGGAAGCATCAAAATTTTCAGATCAAACAAAGTATAAAGAGTAGTGGGAAAAAAAGCTTTTCTTTCACAGTCTTTAACTACAGTAAATATCATTGCTCTCCCAAAATGATTCTGCCATTTGTCCTACAACTGAGGGAGAATGACAGAAATCCTGGATAAGAGAGGGGATAAAAGCAAAGCACAAAAGATTAAATGAGTCATGCAAGATCACTCAGACAATCTGGCAGAGGTGCTGCAGGGTTCCCAAGTTCTATCCTGTCCACATCTGAAGTGTTACACATCCAAGCAGTGTGCTACACAGCCCTGTTTGGAAATGTTCTGGAAAAATATTTTTTGTTGGAAAATTGCCATTCATTGCAACTTTTCAATATGACTACAAGAGTTTTCTGAAACTTCATCCAGCAGAAATTCTTCAGATTCAAGAAAGAAATTGTAGTCAAAACCAGAGTATGAAACAGCAGCTAGCCAGTGTTTTGGAGTCTCACAGTGCCTTAACATACAAGAAAATTAGACCAAATCCTTAATTCAGTGTATTCTGCTACTTATGAAGAATGTAACAGCTGTAAGAGGAGAGTCTAAGATGTCCTAGAGGGTAAGAAATTAAGTATGAGTGCGGATTTTCATATCACAATTTCTTGCACTTAGCCACCAGCTGGAGATTGTCCTGAAGGGCTGTCACTGTTGGATGCTATAGATGATCAGTTAGTTTGATCTTTTATGTTTTTCATTTAATATTGCTCCTTAATTGTCATCCTGAAACACCATTGAACTTTCTTATTTTCAATTTTTAAAAATATTCCTCAGGCAGAGACAGCTGTATCCCATGTTTCTTCCCCAGGTTTAGTGCTAACAGTATACTTAGATTCACACTTGAAAGAAAGTATATTGGGCACAAAAAATGTGTGCTTTTAGAAGTTCAACCTACTGCTTGTTACAAACAAGCCCTGTCAACACATAGGAAAAGTGTCTATGCCTTGCACAATTGGAGCAGCTCATTTTGACTAAGCCCTCAGCAAACAGTGCCTGTGCATCTTCACTGCTCCCACTGAAATCTCTGAAGAGCTGAAACCTTGGATTTCCCTTCCCCTTAAATGTGCTTCCAGGTCATGGTGGTTTATACTGTTTCACATCTCTAGATGGTAATCTCTTTACCTAGGTGGAAAAACTCGAGTGCTTAAATCAACAGACGTGTTGTTTGTTGCTATTCTGGTTGCTGTTACCTTTTGTTTATGAGCTGGGATGCCAAAGTTCCAACCCCCTTTCTCTCATGCATTTTCCGCATCATTAACTGTTTAAATTTCCTGTGCTTGGATGGCTGTTACTTCTTGCTATTAATACTCTCCAGCATGGCTGTGTTGAAATGCAGAAAGTGTTATACAATCAGAATAAGAAAAAGACCAGATGGCATCAATAACTGATAATATACCCCCCTGTTTATGCTCCAGCATGTGTCTGATAAATGGGGTAAGTTCTAGCCACTGGTATTCTAGTTTATGTCATTGTTTTTTGAGTTTATTTTTCAATTAACCATATGGTCCCAGGGAAACCTTGAAAACATGAGGACATTTCATCTGGTTCCCCAAAACACATCTGCAATACAACTTAGAAATTAAAAGATTTTTAAAACATAAACCCTTTTTCTTTATAAAAAGGAATTATGTCTCAAGAAATGAAACAAAACTAGTTTCTCTCCTGAGTTTCTATTCCTGCTTCTTCCTCAACTGCTTTCTAATAAAGAGCCATCAGCTGACCTGTTCATTTTCTCTAAGCTGCACAGTCTCTAAATCTCTGGTTATGGAATGCTGCTTTTTTTGTTTGATTGGTTTTAATCCAAACAGCAGAAAAATTATCAATGTGACCAAGTGACAGACAGAATCCCTTACATTGTGCAATTTCCTAAGACACTTAAGATACCTCTTAGATGTTTATGAAAGCAATGCAGGATACCGACTCTTACGCACTGACTGTACAATCAATGGAGAGAAACAGTATCATCCTGAAATCTGGGATCAGTAGTAAATGGCTAAATATACCATCCTAGTTATGTCTTTCCACCATCCATGCAGCCAGCTTCCACCTGGAAGCCTTAGGGTAGCAGGTTGCTGGATTTTCCCCGTGATCTCACCACTGTACTCACTTTACTCTCTCACATGTACTTAAAGCAGAGAGGTGACAGTCACAGCAAAGGAATTATTTCTGTGGCTTGTGACTACAGGTCATTCTTAGAAGGAAGAAACATCTTGTCATGACATAGAGAAAAGTGGTTTTACCCAGGTTTTAATGATATTAGTTTGATTCTAACAGAAAGGTTAGAGCAGCCTGGCTTTACTGGGCTTAATGAGGACCTAAAAACCTGTGTTATTTGTTTTCCTCTGTGGCTTTTAGGGCAGAGTTTGTATTTCCTACCTACCCAAAACTCCTCTGACTAAATTTGGTACTCAGCAATGAAATCACTGACATCTGAGCAAATTTCTTGTGTTCCTGTTACAGTTAATAAAAAACAAGTCCACAGAGACAAGGGAGAGAATGACTCATTTAACCAAACGTAGGTATCTGCTTTAGGATGACACAAATCACACCCTACGCTTCATTGATTATCTAGAAACCTGAGGGCAACTAAGAGGGATGCTGATGCCACCTTACATTGTCTCATATGGTGGCTTAATTAGTGTGCTTTGCCTCCCACCTTAACTTCTTGACTTGTGAAGGAGAGAACACACAATCAAGCACTCATTTTGAGAGAGATTAAGATAAATTCATGTTTGTAAAGTGCTAAGTAAATATTAAGTCCAATAAGCTGTGCCTTAACAATATAGTCTCAACCAATACTGATGAAGACATACTGTTTACATATAGACAGCAAGAGAACCATATGCTGATTATGCTAGCAGCCCTTCAGGGTCTCTACATGGCTTTCAACTTTAGGTATTTTGTAAATAGGAATGTTAGGGCAGATAAGTTGGGAAACTTGCCTAGAGTAAAGCAGAAGGTTACCATCTGAGCTAGGATAGTGAATTTTTGAATTTTTGTGCACAGCTCCTGTGATAATTGCTAATTGTCAGCTACACTGCAACTCTGCCTTCAGCAACCTGCAATTCTCTCATTTACACCTGAGGGAATACAGCTGATTTTCTTGTCTCATTTTTTGTGTTGGCTACAAAATGTCTAAGAAATGCCTTTGAATCTTTCAGGATGAAAAGAGTTAGATAAATATTATTAATTATTATTGCAAGTCAGATAATTTGTTCCAGAATTTCTGCAGCATTCATGTAACTAATGAGTGAGGGTGTTTCATAACTCATCAGTCTTGGGCTGATGTTTTATGGCTTTTCTGTCTCAGAAGGAATAATTGATTATGGTTGTTAAAAGATGGTTCAGTACAGAGTTATTGTTAGCATCTATATATTATAAAAACTTCTTAAAACAAATCTCGCCTATAGTATTTCATCAAGGCAACCAAGTATGATAAATCAGGGTCTAGAGTAACAGCTGAAATTTATGGTATCAAACCACTAAAATTGTTCACTTATTTCCCATGACAAAATTTTCAACAGCAGATAAATTGCCAAGACCTTAAAGGTGGGAAGGTAGGGTAAGAGACTGTAGACATCAGATAATCTCTCAGGTGATAAAGTCAAATGATAAAACCTTCCGTTATAACCAGGTATATAAAAGATGACTGGACAGGATAAGTCTTTTAGGACAGTAACACTACACACATAGACTTAATCTATTCAGTAACAGCCTGATTTGTCCTTCTCCTTCCCAAAGTAATCAGGAAAATCACAGTCAGAAAGGCTAAACTGCACAACCACATGCAGCTGTCATGCAATAAAGCAAGGCAAGCAGGATAGAGTAACAAAAAAAAAATCTATTTCTTTGCTAGAAAGAAGAAATAAGAACTAATAGCAAAAGAACAAGAAGATTAAGCTGATCTTCAGCCCAGAAGGCAAATTGTATCCTGGGCTGTATAAAATGAACATGGCCAGCAGGTTGAGGGAGATGATTCTCCCCCTCTGCTCCACTTTGCCAAGACCTGGAGTACTCCATCCAGCTCTGGAGTCAGTAGAGAAAAGACACAGATGTGTTAGAAAGGGTCCAGAGGAGGGCCACAAAAATAGTCAGAGGGCTGGAGCACCTCTACTATTAAGAAAGGCTGAGAGAGTTGCTATTGCTCAGCCTGGAAGAGAAAAGGCTTCAGGAAGGCTTTATTGTGGCCTTTCAATATACAAAGGGGGCTTATTAGAGAGATCAAGAGAGACTTTGTACCAAGGCCCATAGTGTCAGGTCAAGGGGCAATGGATTTAAACTGAAAAAGGGTAGGTTTTGACTGGACCTAAGGAAGAAAATCTTTTACGACGATGAGGGTGAGACACAGGGAAAGGTTGCCCAGAGAAGTTGTGGATGTCCCATTATTGGATATGTTCAACAAGTTGGAAGGGGCTTTGAGCAATCTGATCTCATGAAAAATGTACCCATCAGAGGATTGAATGAACTTTGAAGACCCCTTCCAACACAAACCATTCTATGATTCTAACATTGATTCTTGCTACAAAAAACAAATTTAATTTTTAAATTATCCTTGATGTATAACATATGCAAGACATCAGTCATCATTATTCCACTGTGATTAATAGTAGAGGAGCCTGAGCTACACTTCAATGCCCATCTCTGGGCACCACACATTACAAATGTTTCTGAAAAATTTGAGACAGCAGAAGGTTAAAAAAAACCAAACCAAACCAAAAAAAATAGCAAGCAATGTGGTAAGCATGACCTGTGAAAGAATCAGAAAGAAGTGAGATTAGGGGAAAGTATGACAATAGCCTTCAAATATGAAAAAAACCCTTGTACTCCATGTTCTCTGTGCAAAGAACAAGACGAAATGAGAAACAATTTTTAGCAAAGATGACTTTCAGTTAGAGAATGCCATGTATGAGGATGCTGACATTGAAACCTCCTGTTCACTGGGTGGCTCTAAAAACAGATCAGACAAGGTGAGTATATCTAAACAGGGAGACTGCCTAAACAATCACTCAAGGGCCTAGACAGGTACAGTTCTGTTCCCCAAACATATTCTCTCTGTTTTGTGTGGAGAGAGAAGAGGGGGCAAGGTCTAACAGATGAACTCTACTCAGAAGCTATGGATCCTATACAGATTTTCTGAGTTATAAAAATGGACAATTTCAAGCACTCCTTTTGCCCTATTCATACAGGAGGAAATTTGGAATTTGTCAAAAATATCATTGTCATGTGAAAGGCATTAATAAAGTGAGGCTGGATTAGCCTAGGTCTGGAACTTCTCTTTAATTGCTATCCAGAGTCTTTTCCCATAGCACAGAGAACAATAAAGTATTGTATTCTGTCTGCAAGTAGGAGTAATCAACTGTAGAAGTTTGTTCATTCAGACATTTTTGTAAAGGCCAGTTTTCATAGACATTACTGTAAATTTGACACCCAGCTGACATTAATTTCCAGTGAAACTTGGTGATTTCTCTAGGGAATATATTTATCTTGTTTTAATCAAAGGTCACTGGTGAAGGTATATCCTCAGCTAATATCTCAGCCCCAGGTTTCCCTACAAGCATTCTGCTCTGCCTCAGAACACATATCTGCCTCCTTGCATTTCCTCAGAAGCTTCTGCAAGTTGTCACCTGTTAATAAATTCCCCTGCCTGGTGCAGCATCCTCATTATCAGCCCATTCCTGCTCAGCCTGTCCCTGGTCCATCTCTCTTCCAAGCCACTTCACTGCCTTTAAGCCCAAACAAACATAAAGCACAGCTATCCTTCTCTCACTGTCTTCTGACCTCCAGAAACCAGGGATACACAAGTGGCTAATTGTATATGGCATCTTGCTGGACTTGAATGGCATTGAGGAAAAGCAGCTGTGATTCAGCTAAGGGCTATTTGGGTATGTCAGCTGTTATGAAAACCCCACTTGGACAGCACAGGAGTGAGAAATGATGCTTCTTTAGGAAAAGTGTGAGGATACATGTTCGTTAAGTGCAGTGTTGCCCAGAAGCTATTTTGTTTTAAAGTCTCTGATCAGAACAAGGTCAGTCTCCACATCTGCTTCCCTGTTAAAAGAATTAGTTAATCTTGTAATATTTTTGCTAAGTTTTAACAGTGTTTCTTCTTTTGGGGTTACTTCTTTTGTGACATAATATTTCATTTTGTATTTTGCACGAGGCAGATGCATCTGGACAAACCAGCTGTGGATCTAGGTACTTGGACAGGAGAATACGGGGATTAAATCCAATATCTCTGTTTCTTTCATACCTACAGAAAGCTGCTCTAAGTTTTCCACCCATACTACTTTCTAGCTAAAACCACTAATCAAATCTCTTTCCATGTATTACCTGTATCTGAAAATTTAAATAAATTATATTAAACCCCTTCCAGTGTGTAAAGAAATGAAAGCCCTGTCTATTTTCTAACATGCCTTCACCTCAAACAGAATATACCTTTACTGAGGAAAAGACCTTTCAAACTGCAAAAAAGTTGCTGTCATGCAGACCTGTACATGAACTTGAGGAAGTAAAAACCAAACTGGATGCAGTAAAATCCTGCCTTATTTCCTTAGGAAATGACAGAAAAAAAATACTATTGTCTTCAGTGGCAACTCCCTGAGGAAGGTAGAGATACTTTTTGGAAGAATCTGTGGAAATGGACAACGTAAAACCCTGTGAAAGACACTTTTTATGAATAAAGAGAGGTATCAAAGCCCATGACTACCATACATCTTCTTAAGCCACATCTTCAGTAATTTTGTGGCTCTCAAATATCCCAAGAACAGACTGACATACTGACAGGTCTCAAATGATTAATTCAACAACCTGCCTCAAATCTGCTTACACATTGCATGTATATGGTATCAGATTCCTATTAGACCCAGTCACTTATTTTATAAAGTATTGCTTTTCTGTTGAAGCTAGAGCAGCAGCTTCATAATTTTAGTTTTCTTTCCTAGATGAGAAATTTAGAATGCTTCATGCTCTGATTAAGCTTCCCCTTTGCCTAAAGCAATGAGTATCATTAACAGACTGGGCAAGAGATCTGCTCAAAGTTATGCAGTGATTTTGTGACTTGAAGTTACAACTTTCAATGGCTGAGTAAGGTTTTATCACTAAGTGAGACCTTATTACATGAACTCGGTGCTGACACAGTTGCAGATCTCAGACAGAAACTTTTAAAAGGCCCTTTAATTAAGAAGAAAATAATGATTATCCTAATCAAGATAGACTGTAAGCATTTCTCCTAACATCATAATCAGCTGATGCCATATTAGGATGCACTTTACTGGAACAGTGTTTCCTCTTGCAGCGTGGTGTTACATGAAGACCTTACAAGGAACAGAATAACTCTAAAGATATTGTGTGGCCTAATTAAACATTTCTGAAATAGCACACACTAATTCAATCTCCTCTCCTGGTTAGAGATACATAAGCATAAAGCAAACAAACAGCCTTGCATGAGCAAGGCATCTCAGGACTGAAAGCCTTCATGGGAAAATCAGCATAGTGACTTCAAACTAGTTCAGATCCTAGGGGTGAAATCTTCTCTTAAACAAAATCAAGGATGAAAACCCACACCACAACCTGTAGCATGTTGAAGTAAACAGGAAAATTTCTATGGATTTCAACAGGCTGTGACTGAGAACACAAGCCTTATAAGGCAGATAACAAATACAAGTGCTGAACAGGAAGACAGTCTGCTTATCTGTCCAAAGCTCTTCCATGAAATCACATAAAAGGGACAAGGCAGAAGTTAAAGTGTTCTGAGGCCAGAAACAAAAGGGAGCTGCTTTCTGCACAGATGAGAATGGGAAACTTCCTGCTGATTTCAATTGTTCACAAACAAATCAGCTGAGTACCTAATGAAAGATTAAACCTTTACAAAATAGCCTGCTCTCTTCATATAGGCCATTCTTCAGCCTACTGTTTCTGTGAACTGGAGAAAGATCTATTTGTTGAGAAATATTTCTTACCATACTGATATGGCCAAAAGCCAGATGCTGGGGACAAGTCCTCTGCACCAAGGCTTCTACAATCTCCTGGAAATAAAATCTGCCACAGTTGTATTTCCTCTACTTATCTCTGGTTACTTGTCTCCCATTGCTGGTGAATGACTGACTGAAGTCTACTTTCATGTGCTCCTGTGATGTGACAGATGGCAGAGGGTATTGCAGTCTGCCCTGGGCCAGCAATGAGCAATGTACAGTCAATGGGTATAAAGCACAAGAGGACACAGAGCGCTTACTCTCTCACAGAAACCAACAGCTCATCAGCATTTATCTTGTCTAGGCTAACTAGAAAATACGCCAATGTCCAGGTAGTGAGCAGCCAAACACAGAGGAAAAACTACTGGGAAAAAAAAGGGGAGAAAAACAAGTCAAGAACCTTATTTTTCTACTAAACTTACCTCTAGCTGGTTACTTGTCAACCACACTTATTCCTCTGTTTTCTCCACCTCCACTTTTCTGTCCTCACCTGTACTGAAAAACCATTTTCATCTGAGACCTTCACTTATCCATTGGATACTGGGTACTCTACAGCCTAGCTCGCTCTAAGACTGAGCATTAATTTAACACATTATTAATCCTACTATTCCCATGAATTCTCAAGTGAGTCTAAAATTTGCAGGCTTATAGTTAAACAAAGAAACAAACAAACAAAACCCCAACCTGACAGAAAAGAAAAATAACATCCAATGATTGCTCCTGCAGAAATTATCTACGAAGGAGGCTGAGAATTAGGGAGAGGCATAGGGATCACAAGTATTGTGTTACAGCAATTTAATGAGCTCCCAGTCACCTGTCAAATCCCAGTAACTTTTGATATTTATTTTCATACACTATCCCACCTGCTGTATAAAATACATTTTCTAAAATCACTATTTGACTTGTGAAGACTTGCAGATAGCAGTTAAGCATCTGAGGATGCTTATTTATAATCAGGACTGTCTTCATTTAACATGCATATATGAAAAGCAATAGCAAAACATTGCTAGATGATATATTTTATTTCTCTCTGTTTTGTATGAAGACCTCGGTGAATAACAGAACTAATTATAAGGAAATATCATATATGAATTAGAAATTGACTCATTTCATCTGTGCTTATGCAGATTTCATTCTCCTTTCTGCAAATATGCAAGAAATTGCTTTTCACTGTCCATGGAAAGTGAATTTAGAAATGCAGTTTGTACATGACAGTGTTTTTCTGGCAATGATTGTGTCCATTCAGGAGCAGCTTGAGAAAGGTGTGTGTTACCTGAGTCAGCAGCACAGCTCAGACTCTGAATATACAAATCAGTCTGTAAAGCCAAGTATTGCTAAAAACAGTCATTAAGTTCTCACAGAAAGTTCATTTGAACAAGTGAGAACCTGTTTTTCAATATTCTAAAATCAGAAAAAGTGGATAAGTTAACATATTTTTCATGTGCACTTCTCTTGAGATCTAATTGCTGCCCTCTTTACACTAATCTTTTATATGCAGGAGGGTCTAATGACTATGAATACATAATACATTCTTAGGGGAATGATTACATCATTTCACTTCCCTGAGAGCAGAATGATGTGGCAGAATGTTTTATGGGCTGTTGTTGCTCCGCTCTAATTCAGAGAACACTTTAGTGACATTTACCCATGCACTGTTGTCAAAAGCACAGAGAGTTTGGGAGAGAAATTTGCTTCCAGGTAAGAATTTGTGTAAAGTGAAGTTGAATTTCTGAGAGGGGCAAGTCACATCACATCCAAAATCACACTTTCTTGGTCTCAGGAGAGAGAGGTAATACGCTTTAACAAGGGCTATGAGGCAATTATGCATAAGTTACATGTGAGCCATTTCAATATGTCATCTTTTCTGCTCATCTCATGTGTTTTCACCAAATTACATGGCACTGCCCTGCTCAGGGAACATCATTATAATTTTGTCATTAAGAAATTACTGACCTACATAATTTATATTTAGAAGTGTAAGAGATATGGTAGATGACCTATCTCCTATTAGATCCCAGCACGGGTGCTCAGCATCTTTTTAACTGATGCATTAGGATGTGTCAGATTCAAACAGGCATCTAAAATTACTAGCCATAATTAATATAATTAATTATATACTATTAACTTCACCCATATTTTCATAGGACCCTTTCAGAGAGTGAGATAACTAGTTATAGTATCTGAAAAACTTCCAGACAGTTTATATCTAAAATAACTAGGAATAAATAAGACACATTTCCTTAAAATGGCTGTTTAATTCAAATGTGATTAAGTAGCTTGAAAGGGTTAACTAAATCTAAATGAAAATGATATAATTTTGGGGGGGGACCACTCTCTTCTCTTTGTGGCACAACAGTTTGGTTTATGAAGTTCTGGTAGGGAGGAGCCCTGCTGTCAGAGGTAAGAGCCACCCTTGCACATGACAACATGCTGAAGCTAACAATTCCAGCTTTTAGTGGTTTACTGTGTGCTAAGGACATGATGTCATTTCACAACTGGGATCATCACTCAAAGTATGAGGCAGAAAAACTGCTCCTTGTATTAGATCAGGCTATCTGGGGTCAGATTACCTAGCAGAGTATCCAATATGGATCAGCAAGTGGATACAAAGGAAGGAGTGTAAGAAAAAGACAGGCATGCAGTGATTCCCCTCCAGGATGCTCTGCCAGCACTTATGACTCACAGACTTCTTGGAGAGCTGTCTTTGCTTTTAATAGCCTCCAGTAGATCTGGACTCCATGAAGTTGCCCAGTCACTGCATGCAAAATTTTAGCACCCACAACATCCTAAGACAGAGAATTCCCTGTTCCCAGGGGCTCCCTTTCCAACCACAGTCCAAGTAGTCCTTTTTCTCCTCATTGCCACGTAGCAGCCAGACTTCAAATAAGCTGCAATTTTCAGGAAAGGAAAACAAACTCTAGATGACCAATAACCTACAAACCATAGTGGCCAGCTTTTTTTTTCTCTCTGTCTACATGCAATCCACATTAATTTCACACCCATGTCTCTTCTGGCTGTGAGATAACTGACTTTTTGCTCCCCAAGGACAATGGACCTGTTTCATATAGCAGGCTGCCAAAATCTGTGAACTCATTTGTCCTTCTGCCAACCCTCAACAGCAGTAGGTTCCTTCTTGCAGCAACTGTCTTTCCTGCACTCCCACACCGACCAGAAGTGAAGGGGAAGAGACAAGGCACCAGGCACAACAGGTTCAGCCAAACTGGGGGCTACAATTTACAGTGGTTAGCTGCTCCAAACAGTCTCCTTATGCAGGCAGCTACCTTCTTCCTGCAGCCAGACCTGTTGGGTTTTTTTGACCCAGAAGATATAAGAACTCTACCAAAGATTAAATAGCAGCAGAAAGACTGTTTTTAGAGATGTTCTCCCAACATTTTCTGCTTCTAAATTTGTAGTATGATAAATATTTAAGTACAAATGATTTTTTCCTCCTTAAAAAGAAAACTGCAAACTTCCTGTGAATGAAAAACAATGTAGTGATTAAAAATAATTATAACAGATGACTCATGAATCTACAGTGGGTTTTGCATCAGAAAATAAAATTTGTCAGGATAGATGGGGGAAAGTGCATTGAAGTTTACCAAATGTATCTTCCAAGCTCTCATTACCAATCCCTTTTCAAATCAAGTCTTTCTCATCTTAGCTCATTCAGCTAGATTTTGCATTTGCATTTTTTTTAATTAAAAAATGAAAGAAGAAAAATGGAATGAGCACTCAAAGTGACACCTCTCCAAAACAAAGGGCTATCCAAAATCCAAACAATTAGAGAAGTCTTCTAAGCTACATACTCACATACAAGTGAAGGAGGAATTACTCAGCTAAGTGAAGACCTTGCCAGCTTTTACTTATTCACGGCTTCTCCCTTACAGTTTTCTGTTGAAACTCTTGTAATTCATCAGCTTTTTAACTTAGGGTCTCTTTTTCCCATAGGATCCTGAATTTTGCCAGGTTGGAATAAAATGGCCCATTAAAATGGTAAGATATTGCCCATATTCTTCTGCTAAGAGTTACCAGTATAAACTATTTAACATGAATATCAAGTGGCTGGGGGTGAATTCAAGGTTGGCTAGAATATTACCCATTTTCTATTTTAAGGAGATTTCCTTCTATTCTTTAATATTTGGAAATGGGCAGGAAAAAAGGATGCATTTCCTTGAAACAGACACCTCTCCTTCATAGTCTGTCCTGGACCTGTTCCTTTTCTTACCTACTTTTCTCTTCTCCATTATATAACTAACTGCATTGTAGCCAGCTCATAGGACAGGGGACCTCTCATCTTAATAAGTCACTGAGAAGGAAGTCAAAGAACAAATACGAAGCACAAACATAAAGAAGTTTAAAGGTCTGCTCAGGATTGTGTCAATAACAGATTCAGGAATATTTCATGAGGACTAAATCTTAAACTCCTCATGCTGGGGAACCAATAGATTTGATATGATTGTTAAAGAGCAGCTGCCTTATCTCAAACAAACGAAGCAGTATGACAGGTACTTTATTCAGCTAATGCAGGCCCCAAAAATTGATCAAGGAGCCATGTAGAAATGGCTGAAAGTAAACACAGGGCAACACTAACCAAGGAATACTGAACTTGCACTCTTTATACAGTTGTTTGTTTACTTTTCTCCTGAGAACAGATTACTGAGCAGGACTCACACTGCTGTTGCTATCACCCATCTCCTGAATACAGCTTGTTGCTAACAGTATTCACCCAGCAACTTCCTAGCCTGAAGCTCCTTCTTCACAAGGAGGATTCATGGCCACATTTCCCACATGTTTAACCAACAGGATATAGCAAGTGAATACCAATACTGCCATGCTTCAGCTGAAGCTGTGTCACTGGCCAGACCACAAGAAGTCAACTACTTAGCTGAGTGTGTGTTAGGATTCTATCCCTCTTTCACGGGCTGCTTATGTGCTTCACATTGGGCAGCAGTTGGCTGTCTCACCACCATCACTATTGTACAGCCTGCTGATCAAACTGTTTGCTCAGGGTCTCAGCCCCTGAGGGTTGCATGCTAGAAACCTCCCAATGAGATCAGCTAAGCTCTTCTAAGAAGTTAAGACTTAAATGAGCACACAGATCACCTCTGTACTGAGCACAGAGTGTACTGAACACCATTCCTCTGTGTTTTCCTAGAAGTCAAGTATTCTTTGGCATCTTACTGTACTGCCTTTTTGAGAGTTTTTCTACCAGTGGTTTGGTAGGGTGAGAGGGTTTTACTTGGAAGATGATAGTAACACATTGCTATAGACCCAAGAACCATGATGTCCATCTTGCTTCTGACACACTACAGTAGGGATATTTGACTCCATGCTTTATGTTCTTTATTCAACAGGCAAGACCATCCCAGAGATCTCTGCACGAAGATACCATCTATTGTAAATATATGCACAGTGTTGCCTGCATTCAGCCTGGAGCCACCCTTTCTTGTCTCTGTCATACCTTAATATTCCTTTCGCAGTTGCCAATGGGAACCCCCTAGACAGAAGTCTAAAGATTTGTCCCCTGTTCTGGGCTGTCTCTATTTGTGAGTAGAAAAGCCAGCTCTCCTGGAGGGAAATGTAAAATTGCTATTGGCAAACTGCCCATGCTGGGTGCCTGCAGCACCTCTGAAATTCCCACGTGACAGAAAAATTTGGGCCTGAAGTTGGAATGATGGAGCCAGACTCAGACTTGAGAGTTCAGCAAAACTTGCAGGGTTGAGCTAGATGGGCCCCAGGAGATGAAGCTGGAAGATTTATAATCAGGATAGCTGTTGATTCTGGGCATCAAGCCAACCTCGTTATCTTAGACACAGGCAAAGAAGATGAACTCACAGAGTACAAACCTTGCACTGCAAACCACTTATACAGCTCTACTATACTAATTATGTTAGTACTGGTTTCCTTTTCCTTCCAGCCTAAGCGCTCACTGCTGCTGTCTCACATGTCATCTGAAGTTCACACTCCTCTTCACCTCCTGCACAAGCCCTGCTGTTTAGTGACCTGTTCTCTGTTAACAGCCACAGTGCTCATGCCAGCAACACACATTTTGGTTTGGTAATGGTTATTCCTGTATACAATTTGTAAAGGACACTGGGATGAAAGACAAGACACTATCATCAGTTATTGAGGTCTATATCTGAACTTTTTTCCAGGTTCCATAAATGTCTCTTCTCATAAAAGATTTGAAAACCTTGGTCAGTTGAATAAACAATTTCAGACTGAGGTCTGCACCACTTCAGCCTGCTCCTGCTAACAAAGCTCTGGATCAGTACATGGAAAGAGCTTCAGAAAAGGTGTCTTTTCCCACCAACTGCCTGCTATATTCCATTTCTCTGTTCTTTGAATAGCCCTGTTCAGCTTTCAAGTCACAACATGACCAAACCAATAAAATGTTATCTTTGCTTTCCAACAACTTCAGGAAGTGGAGTCCACACAGAAAACAAACAGATAAACACATAAACATATTTAAGCACATACATACATATGGTTTTGGACAAAGGCTCATAAAGAGCACTCATAGTTAATTATTTTATTGAACAGGTGTCATGGTTTAGGCCCAGCTAGCAGCTGAGTCCCATGGGGTCACTTACTGCCTGCCCCCACACCTTCCCCAGAGGGATGGGAAGGAAAATCTAGAGAAAAAGGCAAAACCCTGTGGGTTGAGATAAGAAGAGTTTAATAGAACAACACAGAGAAGAAACAACAGGAATAACAATAATACTCATGAAGCAATATATAAAGTGAGTGACACAATACATGACATGCTCACCAGTCCTGTGTGCCACCACACACAGAAACATGCATACTTGCTCTTGGCCAGCCCTCACCTTATAGAGGGAAGCACTGAATATCTCCTTGGTTGGTTCAGTTGGCTGTCCTGAGTGTGCCCCTTGTGAAAATTACCTCTATCCCAGACAAACCCAAGATACTTTGAGACAATAGGTTATAAAAATAAGGTCTTACATAATGACCACAGTGCAGAGACAAGTCATAGATTTCTGAAAGTATGAGGAGTGCAACATTAGCTACAAACAAATCTGAACCTGAAAGAATGTGGTGTTTTAAGATCTTGGGGTTACATTTAACATGTAAAGTAAATCTACAAAATCTTTGTTATTTAGGATATTCCACTAACTGCCTGCACTATGCATGCCTACAGCTTTCCAGGCTACTTTCATAGTAGCACAGTGCCACCAGAAAAAGCATACATTATCTGTCAAGGACAAGTTAAAATTCTAGCTTTCCTCAACAGCATGTTAGTGGCTGCTTTCAGATAACCTTCAGATTAGGACAGATTGTTCATAGTTTCTAGCTAAGGAAAAGACTAAGTTAATTTAAATTTTGCTGTATGTTCAGCTGTGCTCATGAAACTACTTCCTCTTTACTGAAGCTCAGGGATGCTACTCCTCAGTGCTAGCATACTGGCTGGCCCACTGATAGTAGACACACACATCTCCTTTGATGTTCATCCCCCTAATCCGCATCCAGAGGCTCTCAACCACATCAGTGCTAACCCCAAGGGCTATACAATCAAACCTCTCCCTTAACAGTGGGACACCTCCACCTTGCCTGCCCTGCCTATCCCTCCTGAACAGCCTGTAGACTCTTTATCCCAGCACTCCAGTGGTGGGACCAATTCCACCAAATCTCACTTAAACTAAAGATGTCATATCTCTGGGAACTGACAAAGGCTTCCATCCAAAGACACTCGCACACACAACACAGCACCCCACCTCTTCCTGCTTCCCCTTCCCAGAAGGCACTGGCGAACCCCTTGGCGTCGGGGTAGAGCACCGGGAGCCAATCACAGTCCTCCCAGAGACCTCCAATCAGAAAGGCAGAGCCCAAGAACCCAGAGACTTCTTCCTTAGCAGCCAGGAGCTAAGAAGCGATGGCGCTGCTAGCACAGCAGCTCCCACTGCGACGCCCACAGGCCTCTGCCGTGCCCTGCCTGCTGCAGCAGCCTTTGGTCAGGATGGGAAACACCTGTCTTCGAGGTAGGGCCCGACCCCAACCCCTGCAACTCGGAGACACTCTTGAGGGGAAGAGTGGATTTGGGCGTAGGCAGTCGCCCCTGTCTCTGTCCTCAGGCTCGGAGAGCTCGAGCCGAGGCTGTTGGCAGTGCTGGCTACCCCACACAGCCTGGGCTCCCGTGGCAGGGCAGGCGCCCCAGGCGCTACCAGGAGGTATAGAACCTTTAGCATCCTCAGCACCCCTGTCCCCTCGGCGTTTTCGGCATGAGGGTTCATCAATCCTGTGCAAGTGTCCCTGCCCTCGCCTGGGTGATGTGTGACCAGTAAATCCAATTTCCAGAGAACTTTGCAAATACTTGGGACCCTCTCTCCCTTTCACCTCCTGTAAGCAAGTCTCCTCCCCAGTCTCCATCTCCATCTGCTGGCACAGCAGCTCACCCACAGGGAGTGCACCGGCCACAGGCCCCCCACTTGCCTGGCACAGAGCTGGTGGACATTGGTGGTGGGGGCCAGCTCAGCAGGTGTCCCTGCGGGGGGGTCCCCTGTCCCAGCATGGCTCGATCTCATCCACACAGGTCTGCACATGGCTCCATCAGGCTCTTTCTTCAGCCACCAGCTCTCCTGTACCCAGCAGGTGAGGACCAACTTGCCTTCACCAGCTACATTCACGCTTGGCCAGGGAGGTGTTTCTCAGCTGGGTGCTGCCCTGTGGGGCCCCAGGGGCTGTGGAACACCCCCAGCCTGGGCAGCCCTTGGAGCCCCCCAGGCTCAACTGTAACATTTCATGTCCTTCAATCTTTAGGGGAGAGTAGCCTTAGGTGCCCTGCCGCCATACCTGCCTGGGGACCAGGACATGCTGAAAGACTCCACAGGGATTAGCCACGAGGTCAAGGCCACCCCTGAGAGAGCAGCCCTGGGCAGAAACGTCCAAGACACTTGGCATCCAGCAGGCAACCGTCCATGTCCCCAGAAGATGCAGCTGCACTGCTTTTTGGACAGCCAGGAATGGCCTAGCAGCACCCCGATGCCTGGAGACCCCCGTGGCAGCTGCAGAGCCTTTTCCAACATTAGCTCGCTGTCACTGCCCCTAGACATGCTCATCCCAGACTATAGTGTCCCTGAGGCCTCTGAGGCTATCCTGAGCCTACAGCAGTTCTATATCGTAGGGAAGGGGCCTCAGGAGCACTGGTGGGATGTGGAGTCAGCATTGCCACCATCCGAGCCTTGCATATCACCAAAGCTGGAAGAGAAGCACAAGAGCATGTTTTCAAATTCCCCCAGCAAGTGCTCTTGGAGGGAGTGTGGGATTGAACCCACACCAGGGATGAGTTGGGAGGGTGGCTCTGGGGGAGAGGTGAGATGGTAGGGGATGGGAACAAGGGGTTGAAAGATTTTCTCAGATAAACTATTTATTTATTAAATATATTAATGACACTTGCCCTTGTTCCTTCACATTTGTTAACTACACATAGGCTATAAACTTCAGGAAAAAGTGAAACCACAAAAATATCTACAAAAGTCAGTTTACACAATATATTAATACAAACAGGAATTGTTGTAACTAAAGCCCGATCTGACCTATACCTGCTAGCAGAAAAATCTCACTTTCAAGCAGCAAAAAAACATCAAGCTCAGCTTCACATAGACCAGTATCAACAGTCCAGTTTTATAGTATTCTCATAAAGGGAAGAAAAAAAATATTGGCATGGAAAAGAAACCAAATAATAAGTACAGAATTATCTGTATGCAGAATTGTACAATTCCATACTAAACAAGTCTGTGCAACACTGAACAATGTTAAGTGCAGCTCTCTGAAAACTACAGTAGCTGGAACTTGAAATGGGTACTCAAGAGTGGGGTTTTTTTATTGTTTGAGGATAAAAATCTTGCTCCACTGGCATCTTAAAAAATCAACTACTTCTGCTACTCTCCCAAGGCCACGCAAGCAGACATGCAGAGTCTACCATTGAAGTGTCTCAGCTTTGTTTTGTGATAAATATTGTTGAGAGTAGTAATCACTTTTCTTTCAGACTGGAGGCATTCACTGAGGGGCATTGATCTGAGCTACTTAGCTAATCAATACTTCTTCTGCATGCCTATCTGGAAACTTGTGATCCTCCCAATTCCAGTTTCATTTTACCAATTACAGTAAGAAAGGTTAAGCTTGGATTTATTTTTATAAAGAACATGCCTCTTTTTCAGTTATTACAAAGATCATAAACCCATCATCTGAGAGGCAGAGTTCATGTTTGCTTCTGAGGACTGCATCACTTTTTAATGGCTCAGTAAAACAGCATGTTTGTAATAAAAACCCTTCATGGAAGTGGAGGTGTAATGCCAGTTAGAAGCTGATAGCATATTCCTGCTTATTTTGCAAAACTCTGAAGTCTGAGTAGAAGGATGCAACATTCTGCTGAGAAAGAGACAGGCAAAGGCACAAGCTCTAAAAATGCAAGCATCAGTCATGTCACTCTGATTATCCCCACATTACCCTGTGTTTATTTACCTGTATTTCTCTGTGCTTTCTCACTGTCAGAGAGAATTGTGTCTTAGTATCTCAGAAAGGTTTATGAAGACTAAGCCATTAATCTCACATAATTAATGCTCATGTAATCTAGATGAAGAGCTACAGCAATATCCTGAAGAAACCTAAGCAGGGCAAGTTTTAGCTAATATTTATTCCACAAGGATGATACTAGACATTTAAGAATATGACCAATATAGAATATTAAAATGACTGTTATGTTAATGAATACATATAAGGTAAGCCATGGTGGACCCTAACACAGACCAGCCCAATTTGAAACAGGTATATTGATGATGCCAATTTATGTCAGAACAGAATAACCATTTTTTACAGTATTCTGGCTGTTAGATGAGTTTCACATCAGGGGAAAGATGAATATGAACAAAATTGCTGACCACAAAAAAGTACAATCTGGCATCTCTGGAAGTAAATTTGCAAGGATTTGTTGGCTTGTAGGCAGAAGCCACTAGTGTCTCTGCTGCTGCTCATGCTTTTGCCAAGCAGTGGGAGGTGATTTTAAAAAGCGTCAGAGCTCCAAGTAAAGAATTGTCATCTAGTTCTTCAGCAGGACAAGGGAAAACTGCTAACTGTCAAAGATATCCAAGTACTTGAAGACTAGTGTGCTTGCTGTGGAGGTATTTGTGCCCTGGACATGCTCAGATGAGCAGCACAGGGCACAGTGTGAGTGAATCAGAGATCCTGAGGATCCTGCCCACCCCGTGGTGACATTGTCATTCCTGTCAGTCTCTTTGCAGCTGCACAGGCAGAAGAACTATTAAGAATGTAATTTTTTTCACTGCAGCTACAAGGAGAAACCTTTGTTTTGTAAACACAGTAATCTGGTATGTCAGATGAGATTTTCCTCAGAATTCCTAGTTCACAGAAATTTCTGAATACTCCTATCCATTCCAGCCTTATTCAGGCTGAAGTAATTTCTTAGGTGAAATTTCCCAAAAGCTGGAAAAGCTCCTTGTCCACTAGTTCTGCCAGACCACACCAGGGAAATTACAACCAACCAAAGAAAAAAACCCACAAGCCAAACCAAACAACAAAAAGAGAAGAAAAGAAGGATAATTTCTTTCTTTTGCAGCAGGACAACAGGGAAGCCCAGGGGAATCACATCAATCTCCTTCTGCAACATGTGGAAGATCATCACAAGGGTTCAAATCAGCAGTGGAAGACAAGGACCTGTAACAATTTCAGCACTCTTAACTGTCTTGAAGGAACTGAGAAAGCTGTGAGACCATGGGCATAGCAGATGCATGCACACAGACTGTGTTTTGCAGAAGCCATAATGCTGGAAGTGAGGGAGAGAGAAACACATATGTACGTCAGCAGTGGATAGAGACTTTGGGCAACAAGATATGTGGGAAGCAGCAAAGAAGAGGCAAGACAGAATGACCCTGTCCTCTAGCCAGGGACAAGAATGTCAAATTGATTAGACATGAAGTGTAAGTGGCATCATTATTTTCACTTTCTTAAAGTCAGTTCCAGAAATATTATCCAGGTGGTTTCACAATTTGCTTACCATTCCCACAGATTATGGAGACTGCTTTCAGAGATGCCAGCCATCTTGGATATTGTACTGTATAATTCTCTGGGTTAGTAGCTGTCAGAGCTGAAAAATTAACTAGAATCCATTATTTTTTTCAGATCTGCCTATGGCTGTCAATGTTCATCCTCTAGAAAGCAAATGTCTCAAGACAGTTTACATGTATATAAAAATATCCAAACAATGGGCTAGATATCATGCACAGAGATGCAAGTATAATCTACTAAACCATCAGGAAAAAAAAGGTGTTGAAAAATGTCATCCCTCACACTAACTGGTTTATATTTATTAGTTAACATGAAATATGATTAACAATTGCATAAAATGCAGAGGTTTTTTTCTGTTTTGCATTTTAATTAGCTCAAGAAAATGTTAACTATGAAAGAAATTTATCTTCCAGTCTTATTACACTGGAATTTTCCACTGTACTGTTGAACACTGAAAAAAGAAAAAGCAATGTTGTAATTCTGCAATGATCTACATATTAAATAATTTAAAAGGGAAGTTCACTGTATGCCTGCAACTCTGATTACAGTGAAAGACAGTGACACTAGGCTGCCCACTGATTTAAAAGAATCTGCAGGCGTCTTATTTCTAATTAGGGACCTGAAAAAAACAGTGCAGGAAAACCTGTAAGTGTTCCTCAAATACCATAAAAAAATGCTGAGGCCTTTGAGTGATAAATTACCAGACCTGTAATTCAATCAGCTTTCTAATGATCAATCATACTTCATGGCTGCCATTCGAGATATCATCTGAAACCACTCTATTGAGTTATGGCTTTGTTATAAATCCCTTATTAGCCATTATCCATACATTGAATACACACTACCTGTAATGGTTTGACCCAGGCCTTTTCCTGGTAACCAGTTTGTAACCAGGGAAGTGATCATGTTTCCCAGTATTCCATACGATTTTACATAACTGGGGGTATTAATATGGAGGGGGAGAGGCCTTTGTCCTCCCTTCCAGTGGATCCGAAGACGCAGGTTCTCTGCTATCGGTCTCACCTGTACGGAGGAGTCAGGCCTTGTAGGCCTTGTAGGCCTTGAGAGGCAGCGGTTGCTGGCGTCGGTCAGTGTGACTCTGCTATCTTAAGGAGAGTTGTAAGATTCTGTTTTTATTAGTTCTATCCTGGGTTTCGAGTGTACATACCCGTTTTAGTTTACCTTTTCCCTTTTTTCCCTTTTTTTTTGCCTTTTTCCTTCCCTTTTCCCTTTCCCTTGGGGGGGGTTCCCTCTACTGTGTACATAGTATTTTAATTGTATATAACTGCTCTATATGTAAATATAAATACTTTTAATATAATTCGGGTTGTTTCGGGCTCTTTAGTTTCTCTCATAGTTTTTTTAAAACTCTGAGAGGGAAAGGGGGGGAAGGCCTTCACTGTGAGTTTGGGCATTTGACAGGGAGCCAGGTCCAAACCATCACACTACCTTATTACAGTAGCACTCAACAACACTTTCAGATTTGAGGAGCTATCAGTTTCCCATTAGAAATTCTGTTCTGCGCAGGATTACAGATAAGCTAGGAGAATATACTCTGAATTTAGCTTCTCTGCATGATCATAGAAGGGGAAGGATGGGACTGTGGTTAGGCTGCTAACATTGACCTGGCAAGGAGCTTGTGCAAATGCTTGCTGCACACATCTTATACAGACAATCTTGCCCAAGTCACTTGATCAGCTGAAGTGCTTCAGAGTATGGCTGTATCATCTGATGGACTACAAAGCATGGAGACCTGAACCTGTTCCTGGCACTGGCTAGCAACCTCCACGCAGGTGTGAGTGAATTACCCATGGTGAGACCCTTCTAAAAAAAATGGAGAAAGGGTCCAGCTGAGACACTTCTGCTGTGGAAGCAGTGTAACTGTGCCTGACTGTCTTTATCCATATGGGAAAGATTGTGGTTGATCATACTATTTATTTCTTCTCTGGGAAAAAGAACCTGCTAATACCTTAAAGGTGTCTTCCAACAAAAAAGATTCTATGACTCTATGATATTAACAGTCCTTATGTGGAGGATGAGTTAGTAAAACATTGTGGTACTCATAGTGTAGCTGACCACTTCCATACTTTTTTTACCACTGTGCTGAATTTGACAGTTAAGTGAAAGGCAATCACTTTAGGAGGAAAAAAATAGTTCTTGGTGCTTTGGGGGTCACATACATGATGCCAAAAGGTGCATCTGTGTGCTCCAAATGGGCTGAAAATGGGGCATAGCTAAGTAGTGTCACAGCCCGTGGGAGAGGAAGGCAGGTCCACTCCAGGGTAGAGCGAGTGCTGTGCCCCAGCTAGCTGAAGGGCTGTGGCATGCACTTCGGGTCCAGGGTAGCTGTGACGCAGGGGGGTAGAGAACACAGGAACACACAGCCTCCACGACCAGGGGAGAGTAAACTTCATTAACAGGGGGAGTGTTCTTTATATAGGCTCTCTTACAGAGGGTTCTAGAACTGGGGGAGGAGCTACACCAAACAAGGTAGGAGAAGGAGGGGCCAACTCCATTACTGGAGAACAGAGGAGGAACTAGGGGAGGAGACCAGTAACTAGGGTAACAAGGGAGGGGTTAAGCAGAGCCTTCCAGATTGTTCTTGAACTGCTCATATAGTTCAATGTCTCTGTCTTTACAAAGATTCCCCACAAGTAGGGCCCTCCATGTCTGAGAGAGATCTGGAGAGCTGGCCAGGGAAGGGACTCAGGAAACTTGTTGCTGACTCTGTGCAAGAAGGCAGCTGTGAACTACCTCTGAAAAACTCAGCTGCTTGCCAGCACTGAGGACAACAAGTGAGTGAGCTTTGGACTTCTCAGGTGTCCATGGTGTTAAATGAGAGATGTGTTGACATTATCTAATGTCAGGCAGCAATGAGAGTGGAGCTGCTCCAGGAGGGACACAAGCAGGGAGACCATGCACAGGCAGAGACTGTGCCCTCAACAGCAAGGCACAGTCCCACAGCATCAGCATGGTGCTGGGCTAAGTGACAATGTCCAGCTCTACTTGATAGGCCCAGACAGGATGAGGTGATGTTCAGGTCCAGAGTCCATCAAAGCCCAGTCCGAAACAGCATGAGATGGACTTGCTGATAAATTACTTGGTCCCTTGTTCCCTTCTGCTCCATGAATGTCACCAGTCTCACCTTCTAACAAACTAACACATAACAAGACCAAAGACATTATTTTCCTTTCCCTCCTGTCCCAGGTCACCTCTTCTGCTCTCATTTTTGGTCACACAGCTGAAAATGTGTGTATGGACATTTTGAGAGAGTGCTAGAGCATGGATTCAATCCATTGAGCCACGAAGATCTTTACTGCTAGTGGATTTGAGTGGGGTCTCAGGAGTGCAAACTAATAGGCTGAGTTCACATGGAATGTGTGGAAATGGCTTCTGTCATGCTTTCCAAAAGTGAGAGCTGAAAAGAATAGGACTTGCTCTTGCTTAGCACACTGATGTCTTCCAATAATGGCTCTGCACAACCCAATCACTGTCTGAACTGTCTCTCCACTTCAACAGAAAAGCACATTACTTTTTTTTCCAAAGCATAGTGATTAATTAAACTTGTCTAAGTCAGTTTAATTCCTCCTTAAGCCTTTGCTCTATTTTTAGAGCATATAATTCTGGTACTGTGACATTTTAAAGTTCAGTGACAGTTTTGGGGTAGTCTGCTCTGAAACGTCAAGGTGAATTTTCAGTGAGATATTCGATGATGTTTCAAAAAATTCTCACCAAGGCACTTAAAAAATAACAACCAAACCCAAATTTTAAATCAGCATCCCTGTTACAGCCATGAAAAGATTAACCTCATCTGTAGAATGGGCTAGATGTTTACCTTTGTACATGGAATCAACCAAAAAAAAAGATGTAGAAGGAGAATCAGAATGACCTGTTCATTCTTTTTATAGAGAAATATATGCACAATAAAGAGGTACAGTAGTTGTATGTGTGCTTTTTTTACCCATAGTTGCAGCCAGCTGGGGAATCCTTCCCAGAGAAAGACCAGTTTCCTTCCATGATGCCATCATTAGTAAAATTCTCAGAACTTGGCTCCATTTGAGATCAGACTGGATGGCTGTACTCTCCAATTTCAATTTTTAAAACTTTGTGGGTTTTTTTTTAGTCACTTCCACCACATCAATCTCTTTTTAGTAAAGAAAAAACCTCATCATTACATACTCATTTGGATGTGCTATATCTAGTGGAAATATGTGATAAGGTGGGGAGGAAATAAAAGGGCATGATTCCCAGAATCAGTTGATATTGTTGCTAATTAAAAGAAATGCCATTAGTTTTTCTTGACTGTAAACTAGGTACATTTGATAATGTGATGAATAAGTAAATAAGTAAAAAGAAGCTACAGCTGTTTCCACAAATCACATCTTAAGGCACAACATTTCATTAAGGACATGTTCCAAAAGCCATTAATCAATCTGCATCAACTTCTGCAAATTTTGGTGAGAACCTGAGAAGTTTCCAGTTTGTTTCCAGCACCCAGTGCAAATTGTGGTTCTGGATAAAGGGATTCGGCTCCAACACAGACACATCTTAATTTAGGTGCCCACCTCTAAAGACGTGATTCACTGATTTCAGCAGAGGCTAGGACCATTTGAGATGCCCCAGGAGATTATATCTGGTGTCCAGTTGCCAATTCAGAAAGGTACAGGTTGGCCATAGATCTACCAGCCCCATGTGGTTACCTGACATGCAGTATTCTAGGTGACTGAATAAAGCCTTAGGTCTCCACTGACTGTAGTGGGACCTGAAATGTCTGACTCAAATGGAGATTTGAATTCAGGCATCTAAACTCATTACGCATAAGCTGAAGCTCTTCCCAAGTTTTAACAGGGCTCTGGAGAAACCAGCCCTGATGCAGCATGCACAATTCTCTTCAGTTATTCTTAAGGACAGATGAGATATTCCCTGTTTGCAGTCTCCACTGATGGAAGCAGAAACAGTGGATGTTATAAGCAGCCTGATGCTACCTCCAGGGAAGCAAAAATGCTTAAGGGTGAATACTGGGCAGGGTTAGAGCCTGGAAGGTGTTTCTTTCCCACATATGACATTGCTGAGGTAGTTCAGTAAGTTGCAGAGAGAGAGAAACTGCTCTCAATGCTTGATTATAAATTCTTTTGAAGACAGGAAAACACTCTTGATAGACAAGGCATGAGGTTAGCAAGAAACAAGCTTTGTGATCTGATATAGGGCAGAATTAATTTTATGGACCTTCTAAATTACATTTCCTCCCTGACAAACCCATTATAAAGAAAAGCTTCTTAGTGATCTACACAACACAAGAATAAAATTAAAAATATGTTTTACCAAAAAGGCCCAATAACATTTCAGTTGAACTTTCTCTAAGTACAAAAAGAGATGCTTCACTCTTTTCTGGAGCTGTGTAGTCACACCAACCAGTGCAAATGCACCATGACAGCCAGACACCCTTAATCACCATCACGAAAATCTGTCATTGCCACATATTTATCCCCTGCTGACAAGACAGATTCATGTCCTCTGGTTACTGAATCCATTGCTGCAGTCTGCTTCAACAAGATAACAAAAATGCCAGCAGGGAGTGCAAAATGCACTGCCCCAGTTATCCATCCACTGTCACGCACTGGATAATTGCAACACTGAGACCCAGGGCTTCGTGGGGAGAGGAGGAGGGACAACCAAACATCTACCTTTTGGATCTGCACTGAAACTCAGATTAACCACCATAACAAGAAAAAGGTATATGAAGCATCCACTGTGTCTGTTTAATTACTCATGAATGTAAATCAGAGTTTAAGTGGTCTTTAAATAAATAGACAAATACTTCTCATTGTAATAGATTATGTAACTGACTGGATGGAAGACAAACTGTAAAGACTATTACAAGCCTGAAAGCATTCAGCTCCATCTCTGACGTTTTTCTTAACCATGTAAGTGCTCATCAAAGCTGGAATAGCATGAAGGCATCCCCCCAGACAGGTGTTTTGCATCCATTAGACAGGATATGAAGCAAAGATACATGAATTCTTCTCCAGCAGCAGAAGCAGGAGGAAAATTATGTCAGAAGGCTGTGTTTTCTGATGACAGCACCTCTCCCTTTGGGATTCCTGGTGATATAAACCATGGAGTTGTGTTTCAGGCTAGATCATGTGAGCCCATGCTAAGCAATGCTATTACTATAATATAGTATTATACCATAAGGTATATCTCACCTTAATTTAATCCTCTACAAGTCAAGCCACCAGTGTTACTTCCTGTTTTAGACTTCTAGCAATGATGGAGAGGACCCCGTGGTTTAAGATGGGCTATGTCATATCTGTATTCACTTCAATGCACCTTGGAGCAGCAACAGCAAACCCTTCCCAGCTACATCAATAATTTAACCTTTTATCAAAAGATGGCATTAAATAAGCTTTGTTTACCTCTGTGAATATTGGTTTAGAAGAGAAATGCAAAATTTTGTACAGTTGTAAGCTTAGTGGCTAGGAATGGGCATAACTGCTATATAATTTATTTAAATATCTTTACAGTCAGATTTGTATGGGAACTGGGTATTTGAGAATGATGATCCTGGTGAAACATCAACATCATTTCAGAAACACCAAGATACTCTGGAGGAAAATTTGGACCTCTGAATATGCAGCAACACAGTTATTGGCACCTTTGATGCCAAATTTTATGTAAAAACTGGACCAGGGTGCAATAAGCAAAAAAAAAACAAAACCCAAACAACCCAGCATGTGCCTCATTTTCTGTCTCTCTTTCACCCAAACAGAGCCCAATGATTGGAAAACTGTGAGTATGTGGAGCATGGTTTGACCTGCTTAGCTGCAAAAAGTGACTGAAACATACACAAATAAAATAAAAGAGAAACAATAGCTCCTGCAAGTGTAAGTGAAATAATAGGGTTTGTAGCTTTCTGGCATCCACAGTTGCCATGGTGATTCTACAGGGAACGGCAATAGCTATCGGTGTAGTTAGGGTTAGAAATTTAATTCTATATCTTCTGATTCTCATGGTTTTGCCCTACAAATTCTTTCACTGAATTAGGCATGTACAGTTCATTGTGAAGCCATTAACTGGAATCTTCTCTCACCTCTGTTTCATTTGCACAGGACTTGAAAATAAAGCAAAGCTCACCTACAGGGTGAATGTTTTATGATTGATTGTAATCAGCTGGTTATTTTATTATTGCTTAAGTTAAATAAGATTTGCTCCAGCCATTTTTCCAGCTGGATTAAAGAAGCAGGAAAATACTGGTCTACTTCAAAAAAAGGAGGAAGCTATAAACAACTTGAACAAACATCTGCCTTTTAAAGGCATAATTATAATATCATGTAAGTATAGGATTGCAAATAGAACTTGTGCATATATTTGCTAAATTGGATATCAGAGCCTGTAAATGTCACTTGAATATTCAGTTATCAGTTCTGAATATCCCCATCTCATTGAATTCACAGCTGCATACCTTTGCCTTAGTGTGCATAAGAAGCATTCCCAAAACCACAGAATACCTAATGGAAACAGAGAACAAGAGGCAAAGCAATGCAGCAGGTACATGCAATTCTGAGTGCAAAAAGCCTCCTTTGTGTACCTCTATTCTGTTGTTTCTATTGTTACAGTACCTGCATCTTGGTAACATCTGAAATGAAAAATGAGTCCATCAGGAGCCTATAACTGTAGCATCAAACATGGGAATGAAGCAGGGTTATTTGCTAAAAGAGCTTCCCAGTTCATTTTTCTGACAGTGTCCTTATTACACATCCCTGTGCAGCATCCCAGTGGGTGACACTGCATATCCCTACCCCTGATGAGCTTTCTGCTATCAGATGGTCTTTCAGAAACCTGCCATTACATCAGTCATGTATTAGAAAACTCAGGCATGTGCTGTCACTTGAAAGAGGGAAAGGCACTCTCATGGCCCTGAGAAAACTCTCTCATTACAGTGATAACAGAAATCAGCTCAAGGAGAGGAGCTACCTGACAGTGGACTGTTTTAGTTAGTGCTCTCAATGCAGTTTGAGGGAAAGTGAAAAGGAAAAAAACCACAACAACAACAAAAAAAACAACAGAGAGATTGTAACAGCCACAGATAAAAGAGGAAAGATTCCAGGAAATCTGATCAGTTACTACAAAAATTAAAAGTATTAAGCCCTGAAAATACCTGGTGGTGAATTGATGCCTTGATCTTCTTAGAAAAATTTTAAGATGGGCTTCCTTAAAAGGTGGGCTAAAAGTCACAACACAGTATCAGTACAAGTTACTAGGAAACCCATGTATTTACCAAATGGCTCCCCAGAGCTTGACTTCTTCCATCCACCCTCAGGCAGACCACCTATTGCTCCTGAGTTTGCTTTCTCTCCATATGGACAGCTCTGTTCTCTGCAATCTTGCTGCTAATCAGAACAACTAATCAGAATTAAAATGACATGTTAACAGATTATATTGATGGGGAAGTTGTTAAAGGCCTCATGTTCATGACTCAGAATCTGTACTGGAGTTTGCTCAACTTTTGATGCTCAGATGTCTTTGCAGTTTAGAAACTGCGGAGAGAGGCAAATGTGAAGTAACAGGTAAATAAAACAATTTGCTACTCCAAATTTCCAGGAAATTGAGCTCAACAGAATCACTATCTCCACCTCTGGGTAAAAAAAAAACCAACAACCTGTCCTCTTAGATTTACACCAGCATCAGTGACAGTTAGTGCAGGATTCAGTCTCGTATCCTGGATGAATTGGATGTGGACACCCAAAAAGAGCATACTTATGCCTCTCAGTTTCAGATTATTATCTCCTTAACAAAGTTTGAGACCTGTTATTTGTAATAGCTTTTCATCAGAGTTCTGAATTTCCTAGTCTAAGGTCTCTAGTGACTGTCAGCAGTTGTGATTGCTAGCATTGTTCATTTTTCTTCCAGCTTTGATTGGATTTTAATTAAATGAGGAAATTCAACATGACTTTGGTGAGCAAAGGGAAGACCTAAAGGTTTATCTCCTCAGAGATATAAAACAATTGGACTCATGGAATTGGGAAGTGGCTGTTACTGTGGCATTGCAGCCCAACACTTAAATAAAGCAAGTGTTTGAGCACACAGGGCACCACAATGCTTTTTCCCTAACTCTTCCTGTAGCAAAGGAAAGAGGACGGTAGCAGACACTTTCATCCTGTGCTGCCTCACAAGAATGTCAGAAATTATTTTTTTCTCAATGGAATGCAGGTGCCAGGCATCTGCACAGCTCTGAATACATCTGCCTGTGAGAAAGCCATGGGCCTTGTTCATCAGCTGTCAGACCTGATAACAGCAGGGATACCACAAGCTGGGAAGCTTGATCCTTTTCCTGATGTGGATGCCATAAAATACCAGTACCTGTGACATTTAAGGACTATTTCAAATCTATTACATCACTTTTTTTCTGAAATTGAATTTCGAATCATACATTTTTAATTTAATGAAATTAATTAAATTTCTCCAATTCACATATTCAGTAAAGAATTAAGCTGAGTGCATGGAAAGAGAAGAACTTAACTGAGCTGTTCATCACATCAACCACCATACTACATTTTCATGAAACATGAAAATAGAAAGCTCAAGACATTAGTCTACACTATATGAGTGTGGTATCCTGGACTGACAGAGAGATCCTTAAGGGCAAAGACTCAAGTGCATGATCTGCGCATCTAATTTATTTCTTGGAAGATCACAATGGTCTGTATCAGAAACTGAATGATATTGTATTTTTCAGCTTGTTTTTCAAATGCTTTGAAACTTGAATTGAGGAAACTCATCGTGTTTTCTCCCAGGACACTTTTATGTACAGGTTTTGTTAAGGGGCAGGAAGTTCAAATTTATCCCTTGTATAATGTAATGTTGTAAATGACAACATTTAACTGTTCTTTGCCACCAATTTCTAGCCTCTTCTTTCCTAACTTGCTCAGCCCCAGCTGAGCTCAGGCTCAACTCTGGCCAGAGCTGAATTAGCTTTAAATACATCTCTACACTTCTCCATCTGGCTGCCAGCCAAGCTCATCTTATATAAGGAGAGATACTACTGCTGTTGTAACCTGTTCTTTCCAGAAAGATGAGTCAGTGATTCCTTTGTTTTGTGGTTCACTTGTACAAATTTTGTATGAAAGGAAGTTTATCCTGATTACTTCTTCTGGAAAAGGACACCAAGCTGACTTTTAATTTCTGTTTAGCTGGCTGACCATGGCTGCTCCTGCCCCAGATGAAAATTGGGAGTGCATGCTACATTCAGCGGCTTCAGGAACCTCGTTCCTTTTCCCTGGAGTTCTAATCCACTGAAGCAATCAAATGCATATTTGGATATGATTTAGGGTTCACTCCAGGCACACACATAGGCAGTAAGTCTGTTTTGAGTCTGTGGCAAACAAGTGTAATGGTAGCTAAGTTAGAGACAGTTTCCTCAGCACTAAGAGCCAATGACCTTTGCTTGGAACTAATCCATGTTGTGCCAAACAACAAATGAACTTCTGTAAACCTTAACTGTCACAGTGTTCCTTCACAAGAACCCAGGGAACTAGAGCTGAGGGATTTCCATATAGTAAGCCCATGTCTTCAGAGCATTAGGGAGACATTAGTGAGGTTATTTGGTCACGCACAAAACCTGGTTCATTATGAGGTGTTGACTGGGCACAAATTCATCACCTTGGTTATGATTTCTTTATTACCAAAACAAAAGGTCAAATTTACTTTTAGTGTAGTCCTTGTGGTCAAACACATGCAGTCTATGAATGTTTTTTTCCCTAATTGCTTGCTTTATACCAAAATGCAATGTTGTTATCTGCATTTCCAAGAATCCAAGAATGGGTTTACTTATGTGTGTTTTGGCTCAGATCTCTGGCTAGGGTCTCTGGGCCCTGTTCAGTTTGAATGTACACTATTTGAAGTATACCAAATGCTTATTCATATGGGACCAGGGTTTGGGTACTTGTTTAACATTAGGTATAGAAACCAGTTCTGTGGAATCCTCAGGAGTTTTCACAATAAATGGCATACCTGTGATGGAGAGAATATAGTTATCTCTGTCCTTTTCTGAAGGAACTATTATAGTTCCCAATCTAATCTATAGCTAATGTCCAATCAGGTGAATATTGTTTACTATTTTCAACATTACAAAATATCTCTGCTTTCCTCTGCCTTATTCTGTTCTCTCTTTCATGCTGAAGTTTTCTCCCTTTTCAGTAGAAGCACAAAAATAATTGGTTCAGCATTCAGCACAACTGTGAGCATGAAAACCCTCAGGAAAAGAAGAGACTAAAAGAACAGGAACCTATTTGCTTGGCTACTCCTAGGTCTATTACATTTAATATTACAGACATAATATACAACTTTTATCCTATATATTTATAAGAAGGAAATCTGTGAAAACTCCAGAGCAAAACATCTTGGACAGAAGGAATGTTATCTGCAGGAAATTGCAACTCAGGCCAGTTTAATGTACCTCAATAATAAACCCATTTATTAATGAATCTGCTATATTGCTCACACTGGAAGGCATTTGCTTTGTGAATATCACAAGCTTCTGTGTGTCAAACCTTGCCCTGTGTACCTTTGAAAATGAAGGGCCTTAATTTTCTCTTGGAAGAACTATTTAATGTAGTTCATTTTTATGGGTTTTTTTGACTAAGGCAAGTCACCTACTGATTACAAGTTTTTGGGAAGCACTGAAAAATGGCCCTGAATGAATCATGGATCTAAAACTCTTCCATGAATCATAATGTTTTAACTAAGAGTGAATCATACCAGGATGGAAAGAGCTGCACTGAGTACCACCAACTTCTTTGTCAAAAGAGCTCCTAGGAAGAGTATGCAGTCATTCTGACACGCCTTTGCCAGGGGCTGGCAGTTTTAGGCAGCAGGGCTGTAACTGGTCTTGCCAGTGCTGCACTGGGGGGCAGGACAAGGTGGCATTTGCATCTGTGAGAGTGGCAAACTGCTGGACGAAACTATGCACAATATTCCACACTTCAGGAAAGTTTCAACTTCCAGGTCACTAGAGAGTGTTCCTTTTGCCACTGCCCTGGGTCATTCTTGATACATTAAATCACTACCAATTGCAAACAGACAGTATCAATACTAGGTGTCTTTGCTTCCAGTTTAAATTAAAAAACCTCCGGCCTCCCAGTGGTGTGTTCCTAAATTTCCCCACTAAATTAGTCGTTTGTAATCATTTTCCACCATTTAAGACAAGCATTTCCCTGTCTATTTGGAGACTCCTAGCTCTGATTTCTGAACAGAGATTTTTGTTGATGCAGTTTCAAAGATCTACTTTCCGCAGTACGAGACTGTGTTTGTGTGCTTTTCAGTCCACAGTAGGTTATTTTTCATAAGAAAGAACAACTTTCTTCTAACTGGCATATATCAGATCTTTAAAAAAAGATTGTCTACAATCTACCAAGAAAGAGGAATCATCAACAAAATCAACCAATGTCATTTCTATCAGAGAAAAATTATATATTTTTTATTTTTTCCTCTGGAGGCTAGTACACATGAAAGATGAATTAGTTCAATACAAACTCCAGTGGAGAAACCCTGTTCTTTAACTCAAATGCAGGATCTTGGGGTTTTGAAACCCCAAAATAAAATTCTGCTGATAGCCTAAGTGAGAAAGTTTACAAAAAAATAATCCCAATAAAAAAAAAAAGAAATCCACTTGCCTACAACTACTTCCCAAGTCTTTCCTTAGAGTGTAATTTATTAGCTTTCATTTTTTTAATATGTTTGAAGCAGTAGTAAAAGAGAAAATTTCCATTCCCATCCCCTAGTTGGCAATAGTACTCATCTGGGCCTGTCCCTTGGTCATCTTCACTTTGCAGCATGTCTCTGTGATCTAGCTTGTACAGATAAAATCAAATCCTTCAGAACACATAATGCTAAGGGCCTGAATGGGTCTAAACCACATTATTATTATTATTATTACATTTTTAATTATTGTGGTTATTATTATTTTAAAATTTGTTTTAGTTATTGAACTGTTCTTATCTTAATCCAGGAGTTTTAGGTTTTTTCCTGGTTCTCTCCCTCATTCACTAGGATTGAAGAGGGAAGGAGTGAGTGGTGGCTGTGTGGTGCTCAGTTGTTGGCTGGAATAAATTACAACCACAGGCTGAAGTTTATGAGGATAACAAAGAATAATCTCAATTCATTGAAAAATAGAAAAGTGAGGAAGTCTCATCCATCTTTTAGTTCTACAACATAGCAAGGATCCCAGAAAGATCTACTGGTGTTCACATAAAGCACCAAGCCTGGAGTAAGTCCTGCAAGTAAAACAGCTCTGTGATTTTGTCCTTTCTTGGTGAAACCATCATGAGTAAATCATTGCTGGAGTTCATTCTCACTTCTTTGCATTTCTTAGCACCTTCAATGGGGAAAGACACATTCCCAGAGAAAACTTAGAGGAAGAATACACTTTTGGGGTTCAAACCAATACTAAATATTATAAATGGCTTTGCTGTTGTGATACATAAAGCATAGGGTATGCCTTGACGTGACAGAGTATTGCCTCATCTTCTCTGCTTTGAAGAATTTCTCATGCATTCTTCTGAGATCAGCCCAGCATATCCAACTAGAGCCTGGTACAAGGCACCTAAGGAGTGAATGTGGTTTTCAAGATCTAAAATGTTCTGTCAAAGATTTGCTTTTATCCAACCTAAGAGCCAATGATTACTATCTCCTGCAAGCATTGATAACAAGGTGTTTTGAACGCTGTCGTGTCACAGTATCCATTGGAAAGTGCTTTCTCCCACCTGATGCTAATCACTATCTCTGCCTCGGCATCTCTGTATCTCCTACTCTTCTGACTCCAGTATTTTGGGAGCAATAGCAAGATGGTGCTCATATTTGTTTTCTTAGTGCAGGATTAAGCCTTTGAAGAAACATTGCATTCTGTATATTAACAGTTTTCATTAATTTTGACACACAGCAAGGGAATTGTCACTACTTTCATGTGCTTTCCTGAGATACCAATGGGTCCTGGGTTCTGGGGACAGGGATGGTGTCTATGAGCCTTGCATAAAGTCCTGCTCAGGAGCAAGTAGAAGTACAAATAATGATAAATAATACATGGCCTTCTTATTTTACAACATTTAGATTTTTGTAACCTCATCAGAAAATCAGAGCATTTATAATAAGCCTCAGACCTTTCTGAAGTCCCTTCTAGAAAGGAAGACATTCATTACTGCCCTCAGAAAAAGTGAAAATGCTGGCCTCTTGGGCTTAATTCAAGATCAATGAACCTAATATCAGTTTGGTCTTTCAAATCTGTGTGAAGAATGTTAAGAACAAGATCTCACCTCTCCCAGCTTAAATTCTCCATAAAGATGCTGTTTCAGCCACTCCTCTTGATTATCTTTCTCATTAAGAAATCTCTCTTACTGTCTGTCCTAAAGTTTTCCATTAATAGTTTCAGACCATTGCTTTTACCACATCATCCTCTCAGATTTATATTCTTTATATTTATTGTTACTCTGAAGCTATACAGAAACTACGAACATATTCTTCCTGAATCTTAACTGTAGTAGACTGTATAAATTCAGCTCTCTCCATGTCTCCACTTATAATTTTTTCTCTAATACTTTTATCTTTCTTGTCACCCTTTGTATTTCCTTGGTTTTCCACTGCCTTCCTAAATGGTGCCATTCTTTTGCTGACAAAATCTATTTTTTACCAATGACAGCAGAAAACGAGCAAAAAAAAAAAGGGCATTTTTTTAAGCTCACTTTTTCCTTTACGAAGTCAGAAAGATTAAAGGTAAAATTTTCTAGTCCCATTTTCTACCTGTGGTTGTTCCTATCTTTTGACCACCAGAAAAGATCATAAATTGCCCAAGATTTATGATGCTTATAACTGTAGTCACTGTCTACAGCAGCTATCTCTTTCATACTCATTAAGTTTTCCTTTCCAGTACATTTCTCCAGAGACAATGGTACAAAATCTAACAACAATAAAAAACATTGTGGGAAAATCTGAACAGTCCAGGGACACTCTTTTCAGCATATCTTTCAGAGATATGTCCAACAAAGGTCTGTAATAACTTAATGTTTCTGTCATCAAAGATGAAAGTGTCTGTGCATAAGAAATGAAGTGTTCTTTGCAAAGCTGCTCTTCCTCACAAGTGAATGTGTAAATCTGTAGAAAGAGCTGCATATGGAATAATGTTTTCTAACATTTCCCTCAAAAACTAGTTAGTTCCTAATGGCCCCTGGCTAAACTAATATATATTGAGGGTTTGTCTGTATTTTCTTTGTTCTACTTAGCAGAATGTGTATCTTTGAGTCTTTTCCTCCTATGCTTTGCATTTTGATGTGAATCTAATCACTAACTTTGTCAGTATTTTTGTGTCCTGGTACAATTAAGCCTCCTCATGACAATACTGACATTTACTATCTTCGTTCTTACCAACCAGCAGTTATTCACTGGCAATATGACAAGTATCAGAGGTACTTGGTTTCCATTACTTTTCCCTCTGCAGTCCCTATTACTACAGTGTTCAGCATACATATTTCTATATGGGTTTTTTTGTACACTGGAAATTCTTTAGCAGAACCTATGGAATTTCCTATTGCTTCTGAGAACCAGTGTGCTGGGTATAGGAATCTGCAATTATGTCAGGACCTGGAGGTTTCTTCTCTTCTGTTGTCAGAGAGGAATATGTAGATGCAGAGCATGAGGAGAAACAAGACAGACCTGATAATTTATCTATAAATCTTGAGCTATTAGCTTCTGATTTCTCAAATCCATAAGAATAAACCAATTTCTGACATCATGTCCATGCTAAGTTCAAAAAGAAAGGGAAAGTCAGGGCTGAAAAAGAAATGTTTCTTTTTCCACATCCCTAATTCTTTATCTCACCCTAGTGCACACAAAGCTTCACAATGTATAACTGCTGACACTGTCTACTTTATTTACTGTACTTTCTTCTGCAGCAACTATCAATTCATCTGCAGAATTCACAAATGGGAGGTACAAAATATTTGTCACTTTGATATATAAATACCAACTAATCATGAGGTGAGATGGAAATACATATTCCTTCACTAGGAAGTCTGTGCACAATGCTAAAAATTGAAGAAGAGTTTTAGGCTTTGAGAAAATTGACTTTTGTTTTGCTGTATTATGCCCCATTATCACATATAAAAAACTCACATCAGTGAATCCTTTCCTGTGTGATATAGCAAAATAGTATAAAAATGTGTAGCAATGGGGAGGTTTTTTCAAACCCAGAGCCCAGAGACAACACAGTGGCTCCTCAGATTTTGAACGTGAGGTGACTCCTGCTACTGCCCAGGTCAGATTGATCGCATGAAGCCAAGAGCTCACAGATACCCATGAACTGTTAGATCATTCAACTGTGTAAGCACTGTTCCCTTTTCCATAGGCCTATTTCTGATCTGGGTTTCAATACTCCTGTGTCAACAGAAGTCCTGATTTACATCAATGTTCAAGACCTAGAAATTTACCTTTTATCATATGCTGTGTTGAGTGAGAAAACAGGCTGACTGGCACTTTTATTACTATGTTCTCCATGCCTTGATGAATAAATCTAACACAGCTGTCATTCATGGGACATCAAGATGGCAAAACACAGTGGAGCTTCTCCATGATCATTCTTATTGAATGATAAAATAGGGATAGAAAGCAAAAAACTTCGATTTTGCAGAATACTGTTTTCAGTTTGTTCAAGAATGTCATTAATACATAACAAATGTGAGCTGGCAAGCATCTGCTTCTTAGCAGAAAAGTGGAGTATTTTGTTGGGGCTGGGAATAGTTTAATATCTGTGATAAATCATCTGTAGGAGGTAGAGAAGAGGGAAGAAATTGCTACAGAACTCTTGCAGAGAAGCAGTATTGGCTGTGCCTGCTTAGAATTCAGAGCAGAACTTCTTCATTCACATTAATACCAGGAGCTTTGAGAGATCACACCTCAGTAGCCAAATTTTGTTCCACATCATAGGAATCTAGCCATCTAAAAATTAAGCTAAATGTGGTCAACATTGTGAAACTTCATCCCCTCTCTTTTTTTTTTTTCTTTTGAGGAGAACAACATACAACCAATTAACCTCCTGCTAAATGCATCACATAAACATCTATGGATCAAAGAACAGAGGTCAACATGAAGAAGAGACTAGAAGTTAAACGGAGGCAACTGTGGCAACAAGTCAAATCAATAGAACAGCTTTTAACAGCCAGAACTGTAAAAAGCCAGATTGCGCCAGCACGAGAGAGCTAGTCTTCTTTGCTGTATTCTTAGATTGTGTAATAAGACAGCATAAATAGAAAGACAGAGGTATCCACAAACCTAGAATAAATATGAGATCAATGAACCACTCTGCACTTAAAAGATCTCAACCAAATGACCTTGGCACATTAAAAGCCACCAAGATCTATGCCTTGCACTAATCTGTAATAAAAATAACTACAAAGAGCTGAATCTGATCCAGGAACAAAACTGTCCTTCACCTTACATTTATGTCCTTTAGCTATGCATAGTATCCAGATTACAGACCCCTTTGTACTGCAGAAGAAGACTTAAATCTCTGCCACAGGTACAAAAGAATATGGGAGCAAACTGTCAGGTGAACAGGTTGTTAGTTGAGAGGATCTGATCATCCTGATTGAACCACCTCCTCATCCAGTAATGAATGCAGGATATACTAAACAAAACAGTCCAGACAGAAGCTTCAGTCAATAGGATAATGCTTAGACAATTTTGTTATAATAAAGGAAATCCTGGGGCCCTGGTCTTTGTTTATGTGAGGAATAGTGGTTTTTTTTTTCTTAATCTTTTCTTTTCAACCTGTAACTAATGTAAAATGCATACACAGTTCCTGGTAACTAGGACTGGGATTCTAGCTTTCCTTCTACTGCATACTATATTATTATTATTATTTTTATTATTATTATTCTCTGTATAATATTCAAGGTTAAAATACCCAAGACAGATTTTTATTTCACCTGTCAGCAGATTCACAATAGAAACAAAAATCTGAATGTGTACAATCCTACTGAGTTCATGTGCATCAGCATTCTCGTGCTGAAGTCAAATTATAACTGAAGTAAGAGATTAGTAATTAAGGGAGCATTCAGGACTGGTATTTGCTGTTTTATGTAATACCCAGACGTCTGCCTATCTACACCTCCTGAAAATATCCTTTCTTTGTGGAAGAAAAGACCTTTCAATAGAGGAAACATGCTAACAAATGAGACTGGAGAAGTCACTGATGTTGCCCTGTACACAGATCCAATACAGTTAGTTTGATGATAAAAACTAACTGGAATGACTCAGTTGTACATAAACCTTTGCTGATGGACAGAAGCATATCCTACAACCACTTGCTGTCCATTTAACCTCTTCACTGTCAAGAGTCACTTGTAGATTCAATCTTTTTAGTAAAGTTTCTCACTAAAGGAGGAAGGAAACAACTGGAAATGTCTAGAATATCATGGAGTTCCTCTTTCCTGAAGTTTCTTGTGGCATTTCAGAGCATTGGAGGTTATTGCTCCATGTCTTCAAGGCCCAGGCCACCAGATGCAGAGGTTTCTATGTCATGTTTTGGAATTAAATCAGAATCTGTCTGAAGGACAGAAGACATGGAAACATTTCTAAGATAAGAAAGGAGCCATAAACTTCACTGGTGCCTTTAGAAATTATTCCACCAGGGCCTTTCAAGCTTATGTCAAGTGTTTTATTACTTGATATGCATTTCAAAAACTGCTGTTTCTCCTCAGTAGTTTTCTAATGCACTTTCCATTGCACTTCCCCAAGTTCTCAAATGCATTTTGCCTCTGCACCTTGGGCAGAAGAATATTCCATTAGGGTCTGGCAACTTGAAGCGCTCCCAGGATAGTTATCACTCTTGCCCACGCCTGGCATATTGCTTAGCAACACCAAGGAACATTTATTGCACATCCTGTTATTTATGTTTCATGTTTCACATGTTGACTTTCTCTCCTGCCTCCAACGTCCTCTGATGGAATTGCTGTAGGTTAGATGCCCCAATAGGGATGGACAAACACAAGCACTAATTCTGCCCCTACAAACTAAGTGGGTAAATGACCTGCTGTGCCAAGCCTGTCAGCTTTTCCTGTTTCTTCTTGTGGGAAGTTGCAGCATCAGATTAATATCAAATATGCCCTCATTGTTAGATTAATGCTATATTCTCAGATACAGGAATTACAATAAGGATGCTGTCAGCCCTTAAAGTTGATAATGTTTCACCTAGAATGTTTTTAAGGCGTTACATTTGTACAAGGTCCTGCCTTCACTGCCCTAATGGCACACTCCAGAAGATCTCTTTGCCTTTGATGTTGCTCTATTTCTCTGCCACAGCTACACCTCTGTACTGGTAATCCCCACATGTACTACTTAGACTGGAAATGACAGCAGCAGGAGGCACACGTGGCTAAAGGTGACCAAGATCACCAATCCCACCCAGGAACTGCTGGCTGGGGTTTTTAAATATTTTTGGTATTCCTGCTTTTCTACTCTCTAGAGTACACACCAAGAGAGAGCCCAGATTGGCACCATATTGTGCTATGTTACAGCGCAACACCTGCAGCACCCACAGAAATATTAAGGTCTAGGATTTTTTGTCCGAGGGTCTTCACTTTTTAAACCTGTGACTCTGTTTACAATTGTTTAGAGAGGAGCTTAACAATTCAGTATAGGTTCAGAATAGAAATTTTCCCTGCTAGCCCCAAATGAATGTTTTTCAGGGAGGAAGAAGAGAGGAAATGCTCTTTTGTTGCCAGATACATCTCTTCACAGTGAATTAAAATGTCTAGGAAAGAGTATTGAATATAAACAAGATGTGGAAACATAGGGGAAAATATCAATGATAGTTGTCTGAAATGTAATGGGCTAGATTCAGAGGTGTGTGAAAACCTGGTTTTGGTCTCATTTCATTTAGTATCTCTCAGATTTTACTCTGGGAATTGGGCCTTCAGTCCGATTCTAAAGAACTATTTCTGGAAGCAGCTGAGCTACTTTCTGGGCATGGATCCCAGTTATTGAATATGAAAAACAAACTATGACCATATACCTAATGCACTATCTCCATTTTCCTTATGCATATGAAAAAGAGCATCTTAAGAAAAATTTTACATTGATTTAAGATAGCCACATATACAACAATGGACGCTGTGACTTTAACACAAGAAATCAATTTGAACCTTGATGTAAGCGGAAATTATTGCTGTATGTGCTCAAATACCACAATTCTGGGGAAGAACGGAATACTTTGTAGGAGAAGAAATAAGCATATCAGTTTAGAAGGAAGATATTAAGTAGAGCTGAGAATATAGAAATTTTCAGGTTAAAATCATATAAATTACACTCATACAAAAATGTGTCAGTTACTGCCATTACAAAATAAATGAAAGCACAACAGTAGCAAAAAATCTAAGATAAGATTCAGGAAGATCAATTTCTCACAGGATTAAGTGCTATGAATTACAGTATATACACACAAAGTATTTAAGATTTTCCACACAAATTGCAGTGAAAATAGACATTTTGTCAATGCTTCTTTCTAAGTTTTCAAGGCATATCTCACTGAAATGGCTTCAGGATGCAGATAAGGTTTTTAGTTGTTTGGGTGATGTCTTGGAAGAATTAACACAGATTTGAAAGCTAACAAGAAAAATAAGTGCAAGAGAGAAATTGGCATGTGCATCTAGCTCTTTATTACTACATGCTGTAAGCCATACATGCTGTAAGCAAGCCTCCTCAACAAAATCTAAACTAACTGTAACATCCTACTCAGGATCTGAAATAAACGTGGGGGAAACAATGTGGACATATGGATCAGTTAACATCAGTGCTTTTCCTTCTGCCAGTGTGTGCAGGTAGGAATGAGTGGACCAAAGAGTGTTCAAAACCCACTCATTCAGATGAAGTGGCAGCTCACTCACTCTCATGCAGAGTTAGGGGGTGAGGATCAACACCAATTGCTGCAATGCAGGCTTGAGAGAAAGGCAAGACACCTTGTTTGCTACACCAGTGGCCCCATGAGTGACAGTGGCTCACACCCTTCTGCTCTATTTTGTCCATGTGCTACCTAGTGGTGGAATGGGGAGGTACAAGTGGCTGAGCAACACCGTCTCCAGTATAAGGTTTTTATTTCTGAGTAAGGGAGTGTATCCAGCAGCTCTCCACTGAGATGTGACTGCCTTTGTGCAAGGCTCTTGGCAAAAGCCTTAACAGAGCCTCAGGATGAGTAATCCAACCCTAAAATGCACTATTGATCAGGGTGTGCGGTTCCCTGCACAATTACAAGAGGAACTATCTGACAAACTTTTTGGGACTTCTACCTCCTTTGGAAACTAAAGCTTTTGCTCTCAGTTGTTCTTTGATGTGGGAGTATCAGTCTTAAAAACACAGTCATCAGTCATACCACATGGGAAACAAGGGGAGGTGCTGGCCTTTTTAACATCTGAGTCAGAAGTTCCATACATGTCAGAGAGTTCATAAATGCTGCCTACTGATCATGAAGTAAAAGCCATACACCAACTGTGACCAGAAGCAGTTCTCATCAAGAAAGGATGGTAAGAACAGAAGAACGTTTTCCAAATTCCTGGTGCAAGCTCAGTGAGCCTGAAAAGCTTAGCTTTTGGTCAGTCTGGCCACCGCCATCACATCATCTTTCAGGACAGCAGCTTTCCAAGGCCAAAGGCATCTGAAGACAGATGATCCATAAAGTTCAAATTGCAAATACTGCTTAAGGTGCTGGAGACTCTCACATATGTCAAAAAAAAAACCAAACCAAAAAAACATGTGCAAGCTATCAGTAAAGTTAGTGCAGGATTATAAATCAAGTGGGGACCACTGGTACTCATAAAAAGCAGGTCAAGGTGGTACAAGCCTTCAGGAAACCTTATGTTCCTTTAGGTCTCCCAACCAAATAATTTAAAGAAGCTGATAACCATTCTTGCTGGTGCAGAAATGTCATTTCCTCCAGCAGATTGCAGAAAGTGCAGATTGTTTTTAAGACAGACTCACTACCACTTTTTCTTCCAGGAGAATTCCAAATATCTGCTGACACCCACAGGCAGAAAGGCAAATTTTCTTTTAGTTTAAAAAGATTGTGTTTCTCTTTCTCTCTAAAAAAAACCAAAAAAAAACCCCTCATGCAGTGTAACTCAGGAGGTGGAGCTTGCTCATTTTACCCAACTCAGCTGCAGAAACATCTAAAAGTAGCTCATCTCTAATATCGTGTGCTCAGATCTATGGATAACAGAGCACAGCTCCTGTTCTGAGTAGGCTGTAACAGAAGTCTGAAGTATGATTTATTTACTTCTTTACACTTGTTTAGCCAGAGTCTTATATATCCCTACAATGTCTTCTCTCACTAGACAACAAATACTGTCAAGGTGAGAAGAGTTCAGGAGACCCAAACACGCTTTGAGAACTGCTGAAAGGCAGATAATCTTCTCCAGCAGTTAAGAGAAAATCAAGAAGCAGAGCAGCAGAAAGTCTCCATGTTCAGACAGTAGTGATAGGGCTACTCTGTTCCCGTAGTTCTGGCTCTGGCCCAGGACACCACAACAGTCTGACCATATTGTGGTGATGACAGCCAGAATCTTAATCATCAGCCTCTTACAACTTAAATCATTCTTTCTAATGTGCCAGCTCTGTGTCATTAGGTAAGAATTTAGGTACCTGTTTAAAACAAACTTTCATCACTTGCAAAACTACAAAAATAAAGAGGGGGGAGGGAGGAGAAGCAGCTATTTATTCCAATCTCCTTATTTTAAATTGTTTTTCTCATTCTTGGGTGAGAAATTTTCCATTCCCGAGGCTCATTTGAACCTTCATTTCCAAGTTCTTCACTGCTAAAAGGAAACAGTAGGGACACTATTTAGATTTGATCCAGGTTTCTTGTGCCATGCCATTTTCTAAAGGAGGTAATGACCCAGATAAAGAAACTACCTGCTACTGAACACAAGAAGTTTTCAGTTTTGTGTGTGAACCTGCATGCAACAGGACCCAGGAATCCAGACTTACTGAAGCTACCATATCTTCTCATGTTGCCACCACTTAAGGCAATTAAAAAAGGTCTTTTCTTTTTTTCTGAAAATATAACCCAGTATAACTATTTTTTCTATCCCTTCACATCTCCTCTTTCAGATTTTCAAAGATTCTTTGTGGGGTTTTGTTGTTTGTGGTTTTTTTTTTCCAAAGTGACAACAAGATTTTAACAGACACCCTCTCATGACCAATCTTCCCCTTTCTGGCCCACGTGAATCCTCCTTCTCCCCATCTGAAAGGAACAACCCAGAGTGAAGTCATCACAGGCATCAATATCCAGTCTCAGCATCTTGATCTTGGACTCAGCAAATAAATATGAAACAGAAGGAGAAAACTCAGAATTTTGGGGAAAAATTTTAGAGGATGGTGATTTGGTGATTTGCTCAATGGAGTTACTCACCTGAGGTTAGCCCATGGTAGATCCTTATGGCACATTGCCTTTTAGAGCAGAGGTGCCCTGAACTAACTCAGTTGCTGGAACTAGTGTAGTTGCTTCATGTGTTACCTCTTATCAGTTCTGAGGCAGATTTATCCTAAATGCATGACTCAGGAGCTCTCTGCTGAGCTGAGATTTGTATCAAGTCCTTTGTCAGCAGAGCAGCAACAACAAAGATAACTGAGACTTCATCTGAACCTAAGAAGTGAGAAACACTTCAGAAGGAGGAAAATCTGAATGTGTGAATGGGAAGAGAGGTATGACTGGGAGGACCAAAATCGTGGGCATCATTAGGCATGCTTATCTGCATGAAGTCTACACACAGTCTTAGTGGATTTTCTCCATTGTCCATGAAACATTCAAAGCCAAACAGAACAAGGACAATTATGTTCCTGCAGCTATGACTGTTGTAAGCCATTTGAGTAGACAACATGAACTTTCTTGAAGTGAATAGATAGATCTGATAGCAGCTACTGGGGAAGGAGAAAAGACTGAAAAATTAGATTCAAGCTGCAATTAGAGGCATCATTTTGTGTTAGTCTGAAGAACCCTGCAGTGCTATAGAATCAGGCTATTCTTCTGCAGTCAGCAGTCAAATATTGGATCAGTGGGAAAAGAAAAATATGGAAGCATTGTAAGGGGAAGCCCTGAGGAAAGGTACAACAGTGCAAAGAATTGCTTGACAACATCCAAGAAATAAATGAACTGAAAAAATATCAGTAGGTTTACCTGGAGGGCTCATTTGCACAGAGAATTACTTTTTAAAACTTGTATTCCTTTTAGCCAAAGTGTGTCTCTGACTCTCTTTAGGTCAGGAAGAAGGGTGAGGGGTGCTGGAAGAAACCTAGCAGAGAGAAAGAAAAGAAAGAGTAAAACTGAAGCTGAAAAGTCAACCCAAAATCCAAAATGCAGACTGTAAGGTTAATGAATGCAAACAGCTCGACTGTGGTGCTGCATATTGAAAACTGGTAACCATTGTGAACAAGGGTATAATCACAAAAGGATGAAAGGGAAACATACTGGGGAATAGTAGAGGTACAATTAAACTCGCTTGATGAAAGCTCAATGCTTTTTCATGGAGATGCAGTCAGTGCACATGTGGTCCAAATTTGGAAAATATAATTTGCCACTTTTTTATTTTTCTAATGAAAACATTTCTGCTATTCTCATTTTTGTATAAAGAGCTGTTTATACAAATATTGCTAGTTTTATACAGCCAGTTTTAATCCATTAGCTTCTCTCCAAGTACTCCCAAAGCTAAAGGTGGAAAGAGCGATGTCTACATATTACCATTCCTAATTACCACAGCTCAAGGCCTGGGGGTGTGAATGGACATAGGACAGAACAGCAGTATCCATGAACTTATTCATGAATGGACATCAGCAGAAATGAGAGTCTATGAACCAACCTTATATGAGCACAGGAAAAAAGCGGTGAGAAGTTTGTTGGTTTTAACACTTGGACAGCAGGTCTGTGCACAACTGTTCTGTGTTGCAGAGTAGAATTTCTCAGCAGAAAAAGGTCTGAATTTATGCTAAATATGGCAACTAGGTTATTTTGTACCTGAAAGAGTGTATCTGACAGTGGATGTCTGTGATGCATACAGGCTGCATTCGGTTTCTAAGTGAAGTTTCATTTGTTTGAATTTACAAAACCGTGAAGAGAATGGATTGAGACAAGTGTGTAAGGAAGTTGTAGCCTTCCTCATTAACATCACCTGAGGCACACAATCTGCATGTTTTCAACACTTCCAGCCCGTGAAATTTCCTCTGTACTTCCCTTGGACATTGCAGTATGACATTCAAGGACTCTGAAACTAACTTTTTTTTTCTTTAGCAATCATGCTAAAAACACTTAAGCATAAGTCAAGTTAAGGTAAACAGTACAACTCCATCATTTAATGGATCCATTAAATAAGGATAATTTTCTCAGAAACAGTTAAACAGCTTTATAAATCTTTCTTTTCACTGCTTTATTAACTCCATTTTTTCCAGTATAAAAGCCCCCAACTTAATAAACAAAAACCCAAACCACACTTCTGATGTAACCGGAGATTCCTGATCTGAAATATGATCAGGGTTTATTTTGCCCCAAATAGACTTGTAGTTTCTTAACTGTGATTACTCTTTGTTACAGGAGAAGCAGCTTTTGACATTTTTTAAAGTAAAGGAAGCTTCTCAGGTGAGTATTTCTAAAGTGAAAAACCCTGGAGCCTAGTAGAGTTGTTTGGTGTGAAGGAAATAAAATGGGATGTGTTCTAAGGCAAGAGACCATTGGAGACCTCATTAAAGACCCTGGGAGATAGAGACTGCCAGGATTCTTATGTCATACAAGAGGTTTGGGTTTTATCAGACTACAGGCTGTGGACCTGCCATATTCAAGAAAATGAGACTTTTGTTTCTAGTTGTTTTTTAATTAAAGCCTTTCTAGGAAAATATGTCCCCTAAAAGAAGCCACCTGGTAAAGAAGAAAACTATATAAGTATACCTAACTCAAAAAGCTCAATGTAAAATGACTTATTTCAGGCAAACCCCAGAAGAAAATGTATTTATTTCTTCAACATTCAATACTAGTGCTTTTTTTTAAAAAAAAAAACCAATTCTACTCTGTCATGGCACATGTTCAATGCCCAGTTTTGACTGTGAGGACTGGCTCAGGTCTCAGTGCCATAAAATTTCCAATACAGGAGGATAGCAGGTAGTGACACAAGAAAAGAAAAGAGCATAAACATGGAACTTGCTTCCTTTTTAATTTTTTTCCTGAAAAGAAGGAAGGAACACAGTTAAAAGGTCTTCCAGTAAAAGGAAAGACAAAAATCACCCTCACAGCTCAGGGCTCAGAGTATGCCCAGTGAGGGTTTTGCCCTGGGATTTTCTTTCTAAGGGAAAGACAAATAAAACAAAGGAAAACAAGCTCCAGTCTAAGGCTGGTAAACAGACCCATAAATGTGCACGTTGCTTCCAAAGCAAGGTGGTTAAGGTAAAAAATATTGGGATCATTGAAAACAGATTAGAGGCTGCCCTAAGGGAAATGGAGTGCGATGACTGTACAAACCTTGATGGGCTGAGGGATCTTTACTCATTCCCAGAATGACTATATAGTTTCCTCCTAATAAGCTATTAAATTATATTGCTGAAATTATGTGGTTTTGAGGTCTGAAAGGGGCTATTAGTCTTTTCTCAGTAAACCCAGTAGTAAGTAGCTGGACTCAAAGACACCTGCCTGAAACAGTGTTAATTAACACATTACACAGAGCACCTTTAAAGACCTTACTTTTTTAAATGGAGAGAAGATGGTAGAATCACAGACCACATAAGCAAAAAAAACAGCATGATGTGCAAAGTCTGCAAAAGTAAGCAACAAACAAAGCATTTTTTACTTTATTCTTTATTGCATCACTCCCACACTAGTAAAACAACCCTGAAAATGAATCAGCAGTATTATCTCTCAGCACCAGCTATCCACTCCCTTAAAAAGGGAAAGATGTGGTGGGGAGGAAGCAAGGAGGAGGTTCTCCTTTCTCCTGTATAGCTGAGAACTAAATCTGCTTTCCTGTTTTTATAGATAACGTGCTGCTTTCTGTCCTCATCAGGAGGAAAAACCACAAACAAACAAACACCAAACAAAAAAACCAACACGACCAACTAAAAAAAACCCAAAAGCCCCAGTGAAATCAGAATTTAATTCTTTAATAATAAATGAGGGTATCACAGACTGTTAGGAGAAGAGGCTGGGGTGTGGAGACAAATTCCCTTAAATGCTAAACTAAGAATTCCATAGATCCTTTTTTATGCAAGTTCTGCAAAGAAGCTTTATTAAAAGATTTACTCTCACTTTAGTCACAGCACTTACCTTCACAGAATCTGGTTGGAAGCTGTCTGCAGACTGATTCTAAAAACATAACCTTGTGTCAAACCAGAAGTGCAGGAAGAAGAAATAAGTAGACTCAGAGACTCGTTTCTGTCTTGGCATTTTATGATGGTTTACTTTGATGAGAATGGGCTTTCAGCAGCAGATGTAGTTAGTGCAAACACTGTACTGGGTCCAAGTTCACAAGCAGGACATTATCAGCTCTTGTTCCAGCACTGGTGGCAGCGATATGATGAATGGTGTGAGTAGGAACCAGAAAGAGGGGAAATGTGCATGGCTGACAATTTGCTGTGGACCTGCTACTTTTTGTCCACATCTTGTAGTATCTCCAATATTGACTTAATATAATTAGTGCTGGAATTACCATCCTGCTTTGCTACTCTGTCTGCCAATTCTTCTCACTCTCTCCTCCCCTAGAAGAAATCCTAGTTTATCCTCCTAACCTTAAGAGGTTTCCAGTTTACTTCTGCCCTATCTGTCCTCTTACCAGTTACCAGCTGGGTAGGCTTCTTCCTTTGCTCTTTAGGTAGCTGTGTTGTTGATTTAAATCTTCCTTCCTGCCCTAAGTTCCTTCCTGCCATCTTTCTTTTGTGAGATAAATATAATTTTAAAAGTTTTAAGCTTGCCAACCTGTGTGCACCTCAGCCTTACCTCTAAACCTACTTTGGCTTAAGGCAGCAGCTGCCACAAAAAGCCAACTGAACTGCTGGTGCACTGCCAGAAAATTTTTTGACTGGGAATTAAGAGTGTGGTGAATTTATGTTAATGCTAACCCATTACTGGTTACTCCAGACCTTTCTACTCCTGCTTCTGTTTTATTTGCTTCTCATGTTACAATTTCTCTGAAAACCAAGGCAAGTTGTTGGTGCATGGAGCTACAGTCCACTGAGCAGTGGGGTGAGGCTTGACTAACAGTGAGGAAGAGAAGTGATTTTTATGCTTAGGGAATGTTGTGGACTCTGGCACTGAAAAAATTAACAGTTCTTAGGTGTGACATCCTAGCAGTATATAAGTGAGAGGAAGGTAGTCTTTATCCTACCAAGAAGCATAGAATTTTGAAGAGGGATACACTATTAGCCTTTTTGTACCCTAGCCATGTGGAGGTGGTTGTTGTTTGCCTCACAGCTTGATCCTTGCACTGTAGAGCTTGCCTGAAAACAAAAAGCAGTTTATCCAGCTTTCCCATATAAGAAGCTCTTATTTGAAGAGATGCAAAAAGGCTTTCACAGCTGCTAAAAAAGCAATGCCAGGACACTTAATATACCTTCCTTCTAAATTATCTCTGTGTTGCAGAGGGTCTGGAGTGTTTGTACAACATTATGGTGTGTTGCAATACTTTATGTTGCATATTGTTGGGAAACTAAATTTGTAGGTTCCTTGTGAACTGTAATTTAAAATATCAAAGACCTCTTACTTGCCTCTTTTACTGCTCTTGCAACTTCAGCTTGCTATTCTTAATCTTCCCCCTAGCTACCACCCACCTCCCTGCCTGCTGTTCTCAAACTGATCATCATTAATGGGGCAGAGGATGAGCAGGGCCTGTGGAGGTAGGGTCTGAAGAGGATCACTCATGTGGCACTTCGGTGCTGTGTCAGTCTCTGGCTAAGAGGAAGAAAAGGGCTCTTTGGATAGTCTGCAAGTAGGTTTAATATCATTCACTGTGGATATATTGTTGCTAATGAAATAAAAAGCTGCATGACTCAGAAACATCCTCGGTAAGGACCTTGAATAACTGTAAAAATATTCCATTTCTGCATGTGAGAGAGAGGCAATTTTCCTTTCTAACAAAAGGTGCAAACAGCAGCTTCTTGTTAGTGCAAGTAACTTGACTCATGAGAGTCGTCTCACTAATGTGAAGGGGACAGCTCATGGCAGTACATTTGTTCATATTTTACTTGTTCTGTTTCACACTGTTAAGGAGTTGTTATTCTCTAGTTCTTTAGAATTACGCTTTTCAAACTGAAGCTTTAGTACAGCTTTTAGCTGTGCAAGTACTAGTTCAATCTGCATTTGTTATAATTTTGCTAGCCACTTCCTAGAAAAGCAGCTGGTAGTAGATTCAAGAAGAACTCAAAAGCTGCTGCTCACCAAAACCATTGGCAAGGACATGCCCTGATCCTCCTTCCCTTCTTTGCCCCCACAACTACCTCTTACTATAAACCTTTAGTTGGAGTTCAATTTCACTCTGGATATTCAGTGATTGCTTCCAAGAGACAACTGTTATATCATCATTTCAACATCTGCAGAACTGGGCCATTAAACATTTAATTGACAAATAATGCTGTTGGTTATTAAGGTCCAGATAGCCTTTAAATGAAGGGTGTCCACAACAGAATTATAGGAATCTGAAAACTGGAAAACATGTTGATTTTTTTTTTGGATGTATTTGAAAATACAATTCAGTATGTGCTAAATTAATGAGCACAGGCATGGATCAGATGGTTGGTACAGGAAAAAGAATCCACACGCCATGTGCCTGTTTCTGCTGTGATGTGTTGGTAATTAGTTTAAATATATCTGTTACATCTGTTGATGTTTGGTTCTGGTTTTGTGTGATAATCCAATCTTCATCATTATCTAAAAAAATAATTCAGATCCATCCTGCAGCAAAAATTTTATAATACTGTAAATAAGGAAAAAAAAAAAAAAAAAGATTCCCCAAGTCCCAGGACTGCAACAACATAAATGATGGGATGGATAACTCATTTTAACACACACAAGAAGTATTACTTAAGATGGCAACTTGCTGTGTTTCTTCATTATATCACAAGCAACATTTAAGATTATGTAACAACTGCAAATATAGCACTGAAGCAATTCATGGTTAAGAGAGAACTGGAAGAAGCACTGTCTTAATTATTCATCTATCAAACTTAGGGAGGTTTTGTTGATCCAGCAGCAGCAGACTTCTGCCCTCCAGTGTAATTCTCACTTGTGCTGAGCACCCAGTCAACTCAAATGATGAATTTATCTCCTTTTCCATGCTGAACATAATTTGTAACTCTCTGTCAATTCTGATTGCTTTTTTTATTCGTAAACACTAAGCTAAACATTGTGCCAGAGACTGCCCAGAGAGACCTTGGATGTGCAGTGTTGGCTCTATTAAGGGCAACACTCAAGCACCTGGTCTTGTGCAGTCACACACACAGGTGCTCTCCTGAGCTGGAAATAGTTAAATAAGTCTATATCCAACTGATTTTCACCTTTCTGGCCAGATCAGCTTAGAAAATATTCCCTTCCATCCTATTCTAGTAGGAGAACTGTGTTTCTGAAGAGATAAAAAAACCTCACAGGCTCAGACTAGTTTCAGAGTGGTTTTAGTTAAGTCCTTCAGGCCCTAATACAGGACAGCATTTTCTACTGTCTCTGTGCATCCCACGTATTATTAGAGCTACATCAAACCCTAAAATCTTGGTAAGGAATCTAACCAGAACCATACCAAGCCATGGTTCTGTGACCTGACAGGGCTTTTCAGGTTGGGATATGAAGTGTTGGATTTGATATTTAGACCCCCAATGTCTTCCTCTACACATCCTCCAGCCAGAGATGAGTTCTTGAGGGGTGCAGATGCTGTGTTTCTATGGAAGGACTCAAAGGGGTCACTGCCCTCCCTTGGGGACTGGCTGGTGTAAGTATGTACTACAGAACTGGTCTCGTGTCTGAGAGGAAATGCCATCTTTCCTGAAATAGATAGTCTTAAAAAAATGTTTGTTTTGAAAAATCCATTTCCTGAGGGGGGAGAAGGAAGTGGAGCAGAAATGGAGTTTCACCTTAAACCTTTGTAAACAGGTATACTCTAAGAACTGAGTCTAAATATAAAAACAAATCTACAGAGCGCGTGAGCAAGGATGAAGAAAATATTTTTTTTAACTTCATAATAATAAACTAAACTTTTTGGTAAGCATGCTCATACATTTTACTTCTAAATCTATTGAAAAATTTATATGAGTTTGATACTAGAGGTATTTGTACTTCTATTAACATTTTCAGGAGCCAAACCTACTTATTTTCCTAATAGATATTTGATATTCTTGTCTTGGCTAGCTTAAATGAAATATTTTCCTCCAGCGTTTAAGTATGTAGATCAGGAGAAGAACTGCTTTTTTTGTGTGTGGATAGAAAGGATATTTCATCTGACTTTTATAAATTTAGGACATAACCAGGAAGCAATCCAACTTATTGCAATCTCAACTGCATATTATTTAGATTGTCAGATTCATAGAAAAATAAATTACACTCTGGCTGCTGGATTGAGCTTTCCTATAAAGTTGAATAACACAAAAAGAATTCAGAGGATGCAGTTATGTTGTATGGATTTCATGTAATTTTCAAAATTTCATAGTGTGGCAGTACCTTATTTGATAGGGAGATGGGTCACTAGCTCATTACTTATCAATGGGTCTAGAATACTTTGACCCTTGGCAAACCTCATTGTCACTTCTGGGTGTCTTGAAGATGGATCTAACTGTGTTATTCCCTCAGTTACAACATCACTGTTTCCAATTGCTTCATGAAAGCAGGAACAATCTACTTAAAATATCCTCTTCTGTCAAAGCTTTAATTTTGTTTCTATGTAAATAATGCATGTGCACAAGCACTAGTGCTACTGTCAGTAACTGGGAATAAACCTGGAGCTTTCAGCTCTGAAACTACAAATCCACACAATTTGAGCAAAAGTAGCACCTCTGTCACATACTATTAAATAACAGGCTGCTATAGTCACTGTTATTCACCACAGGGAGGGCAAATCTGCATGCATTAAACACTGTTTATAATATTGAATATGGAGACACTAGCAGGCAAAGTGGAGCCCTCAGCTGATTACTTTTAAAGGGCAAGAATCAAGCATGGCATGAAGACAGGTAGCATGTAGCTTTGCTTGCAAGCACATCTACCTCACCGTTGATTTCACTGGCTGTGCTACAGCCATCAACTACCATAGTTGTGTTATTCAGAACAAAACAAACTAGAAGTAGCAATTGCCAATGAAATAATTAAAGACATCTCTGTTTTTCTGAATGTTAAGAAGCTACTTGTTCTACATACACATACTGAAAACCTGTATCTTTTTTGTGTGTGAAGCAGTAGAGGCTTACTTAAAGGCTGCAAATGTGCTTCAAATGATCCAGCTACAGAAACTACATGCTGTAATGAGGAAAGCAAAAAAAATTTTTTTTCCTTAAGTTTCAAAGTGATGAAATCTTGATTTTAGGGAAAGGCTGTCTTTCAATGCTTAAGAAATAACCCATTACATTGACATGCTGTCAGAGCCTTCCACTGCTGAAGATAGAAAGCTAAAACAAATAAATCCAATACAAGAAAAAATGTTTTCCCAGTGAGGGTGCCAGAGCACTGGAACAGACTGCCCAGAGGGGTTGTGGAGTCTCCTTCTCTGGAGAGATTCAAGACCCATTTGAACACGTTTCTGTGTGACCTGGTGTAGGGAATACTGCTCTGGCATAGGGGTTGGACTAGATGATCTTTCCAGGTCCCTCCCAGCTCCTAACATTCTGTGATTCTGTGAAGGAGCAAGCTGATGTCAATAACATACAGAATGTTTGCAAGGTCAACTCTATTCTGTCTACAGGCAAGTCTGTTAATAACTGCTATGTTCAAGACTGAAGTCTGCTGTTGATTCTCATGTGCTGACATGGGAACTGAAACCAAAGTAACAAATTGCATCAAATATTCTTCAAAGAGAGACCTGTATTCTTCAGGGTTAGCTCCAGAGAAGAGGAAAGCGATGTCAACATGGAGATAAACATTAAAACACATGCTGGAGAAACTTTGAAGATGATTTGAGCTTTGGGAGGGGAAGAGTTCAGAAGTCACACAGCTTTTTCCATCACTTTCATCTTTTCAAACAACCCCCACCTCTCTAGTTGTAATTCATGTTTTCTATACCTTTCATTATATTCTTCTGTGCCTGAAGTGGAAGAATCCCTTACCATAAACTTTTTGGATCTATTTTCCCGCTTCTTCCCATTTTAAGCTATGTGAAGGAAGCAAAATTGATGGCAAGAGGATGGGTGAATCCCCTATCATGTGCTGGATAACTGTATCTTGCCCACAAAGACATGTTCACTCAGTGAATGAATACACAGATTAAAACATGTATGGAGCTGACCAAACACTCACTCATTATCTTCATGACCCTGGAGGAGGCTGAATGATGGTCCCATCCTTAGAAGTGTCGGTTCCAAAGGACACAGCAACAGATATTAGGTTCCCCAGTGACTCAAGGTGGCAGCTGATCCTCCTGCTAGGACACCAATAAGCAGGTTATGGGAATCAGCCTTAAGCCCTGAACCTTCCTGAGCACATTTTCAGATCAAGGAGAGAATGAATGATCAAGCAGAGAGCAGATGTTTAGTCTGTGGCTGCTCAGTTTGAAAAAGAGAAAGATGATTTCCTCTGTTGATGGTGATAAGGTTGAGTTGTTTTGCTCTTTTGTTTGAAAGAAAATAAAAGCTGTTTTGAAATGCTACCCCTGACTGGCAGTGGCACCCACCAGTCTGATGAGGACTAGTCACAACCAGCCAACTGCAACACATTAACCGGGTAGGGGTAAATGGGCAAAACTGTCAACCTCTGCAGTATGGAAGAACTCAGAGTACACCTTGTCAGCCTTCTCTCATTAAATTAAACTAAATTAGATCAAATAATCTCTGAGGTCTAGATAGTAGAAATGTGCACAACAGAGATCTGTCTGTGCTTTAAATTCTGCATGAAGTGCAGATAAGAGGATTGTGCCTTTGCAGCTCAGTTTCATTGATGTGTGAGCTCGTATTCATGTCAGGTTTTCTTTTAAGGATGCTTGAATGACATTATTTTTAGTTTTCACTGTGATCTTACTTCATCAGATATTGCATGCATAATGCATCATCAGCAACAAAAAAAATAATCATAGCATAAATCAGCCAAAAGATACTACAAGAAATCAAAGTCTCAATTGCTTTGCTAAGGAACTTGAGGAAATGGATTCTGGTTTTTAATTCCTAAATTCAGAGAGGATCTATGGGGGATGCTCCCCAGATATGTAGCTGATTGGGGAATGTGTGTTGCAAGGCCCCTCAGGTTCAGTCACAAAGCTTGAAACATCATATTTCAATCTGAAAGCAGCTTTTACCTTCACAATTTTTGCTTAAGAAAAATTGACTCCAGAATTTGGTCCTGAATTACCTAAATAATTCAGAAAAAGTACAGCTCCTGACTTATGGCAGAAAACCACTTGCTGCTCATTCACAATTTCCAAACCAAGCAAGAAAAACCTGCAAAGTAATTTCAGTGCAGTCCCCCATGACCCAGCAAGTAAACCCTTCCCAGGCATAGGAGGCTCAAAATACTTCCAGTTTCATTTCCAGCAGAGAAGAGTAAATACCTGGGACTATGTCCTGTTATTAATGTGTTACAGAAATAGAATTAAAATCAGACACCTTACGAAACAACAAAGAGCACAGAAAGGGAATTAACAGACCTGGTTTTTAGCTGGGAAGTCTTTTTACTCATTGTTGCATTTAATCTAGCTCAACAGCTGCAAAAAGTGGGTCGAGTCTGATATTTGTGGGGGTCAGATATGGGGATGAAAGTATTCCTTTCCTTGCAGGTTACATGGAAGTGACAGCACCAACCATTTCAGCTAGATGAGGCTCGACTGTGCAAGCAGATGTCTGCTCCTTGTTTCATCTTCTCTGGGCAGCAGAGGCAGGACCAGCTCCTGACATGCTCTGTATAAGGACACTGGATTTGAAAGGAAGGACTCGGGATTAGGGTAGCTCTTGCTGCCTAAATAGCTGCTGAAGGAAAGATGAGCCAGACACAGACAGCAGGTCAGCAGCTGGGCCTCTCTATCTTGATGGGGCAAATGCCCAGGAAGGGTATCATTTAATCTGAAGGCCATGACAGCAGGAATATTTTTTTCTGACATCAGTGACTCTTCTTCACACAGTTTTTTATCTTTTACAGGGAAAATCTTTCTCCTCCACAACCTCTGCAGTCTGGAATAGCCTTTTGTATTTATCTGGTTCATGGTTCCATCACATTTTATCCTGAAGTTATCTCTTTCCTTTGATTAGGCCTTTTATTTCTCTTTCTCCTGGGTTATCCATCTCTGTTTCTATCATACATAGTTGAGCTGCTGAATACTCATTATTGGCCCCTAAAGATCTCCAGAGCATGATAAAACCTTCCTTGGGTGTGTTTCGGCTAGATTAGAGTCTAAGAACTAAATAGAACTGGGAGATACAATACTTCCCCTTAGTTTAAAAAGAATTGGAGAGGGAACAGTTATCCTTTCATAAGGAAAAGGAGAGAAGGAAACGTGGGGAGTGAGAGGGAAGAAGGGGGGAGGAAGAAAGCAGCCAGGCAGCTAATGAGAAGAATACTTCAGTCACTGTGATATGAAACCCCTACTGTCCTGACACCATTGTTTTTACTGAGGGTATTGCATTATTACCTGGTAATGATGTCACAGCACACAGATTTTCAAAGTAGTAGGGGTAAAAAATTCAAGGAATTAACTTCTTAAGTGTGCCTGTCAAAAACAAGCCCCCCTTTGCAAGCAGAGGAGTAATAGTGCTAGCAGTGCTTCGGACAGCCCAGCTATTAATGTGAGAGGATATTATATGTGGCTGAGCAAAGCATGGATGTATTATTTCCCTAGTTAGAGGCATGATTTAGTTCCTTGGGCATCCCAGCCCCACCAGGACATGAACCTGTAGCAATGGCAGGCTGTGTGCAGCCTGCTACCCCTCCTGCTTTGGGCCCTGTACCAGCAGGCTCATTTTGCCAGGCTGGGTACACAGGCAGTGGGGAGAGCAGCATTCCCAGAGGGCAGTTCAGAGCATCTGGTGGTCCCATCTTCAGCATCAACTGCTCGATTCATCCTTGATGAATTCCCCATCTGATATTGCAGCTTATTAGCTGAATAAACAGATCAGGAAAGCATGTCAATTTGGAAAACCAAACCAGTATCTTTTTGCATAATAAAAAGACCTATATGATAAGAGGGATTTGAAGAGGTTTGGATTTGTTAGAGGAATGTTATGTTTGGCTGTAGGAAACATTTCTAATATTCTCATTTAGCAGAATTTCAGTTTGAGCTTTTTATACTTTGAACTATATGAAATACTCCCAGAATGGTGGAATGAACCTGAGAGAATGAAAGGCTTCAGCCTTTCTAGGAGGTAGAAGAGCATACTTCTGAGTGGTACAGCTGCACCGAAGTTCCCTGAAGTGGTGGCTAAAATTGAACCTGATCTTTCTCTCCACTCTGTTGCCAGTGCTTACACCATTGCAACCTTCTGATGTATTGGCCTAGCCCCTTCCCCTCAGTACAGACCGTTTATCCCACCAAGGATCAGTGCAGTCAGCCAGTGTGTGACACATGCTGCAGCTATGCTAAATTCACCATGAGGGTTTGTGAACAGCTTCTTACCTTTGTATACACAAAGTCCCACAGTGAACCTTCCCAAATACAAGTGCAGGCATGCAGTATTTACATTCTGAGAGGTAATGACAGGATATATTCCTAAGATTATCCCCCTCTGTATAGAGAAAAAGTGATTCTCAGCACTTCAAGGCTGCCTGTAATGCTAAGTTCAGGAGATATTTTCAGTTAAAAGAAAAATAAACAACTACCAAAAAACATCTGAGTTGTGTTATAAAAGTCATATTAATTGTAAAGCAGTGCCTTATAGTTGATGATCTGTCTGTGTGACATTTCATTTGCTGCCTCAGGGAGTTTTCATAAACAATATATTTTAACAGGACACTATAATGAATTAAAATCAAGGCAGAAAAAATATAGTTTCTGTAAAACACTACTTTAAATAGGGAATATGAAATTTTATTCAGGAAATAGCAAATACTTGTTGTTCATTTAATGTTTTTTTAGAAACCTAATGCAAAACTTCTCCTTGGTAAGTGCTGTAGTAACAGAAAAGGTAAACCCTGGCCCAAGAAAGCCATTGTTATTCTCATATTTTGAATTTCAATGGGAAATAATTTTCACTTAGATTCTTTATCATGTGTGTGTAGAATCTTTCTTTGAAAACAAAGAAAATTAAAATTATTAAATGTCAAGAACAACCCTCCTGAAAACTGACAGTGACCACTGGATGGTGCTACTGGGCTCAAGCACTTTTCCTTCATTTAATCATTGGTTATGCTGTGTCTGGTCTCAATATAAATCTCATGAGAGAATGAATGTTTTGAATACAATGGGGTTATTATAAAATGAAATTTTTGAGTTACATGACTTCTGTAAGTTAAGCATATGTACTGCTGAGCTTTCAAAAGACTGTAAGCAGAAAAGCCAAGCTGGCAAGAAAAGATGTGCAAAAGAGCAACATAATGGATCATAATAAGGATTGCAGAGAAGGAAATTAATTGGTCTAAAGACCTTCCTTACTGGGAGATATCCCAGTAACCAATTACTGAGACCAGGGAACATGTTTTATACAATAGATACCATCTCCAGACTGAGATAGGAGAGAGGTAATCAGTAAGCAGGAAGAGGTTTTTCCAAAAAAAAAAAAATCAGATAAAAAAATGGAGTTTACGTGTTCTGAGGCCTCCTTTGTATGTAATTGTCTCTCTCCAAATCTACTACAGCAACCCTAATGAAAGAAGCCTCTAGTTTAAGAAAATAAAAGTTAAAATGCATAAAACTGCATGACAAAAATCCATTATGACTATCCTACTATTAGTTTACCCTTTCACCTGCAATTTTGGTGGCCAAGACCAGAGGTGCCCAGAGCTAGAGCTAGCCAGCCTGTAAGGAAAGCACACAATTTTGCAAAGTGGCCGTAGTTTTCTCCTTTTATAGTGGACCAGGAGTCACTGTTTGGTGAAAGGAGTTGAGGAAATCCCAAGCACAGCTACAGGCTGGGTGGTGAGTGGATTGAGAGCAGCCCTGCAGAGAAGGACTTGCTGGGTACTGGTGTTTGAAAAACTGAGTGTGAGCCAGCAATGTGTGCTTGTTGCCCCCAAAGCCAATCGCATCCTGGGCTAAATCAGAAGAAGTGTGGTCAGCAGATTGAGGGAGGTGATTCTGCCCCTCCACTCTCATGAGAATTCACCTGGAGTACTGCATCCAGTTCTGGGGCTCCCAGCATAAGAAAGACATGGATCTGCTTGAGCAGGTCCAGAGGAGGGCCATGAAGGTGACCCAGAGGCTGGAGCACCTCCCCTGTGAGGATAGGCTGAGAGAGTTGGGGTTGTTCAGCCTGGAGAAGGCTCCAGGGAGATGTTCCAATACCTAAAGGGTGCCATTCCCTCACAGATTCACAAATTTCACCATTTGTGAAAATGTAATGCACAATACTAAGACACAGTATTGCTATAAATAGCATGCTATAAATTTCTTCATGACAAAGATCCAAATATGCAGCTTTCAGTGCTGGTACTTCAGAAGGTGGCACTCTGGAGCTGAATCAGATCTTCCCTGGGGAGCTGAGGGAAAAGAACAATCTGCAACTCTGACAAGAATATTTAGAAATTTTCTGAACCATGAAATACAGTTCCTCGTGTCTGCTATGCAGGAGGTCAGGAAGGTACAGAAAATTTTAGAAAAGGCACAGAAATTCAAGCTCCAATGAATTCTCACCATTAAGAGCCATGTAATCACTGATCTATTAGCTAACTATAGAAGTGCAAGTCCCAACATCCCCGACATGCTGCAGTTTGGATAACTAAAGTTTGCATAGCTAAAACCCTTCTCCTAGTTAAGTGGACAACATCTGAGTGCCACCTTTTTACTGGCCTCCTTTAGTACACTTGCTTTTCAGGTTTCCTCTTCTGTTTGCTTCTCTTTGTTTTGAATTTCTTTCCCCATGCATATGTCAGCTTGAGTCTTTTTCCATGCTGGTTTCATTTTGTTATTTTCAGCTCAGCTTTGAATGAGTTAGATTATGCTCATGCTGTAGAGCAGTGCCAATCTTGTCATGCCATCTGTTTCAAAAATTGCAAGAGAAGTTGAATCCCTTAATGGTACAAAATAACTGTACTTTACTCTGGGAATTTTCTTCATGAGTTATGTTTTTTTGTTCACTTGTTGATAGTTCCATCCTTTACGGCTCAGTAATTTAAATACCATTATGTTCTCCGACGAGTGATGATGTTTGTCTTCCCAGATGCATGATGGAGCCCTGCTATTCTGGAGATGGCTGAACACCTGCCTGACAATGGGAAGTAGTGAATAAATTCCTTGGTTTGCTTTGCTTGCTTTTGCCTTACCCACTAAACTGGTGTTCACTTCAACACATGAGTTTTCTCACTTTTACCCTTTTGATTCTCGCCCATCCCACTGAGGAGGGAAAGAGTGAGTGGCTGCGTGGGGCTTAGCTACTCACCAGGGTTAAACCACAGCAGATGTCCTGGCATACCTGGAGTACTCCTGGGATGTCAATATGTGGAAGTCTCCAGAAGGTGTTTTGCCCAAAGTGGAAAGGTCTAACCTGAGGGCTGTAAATGGCAACACTTTACAGGACTTGTGTGAGGAGGTTGATCCTGCTACCTGCAGAGGTGGCAGAAGTAAAACTGTAGTTTTACAGATTCATAAAAGTAAAATACTGTGTTACTTGGCCCAATTTCTCACCGTATTTATCAAGGAGGTGGGCGAGGAAGGAGATAACTTTGCAACGATCACATTGCAGAAATCAATCCCATCGAGAGGTGGTGCTGTATCCTCATTTTAGAGTTCAGTTTAACCTACTGCTCAGACAGGCTGGGCAAGAGGTGTGGAAGCACCATCCACCTACAAAACGATTTTATTGACATCTTTACAAGAGCATCACAGTACTTTTTGCCCTATTGATGCTAACAGAATTTACAGCCAAGCCAGTTGGTCTTTTGCATTTTATACAATACTGGGGGAAAAAAGTACACAGTTTGCCTTTAATCTTGCCACAAAACATTTTATTGTTAATACCATAAAAATGTGTTTCACATGATTGCCTTTCAGTTAACAATCAGATGCATAAGTACCAGCTGTAAACTGAGGACTGCCCTCTGTAGTTTTTGTAAATAGAAAGAGAGCAACACTAAGGCTGTAGAAGGATAACGCCAGAGACCGCAGCCCACTTGTGTGGGGTCAGAACATGTTCAGATTCCCTGGCAGAAGTCAGATCTGACATTCAAAGCAGTGCATTCTTTGGACACAATCCAAAATAAGCTCCTGCATTTAGAGATAATAGTATAGCCAGTGTAAATCATACTGAAGATGGCTTAAACTGTAAATGTTATGTTGATAAATCTGGTGCATTGTAAATATCAACTGTGAGCAGTAACAACCAATCACTTGATCCTACGCCTGTAGAGGTTAAACTTGGACTGATTTATTTGCAAGTGTATTTATTAGCAAGACATCTGAAGACAGACAATCTGAAAAAGACTGCAATGGTTCTGAATTACATCATGGCACAGTATTTTTCAGTTGTAGCCATGGGCTTCTCCCCAGTACATATGTTGATAGTTATGGTTTGTTTTAAATGACTGGATTTTTTAAAATTATTATGTGCATATTATAAACAAAGCAAATTTTAGTATTAGGCCTAAGTGAGAAACATTACCAATTAGAAACTTTCTCCTCTTACATTATTCTTAGAATATAGCTAAGAAAATCCATGAACTGTAACAGGGAAGACTAGGTGAGTACAAGAACTTCCATTCTGTCCATTCCTATTCCCTGTAAAATCAGCTTTTCTAGTTTGAAAACCATAGGAGATAGTACTGTTATCCACTATTAGACATATTGATGCAACATATGATGGAATTATTTTCTAATTGCAGAGTGAGTATTATCACAGCTTCCAGAGAAGCTGTCCTAATACACAGAAAAGGAAAGGAGGGAAGGCCTGAGGGAAGGAGGTAGGGAGAAAAAAAGAGAGGGAAAGAGGAATCTGACAGATCTGCCTACAAAACTCATTTGAAGTTGTGAAGATTTGATTAATATTTGTAAGAGGAAAATGAAAAATCAGATGTATCTTACATAGTCTTATTATGCACAATCACCAAGGGAGTGATTATGTGGTAAATTAGAATCCCACTCCTGCACTTTGATGCCACAGAAGCATTTTAAACAGGCCCTTTTGTAACATTATGAAAGCTTATTAATAAGGTCCTGAAAAAGAAGCTTTTGCTCCAGATGTCCTGGACTTTTCTTCACAGATTTTTGCCACATTATATGCTTGATATTACTGTGTATTTTGTCCTGGAACCACACATTTTAATGATGCACACAAAACGTTGCATACCTGTAGTAAAAATACAGCATATGATAAAAGACTTCTCAGACACCACTTTCATCAGCCAATTCTATCCAATTATCCAAAGGATAAAACCATTTTAGTGGGAGGAAATAGATGACTGCTATTAGAGTAACCCAGTTATCCTCCCATAAATTAAAAGTAAGAAAACTAACTGATATTGCAATAGTTACAACAGGATATACTGCTTCTAGGAGCTTTTTGAGACTTAATTGGTTCCATTCTTCTAAAGATTCAAAATGTTACATATAGATTAAAGTCTATATTTAAAAATAAAAAGTCTGCATTCCAAACCCATTCATGTGACAAGCAAGGAATGGTGTTTCCAATTGTCACATCTATTTACTTTCCTCTCCATATACTAGTAAGTTGTAAATGATACTCTGCAAAGGAAGCAACCAGTTGTTGGTATTTTCTGTCCTCCCAGCAAAAACACCATGGTAACTTCTAAACAAGACAACAACAGATTCCCCTAATTTAAGAGCATGATGCAACTACCTTTTACTCACTGATTCATTTAAAATTTAAATAACTATACAGTCATGTGCAAGGCTCCCTAGGAATGATCAAGGCAAGTCATTGGGAAGAATTCTTGCAGTCTGTATTTGTATAATCTGGCCAGCTACTTTGGATAAGAGGCATTAAATAAAGGCCATGAAGAATATTAACATTTTCCTCCTGGAAAACTCAACAAGAAACAGAAATAATCAAACCTAAGCTTGAAGAGGCTTAGTCTTGTTCATATATGCACTTCACCTACTTGTGAATGAAATCAGTGTTCTGCTAAAGTCAAAGGAATATCTTTCTGCAGGCTCATGATTTCTTCCCATTTGCAGTCTTAGCTTATGGGAAGAGCATCTCCAACACTATGATATCAAGGATTAAAAAACCCCAAACCTGTTGTAATGGCTGCAGGAGTTGGGAACTAGGTTTGAGGATCAGTCACAGAAATTTCTTTCATAAGTGACCTTTTGCTGTGAGAAAGAACTCACAATATTAATTAGAATTTGTTTTATTTGTTTTATTTTTTCAATGAGGATTTGAGTTTAGAAGATGAAAAATACATGCAAGCTCCCCTGCTTCAGAAACTCCAAAGTGGAAACTAGTTCAAGTATTGCAAAATAACGTTTTTATTCCTCAGAAAATACAACTTGCTGTTACTCCTGAAATGAAAATAATTTCTTCTGCAGGATATTAAAAAAAAAAAAAAAGCAAATCTCTTTTTCATGCTTTCTTTAGAAGGGCATTCATAAAGACAGCAGAAAATAGAAGCAGCTGGAATACATAAGCAATTTAGAGACGCCTGTTTAAGCTCAGTAATTACTCATTCAGTAGAGACAGGATTGGTTAGAAAGGGCTACAGATATTTTTCTATTTAAAACTTTAAATAAAGTTAAATGCAAAATATTGTAAATGTCATATCTGTTCTTCTGTCAAAATTGTACTGAGATAAAGGGTAGAATATGGTCAAACAACAGAGAATATTTTCTACATAGCAATCAGAGCACATGACCAACTATGAGATAAATTTTATTTATCCACATGTATACAATTTTGCTTACTTCAGTGAACTTCTGTAAGGCAAGGTGACACCAGAAATCAGCCCTGTCAGTGATTTTATGAATAGCATTTCGTGAAGTGGTTTTAGACATCAGCGATGTCTAGAAGCTGCATTTTATTAATTTGTTCTCTTTACATTTTGTGTCTGTTTGGGGATTTTTAGTCATAGTTTACATACTATTTAAATACATGCTCACTCCTTCACTTTCTCATTGAGCATCCCAATTAGCTCAGAAAAGTCTGATGAACTTCAGAATCCCACCTGCTCCGAGGGAGCAGAGATAAAGTTCAGGGATTAAGAAGTACGTGGCAGGACATGGCACTTGGTTGTGCAAGTTCTAGATCACTTGAGGCAAAATTAATAAATTCCAGTGCCTAAAGAAAAAGAATATGAATGATAGACAGCATCAGGCTATTTTACTGACAGCAGTAACCTAGCTTTGGAAATGCTGGCCTTACTGGCTGTCACCTTTTTGAACACTTTTGGCCCTAAGGAGTTTTGTCTTTAGAATGAAATCTCATGTGAATCCTTAATGAAGGCCATATGGTTTACAGAATCAGGCTGTCAGCACCCAGGACCAGTTGGAATACTTGAGAGCAAATCTAAAACTAGTTTCAGATTTTGATAGTCACAGATGTCACATCAGGCCACATCCTCTTTCCAGTATATACATAAACATGGCAGAAGTCCAAGTGGAAGCAAATGCATATGATCAGGTACCTGCAGTGCAAAACTCCTGTGCTCAAATCTGAGGAAGCAAATGGAGTAGGCACATGCCACCTCCTGGCATTTCCTAAATAGAGCTTAGCTATTTATTTATATATTTGCCACATTGTAAATTTATGGGAAAATGCAAACCTGACATACATGCCAAATAATAATGACAGGAAAAAAGAAACAAAACAGAAAAAAAAAAAGAAACAGAAAAAAATGTTGCATCTATGTTGTTATTGTCAAAATGCAATCTATCATGGGTTTCCTCCACACAGCATTATTTCAAAACTGACCTAAAAAGAAAAGGATAAAATATTATAAACCAGTTGAAAAAAAAAAACATTTCAGACCTTTCTGAAGCCAGGGGAGGGAATTTTTTTCTTTAAAGAAGTGTAAGTATGTGAGCCAAGTAGCTTGTTAGCTACCTCTAACCCCAGTATTTCCAGTTAACCAGTACTTATTACAAAGATCAGCAGAGGGGGTGGTGGGATCCTTGTGCTTTACAGTCTGTACTACCACAGGAAAAACACTGTAGTGAGCACAGATGACCCTGTGCTTTTCAACCAAGAGCCAGGCTCCGGTCTCCTAACACCACTCTGATTCACAAGGCCACTGAGGACTCCTCACAGTTCCAGTCTGCTCCTTGTATCCATGCTTAAGGCTTTTATCCCAGCCCAGTTCTTCTTAACAAACAGATACTACTTCCTGTAACAGAGAAAAGAAAACTGAGAAATGTTTTGGCACAGAACAGGATGAACCTCCTACTTTGCTATAATATTAGATCTTACAATAGTTACTTCCTTACTATTTCCTGTTACAAAATAACAGCTTTTCACATTGCAATTTTATGCCTATTTTCCCTAAACACTCTTCTGCCTGTTTTTTTTTTCCCATTTTCTGTATTTGCTTGGAAGTATTTTTAACATCCCAAAACAGTAGACAATTGGCATTAAGTCAGTACAACTCAATTCATTTCAGATTAATTCTGCCAGTCCACACAAGCTGAGAATCTAGCCCACCGGGATAGGAAATTAAATCTTCTTTTTCCTCAGTGGAGGCTTTCACCCACAGGCCTTTCAGAAACTTAACTGGTTATTTTAATGGATGGGACATGTCTTTCTCTAAATAATATTAACAGGAAAAACATATCTTTTTTCTTTGTGATCAGTGGAACTAGTGAAATTTGATTTCCCACGGGTTCGTGTTCCACACACCTGCACCTCCACTGTAATAATCCCAATCCCTCTCTTATTTTCATAATGACCATGACCTCATTCACCCCCCAATATTTTTAGTAGTGTTCCCCCTCCCAACTCCACTGCCACCTAAGAAGAAAGAAGCACAAGTCAGGCCTGGCTTAGTGCTGCATGCTGTTGGTTGTATCTGTAGGTCAGAGGCATAGCATGCCTGAGCACACCACGCCAAGCAACATGGAAAAAAATGCTGAGCTCATGTGATGCTTTTTTCTCTCAATGAGGTCACTAATTCAGTTTATTTTTGCCTAACATTTCACAGATTTTCACAAAACCTCCAGAACCATTTTACCTGGGTGACTTCTATTTCTGACTATTTGTCAGAATTTGACTATTCTCAGCATCAGCTGAAATTGGCCTATTGGTTCTCAAGTTATTAGAGACTGACTAGTGTGATTGCAAAAGCCTTTGAAACAAAAATAAATTGCATTGAACATAGCAAGTACTATTTGTTATCAGTACTTTAAATGACACAGAATAAATATTCTTTGCAGCAAAACTATAGCACATTTATTGTTTTCTAAAGGGTTTTAATTGATTCTCAAAACAAAAATCTAGCTGAGACTGAAAACTGAAGAGAGTAATTAGATTCTATTTTTGGACGTTATGGTAATCAAAAATTTTGGAATCACTTTCCTGTTATATAGCAAAGAGAAGAGAACACAAGTGAAGATACACAGAATATGCTGAGGCATGTCAGCACCTTAGTGGAATGGAATGGGAACTTTACCATTATATAATGTCACTGATTTGGAGTATGAAAACTGCCACGTGATCAGTTGAGACCTAGACACAGCCACCTCTCTTCACAAATAACACTTCAGGATATCTGTTTCACATATGGTATTTGAGACATTACACTGCCACCCAATCAGTATTGGAGAAAGTTCTGTACTTTATTCCCCTTCAGTGCCCAGCTGGATAAGTAAGGTAAATTTTATTAACACAGACTTCACTTAAATATGGTATAATAAACCCATTTACTTTATAGAAACACTATCAAACCTAAAACCAATCTATCAAGATTTTTCTAATCTGTCAGAAAAAAATGTAACTGTAGACACTCCTGATGCTAGAGAAAAGGACAAAAAGTACGTAATCCAATACAATGTCTTTTTCTCTGCTTGAATAAACTTGTTGTAAAGTCTTTTTGACTTTAAGACAATTAATGACTTAAAAACCAAATATCTGTCAATCATGTGATAAATTTTTATTTGTCTTCAAATGCATACATGTGTCTCTCTATATAAATCATACGAGAACTTTTCTTACATGCTTGAGGATGCAGTAATATTAATACCTTAGGTTTGTATGTTGATTTAATTCTCCAAGTACATATGGCTGTAATTCTGAAAAAGTGTTTGGTGATTTTGGATGTAGTTTTAAGATTCTTGCTCTAAGACATCTGCAAGCCACTAACTTTTCTGACAGCAGCTGCTCAGCACTTTCTGAGGATTTCTAAAAAAAAAAAACCAAACTGTAATCATTGCAATCTATTTTTGCTGTCCCCATGACAGCTGTCTTCCTAGTGAGCGTAGCTATCACTCAGAACTCTTGCTTGAAAAGAGACCAGGGGAAAAATATCTACCAGGAACTACTGGATGGTTTGAGGGGCTAAACTGGCATGAGCTCTCTGCTCTGCTTTCAGAGCTAGTTAATAGCAACAGTTTGCATCCACTGTGCCTTCTGCCAAAATGGACAATGGCAGAGTAAAACACAGGCCCAAAGGATATGATCTCTGGTCTAACGACACTAGGTAGAAACATCTTCTATCATCAACTAAATTTTGGGTGGTCATAAAGTACTATAACTACCACCCATTTACAGAGTCAACCATAAAAATATGAAGGTGGAAAAATATGCCAACAAGTAAGTATTAACAAAATGATTATTTAATCGGCAACTGAGCATACAAATAAACCATTTCAATTAAATGATTGTGAATATTTTTCTTTACTGGTGGCTGAGCAAGCCATGAAGCTACTGCTATGAAAACTACTGGTTTTTTTCACTATTGAAAGCCAATATTAATTGCTAAAATGGATTTTTACCACACAGTGGTGGGCAGCTGTAAATTACTAATCCAGCCTTTACTCTTTTTTGTTGATGTGTATTGTACATTTCCTTATCTATTCTTCTCATGTCTACAACATTTTAAACTTAACTGTATCTTTCCTATACAGGTGTAACACCAACACAACCTTTCTGTCACTCCTGCATTATACTGTTATTTGGTACATTCAATCCTTTGGGATTTTTTTTTTCTCTTTAAAACTCCTTGAAAAGAGCTCTTAGACCATCTAAGGCTAACTAATCATTCCTGTTATCCTTTTGAACCTCCACTAGCATTTCAAACTAAGGTACTTTTTGCTGCTTACTACAGACATTGAACATTTGATTGTACTTTTAAGTGAATTAGTAATCCAATTAGGAAACAAAACTGCCACTGACAAACTGCTACAGCACCTCACATTTTGTAATTGGCCTCAGAACACATTTCTGTCTCACCTTAGATATTTCTAGAGTGAAAGCTCTACAAGCTGTGCCTATGTTATGATTAAAACTTAGGAAAAGAATTAAAGGCAGGTCATGTGGAACACAAAATTTTGTGCATGTGTGGATCAACACAGGTATGAACTGCTGCTCCAGGAAATTTAGATGATGTTCAAGCAAAACTGGCCAGTCCACTTAGATGGGCTTGGGATGAGGGGAAGTAGTACCAGACAGTTTGGGTGCAAAGTAGCCATACAACAAATTCCTATGTGTGCAACTAATCTTACTGGGTAGTTTGATTGTCTCCCTAGATGTGGCCAAGCATTTTGGATTCATTGATGTTTCATTTACAGGAAGTGAAAAATTGGTGTTGGACAGAAAGCTGGCTTGATACTCTTCTGATGTCCTCACTAAAATGAAAAATTCTTGTATTCCACAACTAAACTTGCTACCCATTACATAACATATAAGGAAGCTCAAAGAGATCCACATATACATATTCATAGGCCACAGCTGTTTGGTCTGGTTTGAAATTGAATTAGGAAAACAGTTGCTTTAAATAACAGCACTACAATTATGCTGAAGGCTTTACTGACTTTTAAAGAATGTTAGACACCGCATGATGTATGGAATAACGCAATGAAAGAAGCCTGCTTTAAAACATATCAGCTCTAATCCCAAGAAGTATTGTATGGCAGTTTACAGGCCAAAGACTCAACATGTTATCTATGGAAGGCAGGCTGTTAATTTTTTGTTATTACTTTCATTATGTTTGGCCATAAAAGTTCAAAAACATAAGCTGTATTTCAGAAATCACATAAACATATAAAGGCTTTTGTTTACTCTTATAACTCTCCTGGTTGCACCCACATGATAGTCTTGCCAGTTTTCTGAAACTGACATGTTTCGGATACTGCTGAAAACTGTGAGATATGAAGACATCTCACCTCCCCAGTTTCACATTTTTATGGCTTATTTTCAAAGTAACACTAGTCAGAAACACTGTTCTTGCTTATCCTATTGTGAAATTAAGTAAAACAGATTCAGAGTAAGAAGACAAAATGGTAGTTTTCCACTAGACTGCCATAGTTTAACCCCAGCCAGAGTAATTTCCACTGTGATTTCGCACAGCAGTGATCTCAAGCATGTTTGATAAGGTGGTTCTGAGTCCTTCAAAGATCCATGTTATCTAAACACAGATGTTCTACTTATCAAACAAATAAAGCTAAACAAAAATTACTGTGTATTTTACAACACTCCAGCTGCAAGTCACTTCAGTGCATTTACAGTCCTTGCCAATCCTCCCGTTATTTTCACACATATATACAGCAGAAAAACAAACTTTTCAGATTTCCTGTTCCTTGCCTAGGCTATCAGGCACCAAATACATGGGATTTTGAAGCTAGTAGCATTATTTCCAGAGCACAGTAAAAGATTATGCTACCTGGGATCAGTAGCTGTTTCACACGATTTCCATTGGGATTATGCATCAATCTGTGTAGATGCATCTGAATACGGGGGTCAGCCAAGCCACCAAGGACGGCTCGTCTGCCCTGGGCCCCTCTTTCAGTCCCTAGGTGCCTGGAGTCAGTAACTGCAGCTCCCTCCTGCTGTCCAGTTCTGACTAAAAGCTGATGCACAGCCAGGCCAAAGATCTCCAACACACTGCTCTGGGGTCCAGCTTTAAATTCGCGTTGTTCAATGCCCGAAACGCCCTCTCCCCCTGTGGCATGCTCCTCTCCATCACAGAGGGCACCACCTTTCCTCAAACACAGCACCCCTCAAGGCTGTCACCACAGAAAAGTGAAAGTTTCAGCGGCAGCACAGCCGACCTTCCCTCACAGAGCCTCCGCATCAAGGTTTCAGCTCATCCAGGAAAAACAGGGCGAGTGCTCGGAGCTCCCGGAGCTGCGGAGCCAGCTCAGCAACGCAGAGACCCCTCTACCACCACAACCACCACCACCCTGAGGCGAAGAAACACTATCCACGTAAGCCGGGAAGAGCGGAAAGGAGACAGCTGAGCAGAGCAGAGCACAAAGAGCGGTGCAGGAGGGAGAGCTCGAGCTGTCCCCGCCCCCTGTCTCGGGGACCTCCGAGTCTGCGCCGTAAAGGGCGCTGGGAATCGTGTCTGTCCTTGGTGCCCTTCGTCCCTCTTGCTTGGTACTCCGCCCTACCCAGACAGGCCCTCGCCCCGGGGCTGTCGCGCCTGTCAGGGGTGCTCCTTCTTCCACCGCGAGTCCCTGTCGATACTGTGCGTAAGTTAGCATGGGCGGAGAAAGGACGCGCCTGGCTCCTTAGAGAACTACAGCTCCCGGCGTGCATTGCGCCGCGGGAAACTTTATGTGGGAGGTGGGGGGAAAGATGGCGGCCGGTAAATGGAGTCGGAGAGGTGTCTGAGGTGAGTTTGGGTTCAGTCTGGGGTGGCTAAGACGCGGCTTCTTTATTTGTTTTCTGTTTTCACTGCTCTCTCTTTCTCCCGTTCTTCTGCTTGCTTCACCATTCCCCACGTTCGGGAGCGAGGAGGATACGGTAGATGGGTGGGTGCTGAGGAGAGCGCAGTAGAAGGCTTGGGCCGACCTGCTACAGCAGGACCCCCCGGGGCGGTGGCGGGTGATGGAGGGAGGTGGGAGAAGAATCCTCAGGACATTGCTTCAGCCCATATCTGGTGCCCCGCATGGGGTCAGCAGGGCAGCCGGCTGGAGGCCGTCTGTGGGCGCTGCTGAGCGCTGTTCCTGGCGGGAGGGCTCTTCGCTATCCCTCCAGGCGGGCTGCCAGCTGGAAAAGCTGTCTAGGGCGGCTTGTACGTAGTGAATGGGACCACCCTGGCCTTTTCCAGGAGAGGGCCTGAGGTCCTGCCACTGTTGAGTGGTGGCTGCATGACGCTTCTGAGGGAGGTCTTGTCGCCTCTGTGCTATCTTAAGACAAAACCTTGTTGTCAGTGCTCAGTCAGGTCCGATGTGATCAGGCATCTCTGTGGCATCAGTCTGAGAGGAGCGAAGCAGTGGAGAGCTGTGGCTTTGGGATTTCCCTAAGCTGGTTTTCTTCAGGTGGACCATAACACAGCGTGGTACTGCCAAGCATTACCAAGCACAATGCAGATTTACAAAAGGACTACAGTGTGAGCTTTCTTAAATAGCTTCATCTTTCTTTTAGTTTAAAGTTAATTGTGCAAGACGGAGCCCTGCTTTAGATAGTTGAGGTATAGGTTCACAAATCCTGTTACTGAAAACTAATTATAATACAACTTCTCTCTCGTTCAGCTGAATAGAGAGGGATCCCATGGTACTTTGACTTGAGATATACTAGGAAGAAAAGATTCTTTCATGGATTGAGATATCTCTGTGCTCTGCTGAAGAGCTTAGCGAAAAGCTTGCAACTTAGAACCAGAGTTTTAATTCCAGGATCAAAATGAAGTTCACTAGCTCAGATGTTAAACTTTGTAAAGCTACTTCTAATCATGAAATCTAAATTGTAAAATGTACAGCTTAGAAGCAGCTTCAGTCAATATCAGTGACTTTTAACTGCCCAGCCTATCTGTAATGAAGTAATTCTGGTAAAATTGCTTTGTGGTTTTTAAAAAAACTTGAAGATTAATTTTTTTTTTAATAAAAAAATGTTTTCTCTAGTTGGAATGGAGCAAAAAGTATTTATCTGGGTTTTTATCCTGCCACTGGCAGCATAAGTTCCTAGATGTAGGAAAATAGCTTTTAGTTTTGCCAGTGAAATGGACGTTGGGTTAAATGAGCCTTTGAGAGGGTGGGAAGGATTGCTAAGGAACACTTATTTATTGTGCAGGGTTTTTGTCCAAAAATCATCAGCTCAAGACTAGATTCTTTAAGGTGATGCAGGACAAATATCCTTTTAGATGTGCCTGTTGAGATGACACAGAATCACAGAATGTTAGGAGCTGGAAGGGACCTGGAAAGATCATCTAGTCCCAACCCCACTGCCATAGAAGGATTCCCTAGACCAGGTCACACAGAAACGTGTCCAGACAGGTCTTGAATACCTCCAGAGAAGGAGACTCCACAACCTTTCTGGCCAGTCTGTTCCAGTACTCTGTCAGCCTCTGTGAAAAAATTTGTTCCTGAACTCTCTTGGGTGAGAGAACAAGGTAGCCTAATACAGCCAGGCTCGCCTGTGGCCTTGCTTCTCTACCTCAGAAAGCAAACTCAAAGTCAGGTACTTTCACAGAATTGTACTGTACTATGCAAATTTTTCTTATTTTGCATTTTTTGGATTCTCGGAATTGCGTCTGGAGCCTAACTATATTTAGGAATAAGTGTGTGACTTACTAATCTTGCGTTGTATTGGCCTTTTGCCTACCTTCAAAACTAAATGCATTGATAAATTTTTCAGATAGCATATATGAGTGGGGAACCAAGTGTAGTGTATTTTTAATGTGTAGTGTATTTTTAATTTTTCAGCTAATGCATACCCAGCCTAGGCTGCCTGACTGTCAGAGGTCCTTGAACTTATATTCCTCTTTTTCTTAATTTTGTGGTATGAATAGGTGCCCAGTTGGCAATTTCACTTTGAATACTCAAAATCAGTTTAATCGCTTAAAGTGCTTCATAATAGAATAATATAATGGTGGATTTATTGAAAGAAAATGCAAAACCTCAGGTATTCTGACTTTTATTTGGTTACCTGTACCACAAAGACATATAGATACATATGTTTTTCCATTTTAGATCTTTTATGGTGCAGACGGGGGAAAGATGTCTACTATTCTGTTTGACTTTAAGTCCCATTTATGGATTCTTGTGACAATGAAAAGTAGTTTTTCCTTGCAAACTATCCTTAAATTTCAAATCCCAGGTTACCTAAAAGTAATGACAAAAAAATCAGATGTAAGTGGAAGAAGATGATCACAACCAATAAGTAGAACAAAATGTAGTTTTTATTCATGTGTTGGTGCTGTTGGAATGTGGTAGAACAAAAAATTGACCTTGTATTTCCTCATCCTAGCCAAATTGCATAAAATCTCCTTATAACTAAATTGAAAGTTTCTGTTAAGAAAAACAACCCTTCTGTGTCATACAAGTGTTGATCTGCCTTTTAATGGACATTAACTAGCACTGTCCTCTGATCATAATTGCGTTTCAAATTACTATTATATCCTTGGGAAAAACAAAATAACTTTTAGTCCTCTGCAGAAAAGTAGACATGACTCTTATTTACCTCTTTAAAATCCAGTGCAGGAGACATTGTATAGGTACATAAGATCCTTAACTTGCTTCTGGTAGTCTGTCAAATGTCACAAAATGACGTGGAATATGTTAAATAGTATATGATGGACTGTTTAGGAAAACTAAATTATATCTCATGGTGTGCCATATCTTTTTTAATTGTAGTAAAGTTCTGCTTGTCTCAAATTCTGGATTATTTTTTCTTTCCCTCCCTCTCAAAGTAAAGTAAAATTTACTTTGGTGACAAGCAGCAGAGCAGACTCTTGGTGGGAATATTCTTTTTTTAATTTTGTTTCTGTTCTGCTGTAATAGATTCCCACATCTGTGGACTAAACTTTGCTCTAGGCCAGTGACTGAACCCTTAATGAAGAGGAAATGGTGTAGTCTGTTCTGCATGTAGAAGGCAGGCCGCTTCCATGTTGAATCCAGTGAACTCTTTAAAAGCAAACCCAAAAATCTTCAAATTCAACACCTGTTTTAGGTGCTAACACAAGTTTTGTAGAATTTCCTCATTAATGTTTTCTAAAGTTAGTAGACTTTGCTAGCAGCAGTATTTATAATGTTCTAGCAAAATTTATTGAATTCCTGATTGCTAATATTGGTCAATAAAATGCTTTCAGTCTTTGGCACTTGACTGCCTTGAAGCTCTCTTCAGGTGGCTTGTATTTTTATGTTCTCATACATCAGTAAATCTCTCTTGATAGAAATCTCACTTTTCTGTATGTCTGTTAAACAACACAATCCATGGCACGCATTTCCTTTTATAAAGCTATACTGCTTCTAACTCTGTCCTTGGAGAGGGACACAGAGCTTTCTAAGAGGATAGGATATTTAAAATAAACTACTTTGAAATACTATTTTTAATCACAGTGGCTATTAGCAAATTGGAACTTTTGACTGAAATACATATACAGTGAGAGTAAAGGTTGTTTTTAGCAACTATGAACATTGATTTAGTGTGTAATCGTTAAAACTTATTTTGTCACAAATAAAACATTTATTCTCACATTATCCATGTCTGGAATTATTTTTTTTTTTTTGGTGCACATATATAAACAGCTCTTAGCTAAGTTGTTTTTAATTAGATTTTTTTAAATTTTATCTTTGAAAACAGCAACACTCAGTCTCTTCAACTAAAGGTTTTTTCTTATTAGTGAAAAATACATTTGCAAGGAGGTTGCGTTTGGCAGTTAATAAAACCCTAATGCACTGATTTAATATAGAAAAATCTTCAACTGATTTGCATTTTGTTACTAATTAATTAGACAGTAGATTAGGATATTTTTATCTCAAAAATTGACTTTTGTAGCTTCAGTTAATTGTATAAAAATAAGGAATTGCATAAAAAAATCATTTGAGTGGCTATTGTTTGTAGTAGTTTGCTGTCTGAGCTAACATCTGCATTTATTGATACTAGGAGAAAAATGTCCTAGAAGGTGCCACGCACAGATTTTCTTTCAGCATCATTTTTATTTATATATAACAGAAACCTTTGACAGGCATTTTAATGAAGAAGTGCTGTCATTTACATTTGAAATGGAAGTATCCTGTAAGGCTGTCCACAGCTTAGCATCATAAACTGGCACTTCCAAAGGTCATCCCAATGTATACAGAGAAAAGTCTTTACTTGGGCATCGAATGCAAGAACAGAATGACTGAATTTCAAGAACTGGAAAAACCTGCATGTAGTCTGGTCAGATAAAGTGGTATCTGGGTTTCTGTGGTAACAGCCTCTGATACTGTGGAGCTGAAGAGTGTGACTTTGGCTCATTCTGCATAAGTGTCTACATGTATTTGGACATAAATAGTCTAAAGCTGTTATTTTGACTTATTTTTTTGTTTTCTTTATAGCTTGTTATATCTTTGCAAAACAGAAGACAGATTCCATTAACAATGCCTGGCAGTAAGTATTGTTACCTTATAGTATGTTAAGACAGTATTTTGGGCTGTTTACCATTACAATATTTTATTTGGGGGTTAATAAGTCTACCAAAATTAAAATGGGAAAAAGACAAATTATGGTACTTGCTGTCATTTTTAAGATAAGTAGAATCTCAATATTATCCAGCCTCTGCCTTTGTAAACATCTTTATATTTTTCAGAAGAACCTAGTATGGGCTCTGCATTTTCCTTTTCAGGAACTTGTTCACAGTTTAACATTGATGAATTTTGTGATTTAATGTATGTTCTGAAATGATAGCATTCAGAAAATAAAATGATACACTGATATAGTTACAATTCTAGCTCTGGAAAATTACAAATATTGTTTATAGAAGATAGAATTACTATTTAGGATATGAAGTGATTAGACCTAACTTTTTAAACAAAGTTTACTGATTTTTGAGGCAGATGTTTCTAAAAAACAAATTCTTATTTACCTCGAAGAGTAGCAAATTTCTCTTAACATGAAGATTGTAGTTATGAAATGTGTTACAATAATATTAAAAGCAACTAATTTTTTTTTATTTTTCTATTTAGAAAAATCCTGCATAATCTCTAGTAAAATGTCTCATGGTAGTCTTTGGATAAAGCAGTCTGCTTTATTCAGAGGATAAAGTAGTTTTGGTAAAGTTACAGTACCGATCATATTGGCTGCACTTTAATTATAGATTTGTGATAAATTTCACAAACGTTTAACTTCATGAGGAAATGCTTGAGTTTTTTCCTTTTTTTTTGTGGTGACTTTGAGGTATGTAATAAGCTGTGACTACCAAGTACTTAAAAAGGTCTTGTGGTAATTATTGTATGTTGTGTTGTGTGAACCACTGTCACGTAAAATACCTTACTCTAAGTATTTAGGTGTTTCTACTTTGCGGTAAATAGTTGAAATTCTTCCTCTATATAGACATGAAGTTTTGTAACAAAATCATATGTATTAATTGTGTATTTACACCAGAAGCAGCTGGTATAAATTATTCCAGCTGTACTGTGGTTCGGCTTTTGTAATACAATGTACTGCTGCTGTGCTGCATTGCAGTGTATAGTACTATTAAGGCCTCTACCATGTTACTCACTTTTGCAGGAGCATGTGGTTTTTAGAAACAATTAAACTGAAAAAGTAAGATTTTGTGTTTTTCTTTCTAAACCAAATATGTTTATATTCAGGGTCATTATTAACATATTCAGGGTCATTATTAACATTATTTACCCCAATGCTTATAGAGTCTGTATTACTACAGAATCAGGTAGAACTTGAAGGACACCAAAGCAACTAATGGCAATATTTATCTGTAGTGAGGTATTTAGAAATAGGCAGGCATATATTTATCTTCTGTGTATATTAATGAGTTTTCTAAGTGTTTAAGTGAAGGGAAGGTAACCTAATAAATGCGTGTGTGTTGCATTTCTTACAGAATAACAGTACTTAATATTTTCCTTCCAAAAAATGAAGTGTGATGAAGTGTGGTTAGACTGTAATGCAAGTAAGCATCACATTGTGGCTAGTTGTATTTTTTTATAAATGTGCATAGAGAGTTTTCAAGACTTCAGCTTCATTGCACGTGAAAGGGAAAACTTCTGCCTGCTGGTTTTGGCTTCTGTGGAGATTCTACAGGATTCTTTTCAGAGCATATTGATGAAACAGGTTGTTACTATTTAGTGTTACTTCAAACTCTTAAAGTATTTGTTCTTGAAATCTGAAAAACTCTGTAAAGGCTGAAAACCTAGAATTATTTTTTTTTATTTCACATGGTGTTCTCTCATCCCACACATCATGAAGTGTGTTGAGCATCTTTTGGAATAAAATATGGGAAAGGCTGTTAGAGTGAAATATTTTCCAAAAATGTTTTCTGTCATGTTAGAATGAGTTCTTTATAAGTGAGGTAGAGTAATAAAAATGTCTAGTTAAAAGAAGTTTGAAGCATTTCTTGGGTCACCCTGACAAACTCCCTCTTCCAGTACTATGTTCTTTGTAACTATAACAATGTATAGCTCTTCTTGTGCAAATAACATTGATGGTGAAGCAAGAAATGCTTACAAATAGGTATCTTCAGATGAAGTTGAAATGTAAGTTCTAAAATGTTGAGAAAGCGAAAGTTTTCTTGTTGCTACAGTAATACAGTAGGAGCAGATTGATTTGAGCCACAGCTATTTTATTAACTGTGATTGGGTATGCCTTATCACAAAGAAAGTGTAGATTAAAAGATTGATTAGTCCTTGTACTTAAAAGCAAACCCAAAAAACTGCTAAGTGTAGGGCATATGTGTTTTTCATTTCTCACGTGTGCTCTCAATTTCATTTAATGTACTTCTGTTTTGGGACTTGGATGGTTCTGATAGGTTTTTTGTTGGCTGCATTTGGTTTGAACTGTTGCAAATGCTTCTGTTAAGGAAAAAACATAGCTAAACCATATATCAAAACATTTGTTTAAGACTCTTCTTTTTGGACATTATGTTCCAGATATTCACACTTAATTAGATGCTTGAAACACAATTTGGTAGATTTTTTTTTAATTTTTTTTTTGTTCAGAAACAGCTAACCTACTTACTGGCTCTATTCCTGACTTCAATTAAACATTTAACTTAAAGGCAGATTTTATACTAAAATGAAATTGCTTGGAGTAGAAAAATTGTGTGAGATGAACATCTGCTGACTATGAGATTGTGTTTTACTTGTGGTAGCTGTGTGTGTGATTTTTATTCTTTTCTCTTGTTCTTACTGATGCCATAAACGTACTTAATGACATTTTTGCTTTTCAAGGTTTTGTTAAACTCAATTTAAGATGTCATGATTAGCTGCTGATTAGCAGATCCTTGTATAACCGACTGTAACATGCAAATTAAGAGATCAGCTAAATAAAAATAAGAATTTTAACAAATGTCACTTTCCTATATTTTCCTCTTGAACTACTGCTGAAAAATTTGGTGATGTGAGCCTCTCCTGTTTGTTTCCTATTCTGTCAAATATTTACCACTTTGAAAGTTACCACTCTGCTTTAAAAGATACATTTATCAGTTAGTGTAAAATCTTCAGTCATTTGGCCTGTTCTTGGTTACGCTGAAGTGGCTATTCTGATAACTTCAGAATGCTTCTCCAAGTGTGCTCAAGGCATTAATTGCTTCTCATTAAACTACATAACATTTTGTTTCTTCAGCTTCTCAAACACTGTGTGGCTTTTTACTTTGCCATTTGCTAGACCTAGGCCAGTAAAGGAAAATAACTGTACTTCAGAATATCTGCAACTGTTATAATACTATGGATTACAAAAAAATATAGTGGATTCTTTACATAATAATATAAAATATTTGCTTACAATATATAAACACTCAGATACAGGCTTTTTAGCTAATTTTTAGGTGATTGCTTTTTCTACACTAAAAAAAGAAGCAGTAACTTCTCTAAATGTATCTTTTATGAATTTCATTAAGACTTGTCAATTTTGAATAAATGTTTGTGGTGTTATTTTCTATTAGCTGTTCATACTCTATGAATGCATCATCCTGACCTCATTTGGGAAAGAATGTTTAGGAGCAGTTCCAGTAATGTTTAGGAGCAGTGAAAATCACTCACATAAACACATTGCAAATGGTGTCTGGTAACAACATTAACATGATTCCTCCTTTGTTCCTTACATTTGTTTTTGAACACACTTCAATATAGCCAAGAGATGAACAATTTTGTTTCTTCCATTCATTGTCAAAACTGGAAGAATTTATTTTTTGATCTGTTGTCATTTGTGTGTGTGCAATCTGGGTATATAAAATAGGAAATCAGTTGCTTTAGAGATGGTCTTAATTCTGTCTCCATCAAAGCCCTTACGTGCTATTAAGCTATACATGGAGAGTTCACAGAGTGTTAAAATGTAGCTTAAGAGGGTTTTTTTTTCTCTTTTTATTAAAATATCACTATTGTTGTTATTTACAGAAGTGGCTTTACAACTGATTTTCCTATCAGTTGATTAACCTTCATATGCAGCATTGTTTGGTCTTGATGTCTCAGTCATGGGACGAAAGGGTAAGAAGGCTCATGCTGATTGTGCATGCAAGTGTCCGTATTTTTTTTCTGCATGACAACAAAGAATAATTTATTTTTGGGAGGAGGTATGTTTTCCATTATGTGATTAAATGCATGTCTTTGTGGAAAGACCAGGGTAAACTGCTTTAAAAAATATTTTAGCCTTCCTTTTATGTGTTATATGGACTTTCTTTCCCGTCATTGAACACTAGGATCCCCAGTGGCTCTCTAGAGAGTCAGGTACTTAGTGAATTGCTGAAGATGGAAATCAGCAGTGTCTCTTGGCTTTCAAAGAGTGCAGTTTCATTTCTAGAAGGTTGCATCATTGAGGATTAACTCATGCAGGAATTTGACAGGAATGAGTAGAAAGTTCGGGTAGGTAGGTGAATGAGACTCTTTTTGTCATCTGCTGACTTGTAGATTTCAGCTAATGATTATGTCCCAATGTAAACAGTTCTGGATTTTGCTGTTTTGAAGTTACTTAGCTGAACAGCTGAAGTTTTGCTTGATTCTGTGTTCTGGAGTTCATGTCTATGAAGTGTAGTAGCAATTTGTGTTCGTACAAATTGTGTAATTTATGTGTGCAAATAACTGAGCTTATGAAATGAACACAACTGAAGTACTCCTGTTTTCTGTTAAAGAACTTTGTCTACTTTTATATACTGAATTGTTTTTCTAAACTAGAAACATGGCAGTAGAAATTAATCTTTCGTAAAGGTATGCAAAATCCCCAACAATTACAAGAGAAAAAGTAAATACTTGATTTCAAAATAATATTTTTTTGTAGCTCTTTATAAATTCAGTGGCTTTTTAAGAAATAGATTTCTACCATGTCAAGTATGGTAGACTTCTAGACCCCAAGATTTTAAAAAATAGTTGGTACCTGTATAACTCAGCTTTCCTTTTCATGTCCAACTTGAGATCTGGTAAAGGTCTCAGTCCTTTCATTTTTCAAGCACATAATTGTGATTCGAAATTGTACTTGGACATGGTACAGTTCTTTGGCTTGAAATGGGCACCCTGAGTCTTTAATTGCAGCTTGAAAATGCTTACTCATTCCTTATTAGGAGAATGAGTAAGGAATTTCAGCCTAACACTTATCCATATCATTTTAGTAACTCAGTACTCTTTCCTGATACTTTTGTAAAGCTGTTAATATGTAAGGAAATAAGTGAAGATTCATCTTCACATATATTTTGTTGTTGTACTTCTGTTCTAACAAATACAGAATAATTTATGTATTTAAAGCAGTCTCCCATTTTCATTAAATTAGAAGATAACTTTAATGATTAGAAAAGGACTTCAGAATGCTGACACCTTACTTTTGAACTCAGTAGGTAATAAAATATTATTAGTTATTAAATTATAATTGATTTATGTCTGATTTGATTGAGCTAACAGAGTCTTCTGTAGGGTGGGTGATGATCAAAGTTTACCAGTACCATCCTTCAGGCGCTCTTCAAATAGTGCAAGTGTGTAATATTGACAAAATCTTTGACCTTCCAAAAATAAGGGAGAGTTTGGCACTGTTCCATCTGTTGCTTGGTATAGGGAGGCTACCGCTTCAAAACCAGAAGAGGCTGCTGTATAATACATGAGAGTTGACCAGTAAGGTAGACCTTTAGGCATTTTGGCACCTTTCACCTCCATGTGTCAGGTGTCATTCCAGTTTCTTTTGTGACTCTGACCTTGGAATAAAGACATCTGCTGAAAGGCAGAACTGTTCCTGGTGTTTGACCATTTGCATTCTAACAGATGCTGTATATGATCCATAGTAAGTGGTGCTGCTTGTCTTGTTTCTTTTTAACCATGCCTTCCGTAGTGTCATTCCTCTCTTTCAAACACAGCATCACTCTCAATCCTGAGATGCTGCAGTATCTTCTATAGTATAGTCTTCTGTGTTACATGCTGCTTCCTACCTGCAACAGAGTGGTAACAAGGTGGTAGGTGGTGCAGGTGTTACAGCCTCCCCTCCTCAGTTGAACCTGTGGAGGACTGGAAAGCAAGTTTGTTGGTCTTTGAGCACCTACAAAGGTTACAGCACACTTAACTGTCACCTGCAGCTATCCTCTGCAGCTGTGAAGTGTTCATGAGTGCAGTATTCTGAAACTTGCTCATCTAGGTTAGGTAAAGATGAAGTCAGGGTTTGAAGAAGATTGTTGGTCTGGTACTGTGAGCTTAGTTCTATGCTGGGGTCATCACTGTACTGGAGAGACTCTGTTCGCCTGTACCCACTGATCTTGGGAGGAGCCAGGTGTTGGGACAGAGAGACAGATGGAAGTATTCATAGTAAAGAGTAAAGGTTTTCTGTGTTAGCTGTGATGAAGAGAGGTATGTAGGTTCTTCTGTAGTTGGAGTGACAAAATTTCCTTTTGGTACTGCTGTAGCGATGAGAAGTAAATGACCTTGTTATGACCAGTTTAATAGACAGATATGTGAGGAAGAGAGCTAAGAAGCAAAATTCATTAAAAAAGTAGAACTTCTTTCACTGGAACCAGATTAATTTTAGATATTCTTAATGCTGTATTAAAAATAGAGAGTACTGGTATTATCTTGGAGTAGAAAAATAGAAGGTGGTGTTGAAGAGAACAGAAATGAGCAAGTGAAACAAAGTTACTATGCAAAAACAACAAGGCTGGGAGAAAGAAGAGACAGTATGGAAACACTGCAGGAGGTGGAACTTGTGAAAAAGAATGCAACCTGAGAACTTCATGTAATGGAATACTTCCATTTAATGGATTAGAAGTCTTGAAAAGGCATCATCCCAAAGCTACTATCATCCCTGGGGATTTGTTTTAATTGCTAATGGTTCTGAAAAGAATACTTGATTGAAGAAGGTTAGTGGTAAACCTTATTTGATTACGTTGTTTTGGTTTTTTTTCCTACTTCTTACTAGTAACTTGACCTGCATTGTCATTTCTTGTTTTCACAGAGAGCTTGTATTCAAATTATTTTTGCTTGCTTTTCACTATAGCATGCTGTGCATATCGCCCATGTCGATTCAAGTATAGAAGAAAACACCTTGAAGTGATATGAGACCAGTATTAACTTTATAATTAGTTTTACAGCTTTACTGTAAAAATAAATTCTTGGGAAAATGTTGTTTGGGTATTTTTTGTTTCAAATTATCTGAGTGCAAACATATTTAAAAAAAAAATTAAAAAAAAAATTGCCAAACCTGGTTAGTAGATGCAGTTTTCCACATTGACTGTTACTGAGATTTTGCTGTTATGGAGGTCAGAAGTTGACATAGAGGTGAATATTGTGTTCTCAAGACAGAAATTTAATCTGCATGTTGGACATTTTCTTTTCTGTGTTTTGGTGGAGAGAGGCTAGAAACCAGCTCGTTTAGAAGTCAAATAGCACTAGTGTGGGTGGTGAAGAGGCTTATCTGGTAGATGAGACTTCATACTGTTGAAATTAAGAGTCCTCTGTTCTCTCTGGGAGTGTGTTACAAGGACGTTGTGATGGCTGAGTGTGTCCTTACAGCAGTTGTTCTTTTTATAGCAGGTTGAAGAATATTTTTAATTAACACCCTTATATGGCCAGAATAATTTCCTTGTTCTAAATGATGTGATCTGTTTTTAACAGTGGAAGGGAGTGCCCTTGAAAATAGTTTTCTGAATTGAAAGTGTCAGCTGATATTAACACTTTGAAACTAACCAGGTATAGGTGGTGTAGTGGTTGAAATGTTATTTTATGCACTTTCCTCTGGATATTTGAAACAAGTTTCTTTCTGTTTATATTGATAGAGAAATATAGAAAGTTTAATATATAAATGCACTCAATTTATAAATCATTAAGTACAGTGAGTAACCAAATGTGGGTTTAATATTGCTCAGTTCCTTGACATGAGTAAAGCATGGATTTATCTGTAGATTCAAACTTTTATGTTATTTATACTATTTTTTCTGTAGAATAAGCTTTATAAGAGTTCTATTAGAAAAATATTGGAAGATAGATGATAAAGATATGAACAACCAGATCTAAGCTTGGGACATAACAAAAATATTCAGTGAGTGAAGGCAAAATCTTCGTTCAGGTTGTTAATGTTCTGCAAACAGTTGACAGCAAAGTTAGATATCATGACAGAATTTTGGAAGAAATTCTAGCATTAGATAAATAGTACAATTCATGTGTTTTCTGTTTTGATAAAGAGGAAAATAATGTGGCAGTTTAAAACTTGGTGGGCAGAACTTGCTGTTTTAAGTTTAAAGTCAGCTTGGAGGTTTTGTTTTTGTAATTTCTTCTGAGTAAGATGTAGCTGTGAATATTCAGACAAACTCACTTGAAATAAAACTTTCTTGTAATGTTTATTTTTCCAGTTCACACCTTAGAGTTTCTTTAATAAACTATGTGGTGACAGTTTCTGTGCAGCTCAGTGTTTTCTCTGAATTAATTTGCAGTAAACACTAGTTTATTAGCACTAGTCTCTTAAGTCTGGAATTGGTATGGAATTGTTATTTAGTGGAAGTTATTAGCAGTGTTTTTATTAAAAACACTACCTTATAATTTGCAGGATTTATAAAAATAGCTATATGAAAACCCTGTATCTGTGTTACCCATGTAGATCTAATATAGGAAGTAAAATGATAATGAGCAGCCAGAGAGTAACTTCAGAAATGCTTAATTCAGAATTGATTTTCTACCTCATGTATCATAATCTTTGTGAGTAAGGATGTTAAGGGTTTAAATTCTGTAATCCTTCCTTCTGAAATTCTGATACATTATTAGATCTAATGGTAATTTAATTAATCTATTAGTTTTTGAAGTGCTTCTGTAATCTTAAAGATAAACCTTCTGTATAAAAACCCATTTTGGTTAGTAATCTGTCTTAATTTTTTTTTCTTTCTGACCATTCTTCAGCAAGATCAAGCAAATATGTTTTGCTGTAGTATTTGTCACAGTAATATGTGGCTGCCAACAGAACACAACTTTTTCTAAAACATTACTGATTTTTTGCTTCTAGTCACAGATACACTGAACTGCACGTTCCAGGGAAGTTAAAGTAAGGAATCTCACTCTATTGAGTTTAATTTGACGAACTATGAGTCACATGCTGACTACCTATCTTTGCTTTTATTCCTTTCTCTTTCCTTGTACCTGATCTTGTTAACAGAATTTGATACTGAAGTTTTTCACGTGTTTGGTGGCTTTATGTAGATGTCACAGGGCTGATCAGATAAGCTTACAATATTGCAGAGCACTCACATGAAGTAACTGCTTCTGTGCTAGTGTGAGAGAGCAAATTTCTGAAAAGGAGAGCACACTCGGGGAGTGAAATCATACCCAGGATGAGGCAGTATGTTCAAGTTCCAACTGTTGAGCAAGAAAAAGCCTATGATTATAATTCTGCTTTTGAACCAAGACCATGTATGTGTTTGGGTAGGTGAAATTACCATTTTCTGATAACATGAACTGTTTTCTTCTTACTATTGTTGTGTAGAATAGGTATATTAAAAATTAAAAAAAAAAGGACCTATCCCGCTGGGAACGATGTAGTCTTACCATGTAAAATGCAAATTGCAGGATTCATTTAGTGAAAGAACACATGCATGTTTAAACTTGGAAAATCCCACTACTGCAGAAGTAAATAGAAAGTAAATACAAGCATTGTTTAAACCTTTTTACATTGATTGTCATGTAACAGTGTGAACTTCTCTGTAGATACCACTTTAACCTTCATATTTACTTGATGTAGAGGTATCTTGGAGGGGGGAGACTTTTAAAATGCAAATTTTGCCTGATACTGAATCGAAGCTGTTATAGGATGTTTTGGTGATAAATCTGTATAAAATGGAACAGGTTCTTTTTACCTGCCATAGTGACTGCATTCTGTATACCTTCAGAACAGCTTTTGTGTGTGAAATGAATCTGTTTATTTGAATCAACTTCTATCTGGGTTAAATTTATATTAAAGAAGCAGAGAATCCATTTTCAATTGCTCAGCTTCTCTACATCTCTTAAAACTTTCATCTTTTCTGGTCTATGTAGTTAAGTGTTCTAGGTTTTGTTTTATTTTTTAAAGGTCAATCTATTTTTAATGTATGGCTTTAAAGCTTAATTTTTGTGGGTTTTTTTTTAATGCTTTTAAAAACCCCCGCATATTCCTGTGTTTTTATTAATCTTTCCCTGTTATATCAAAACAGTGAGCAATGGTAAATAGTTTTCCCACAAATTGTGTCTCATGTCTATTAATTATTTTGGGTTTGCTTGATTTTCTTTTTTCCTCCATCAATTTTTTTCCTCATAGTGTTCTGCTTAAATTACTTCACTGAACATAACTTTGGAGTTTGAAAGCTTCGATAGATTAACTCTAGCTATCTAATATTTGAATGTTCTGTTTAATTTAGAAAATTCTTTTAATGGCAATAAAATTCATATTTTAGTTATATATTTTGACAGTAGAGAACTGTTTGAAAAAGAGGGGTGGGGTTTTTTCATGTAAACTGTGCTATAACTGTGCTATGTAATGCATGTTTATATATGTTTTCAAATGATCATTCAGAATGAAGATAAAATGGCAAATAGCTTTTGTTGTTGTTTTTTTTCCTGCATGTTTTTAAGTATGGCTGGATGACAAGTGCATTTTTTATGACCCACCTTGTGTTGTTACATTGTAATAGTCGTTTGACTTATTTGACGTAGTCATTTTCAGTTACCTTAAGTTTACTTTGTTGCTGATAGTAACAAGCAGTTGAATGGGCTGCATCTTTTTCTCCTTGCTTGTCAGCTAGTCACTTCAAATGAAAATTCTGAAGTTCCTAAAACCTATTTCTAAATCTCTCTGCAGGAGTATGCTGTTGCTGTGCTGCTTTGCGACCTCGCTACAAGCGTCTGGTAGACAACATATTTCCTGAAGATCCAAAAGTGAGTGATAAGTTTTAAATTTTAAGGGATTGATATTGGAAAATTTCTTGTTAGTAACTAATGCTTTAACAATTTTTTTTTTGGTTTTTAATATTTTGCACTAACTTCTGCTTTAGCACTTTGCAGCTTTATTAGAGGTTAGCAGAATAATTTAGCTGGAAAGGGATCTTTACAAATCATAGAATCACAGATTGTTATCATTGGGTCTAATTCCCTTCTTACAGAAAGAATGCATACTGAAGTGTAAAAATTGTATGTTTTGTTCAGAGAAGGAGAGATTTAATTAAGCAGGTTTTTCTGCAGCAGATGTAGCACTTCATAACTGCTTAGAACCACAAACACTTGTAATGGTTGCAGGTGTGAACATTTCCTGGTTTTCTACAAGATTTAATTTTCTAACACTTGACATATTGATTGTGTAAGTTTTTTGTAGTTCCTGGTAGACTGCTAGGATCCAAAAGGGGTTTTGTTGTTGCTTTAGTTTCTCCAGTTATTCACAAATTCATAGAATCACTGTGGTTGGAAAAGACCTCTAACATCATCAAGTCCAACCATCAACCTAATCACCCCCATGCCCAGTAAACCGTGTTGTGAAGTGCCATATCTAATCATTTTTTTTGAACACTTTCAGCCTGTTCCAATGCTTAACATCTCATTCTGTGAAGAAATTTTTCCTAATATCCAACCTGAACCTCCCCTGGTGCAACTTGAGGCCCATTTCCTCTTATCCTATCACTAGTAACCTGGGCAAAGAGACCAATACAGTTTTTTATTCTACTGGAACAGTCTAGGAGCTATGTTAAAGCCTGGCTCTTACTCTCTGTGAAAATAAGTAACTTCTGTTACATATAGTAATGCCTGTATCTATACATAATTGTATATGAAAAGATGAAAATGATTCAGAATGATCAAGATCTTACGTTTCTGCTGCTGTATTTTTTAAATGTATTACCAGATTTTCTTCTCCTATATTTGAGTAGAAATGAGCAGAACAGCTTTTGCAATGTTTAGCTTATAACAAAGTATGTGGGCCTTTGTTTAAAATGTGTTGTTATTGAGTGCTAGTTACTATATAAGCATATGTTACTGTCTTCAGAGGAAATGTTTTCTGTGTATACAGTATGTTGGAAGCATGGAACAATATGGGTTTATAGTTTGTTTTAATCTTCTTTGACACAGGTTTACAAACACCTGGAATTGCTACAGTTGTAGTCTTACAGCTTTAATCTCATTCAGTATGTGAGTTGGGACTGAGTCTCTGCTTTTGTTACTATTCATTGGCTCAGTGCAGGACGCAAGGCAGTCCATGATGTTTCACAGAGAGACAGGCCTTTTCTAAAGTATGAGAAGACCTGCTTAACAAAATGCATTAATTGATAGTGACTGTGTTAAAAGCTTCTAAGTCATTTATTTGAAAAAGATAACATCTTTGTGAACTTCCTGCAAAACAAACAAACAAAAAGCTACAGAAAGCCTTTTCCTTCTTACCTGATAGTTATGATTATAACCTCACCTGAGGAGACACATATCACAGTTCACATTGGAACTAGGGTGATAATCTTTGATTATGTTCTAACACTTAGCCTTTTTGTACCCTGTATGTCAGCCTTTACCAAGATGTGACACTGAAGGAATAAAATGTTTGAACTAAGATATTTTAACTCCAATCTTGTTTGAATACAGTGTCAAAATTATCTATCAAATACCCTTTTTTGGGGAGAATGGGAGAAGGAAGATCTACATTGTACCGGTAGGGAAAAAGCGTGTCTTAGAATTGGTGTTGTATAAGTACCTTCTTTTAGAATACAGATTCCCCCCTGAAGAAAAGCTAGGGGATGATAGTTTCTTCATTGGTTTAAAAATTATTTGTCTAAATTTTTTAGGTTCCTGGGTTTTGTAGCTGAGCTATTGCCCATTTTGCTCAAAAGTTTTGGTTTGTTTGTTTTTTTTTCAGTAGTGTATTTCCATCTGTATGGCTCAAATGTTTAAATATTGAGCAGACAAAAGGAAAAACACTTCAAAAACTTTATACTTTCAGTGAACTTTTTGATTTTATACTTGGTACGTCTGTTTTTAGGATGGTCTTGTTAAAGCTGATATGGAGAAGCTAACTTTCTATGCGGTTTCTGCACCAGAAAAGCTGGATCGAATTGGTGCTTACCTAGCAGAGAGACTGAGCAGAGATGTTTTCAGACATCGCTATGGGTAAGGAAATAAGTCACAGTGTTAAAAATGTGTGCTGTTGTGTGGCTGGATTTCACACAATCATAGAATATCCTGAGTTGGAAGGGACTCACAAGGTCATCAGTTCAGCTCCTGTCTATGCACAGGACAACCCTAAAAGTTACACCATGTATCTTAGGAGCATTGGCCAGATGCTTCTTGAATTCTATTGGCTTGGTGCTGTGACTGCTTCCCTGGGGAGCCTGTTCCAGTGCTTCACCACCTTTTGGTTGAAGAACCTTTTCCTAATATCTACTCTAAACCTCCCCTGGCACAGCTTCATGCTGTTCTCTTGGGTTATGTCGCTGTTGACCAGAGAGAAGAGATCAGTGCCTGCCCCTCTGCTTCCCCTTGTGAGGAAGGTAAAGATCGTGATGAAGTCTACCCTTGGTCTCCTCCAGGCTGAAGAAACAAAATTACTTAATCCATTCCTCATACAATTGAAATACTTCAGGTATTAATAAATGTAGCACATATTTATTTGAGCCTTTCTAATTAATTTTCAGGTATGTTTTAATTGCCATGGAGGCATTGGACCAACTTCTAATGGCTTGCCATTCTCAAAGCATAAAACCATTTGTGGAAAGTTTCCTTCATATGGTAGCCAAGCTTCTGGAATCGGGCGAACCAAAGCTGCAAGTTCTTGGAACTAATTCTGTGAGTAAAGATACTAAATCAAATCAGAATAATTATTTATCATAGGAAAGCACTTTTAGAAGTAACAAAGTATCTGCCAATTAACATGAATTGAGAATATTCTGTATGTGGCAGGATATACTGTTTGGGCCTAAAGAGAGCAGATACCAGCTGGAGGCAGAAAAACAGTTTCCTTTCAGTTTCTAAAATTCTTTCTCTGGGCTCATCCCTCGCAGAAGTAACATCTTCTGGAAAGAACAGGAAAGCTCCTTCTGTGAGTTCATAGTTTGAATCTTTAAACAGTCCTTCTGGAGTCACCATATGTGTAAAACTGTGTTTTCTTGCTCTCCAGCAATGAGAGCAATGGTTTGAGAAGGAAAAATAACATCCTTCTCCACAGCACTGATACTACATAGCCAAGTCCACCAGTTAACCATGTCCATCAGTACCACATCTATACATCTTTAAATACCTCCAAGGATGCTGACTCAACCACTTCCCTGGGCAGCCTGTTGTAGTGTTTTGCAATCCTTCCAGTGATGGATGTACTTTTATGCCTGATTTTCAGCTTAGATATAATTCCTATGACTTTTTATTTGTTACATTTATAAATTGGTAGCTTATTTCCTACAGCAGCATTGTTGTTGTGTTTTGGTTTTTTTTAGGGACATCATTGTAAATCTACTTAAATAGGCAGATACTTGAACATAGGTGAAATTCTGTAGAGGATATGTTGAATTGTACTCTTTTTTTATAGACCGGATTTCAAATTGGCAGTGTCTATGAAGTTCTAAATGTCTTTTTTCTATCATGGAAGATATTTTTAATAACCATGTGCTAAGGTAGCATATGCTGGTGAGGAAACTGAAAAAATGTGGTGGGAAAAAGCGATATTTCCTTGGCTTAAGTATTACAGAGTCTGGAGGCTGATTGCAGTAAGCTTTTACTTAGAAACATACGGCAATGCTGAACTTCCCTAACCATTTTGCAGGCTTACAGTAACCGAATGTCACATAAAACTTCTGTCTCTCACGTACAAATAATTAAATATATTGCTTAGATCCATAGTGGTTATATTACTAGGAGTAAGAATGGATTAATTATACTTGTTCTTCCCATTTAGGAGTGAACTGCTTTCAAATCTTTGAACTTCTGGTGAAAGATTTCTGGGATGAGATTTTTTGTTCTTTTTTTAAAAATTTTTTTTAATTTTTTTTTTTAAACTGTGGTAACTATCAGTGTGAGCATCCTATTTCCTCTATCTGAAACAAGAGAAAATTGCAAGCTGTAGAAGACAGACTGGGGAGCTCAGATATAAACAAAAATGCTGCTCAGTTTTTTTTCAAGGAAATACTTCAAGTAACTTAACTCAAACTTAAATATGATACATGGTGATTGTATGTCATTGAATTGCTGACAAAAACTCTCCTTTAAAGACCTCCAGAGAACATTAAAAGTTACGATTTTTTTTCTCCTATTGTACTGGCTACCTAAGAATGATAAGACACCATAAATATATGAGATTATGTCCTTAGGAATTTAATCTGAGCACTTGCATTATTTACTTACAAGACTTGCACAATCTCTTTGTCTTTCTCCCTCTCTCTCTGGTAATGGGATCCAACTTTTTTGATTCATTCTGGAACAAACATCTTCTTAACAGATAGTATGCTCCTTCCTTGTTTTGTGATAGATTTATGTGGTCTTATATTGATTGAATTTTACTGGCTTCATAATTAATGGAAATACGATACTACCAATGTAAGTTCCTTTCTGTACCTTCTATATAGTACAATTACAGAAGGTGCTAGGACTGGTAAAATGTCCATAAATTACCAGCTGGTGATTGCAAGCAGTTACTGTGACTGAATGACTTGTTTACATCTCAGGGAAGCGTCTGTACTTCCATGAGAGTTTGTCTGTTTGTAGGCTTAATAATTTTTAAGTTGAAGTATGCTTGAAAATATCTTAGATGCTCGGAAGTAAAATATTCAACAACAATACCATCTTAAGAGTACCACTGCTGAGCAAGGAGAAAAATTTCTGTAATAAAATGAAATTCTATACTTTACTGAATGATAGTGCAGCTTAAAACAGTCTTATCACAGTTAGCTTTCCAGTGGCCTAAATGTTCAGTCATGTGAATCCTAATCCTGGAATATGCTTCAGAAATGCTTTATGTTCAGTGAGTAAAAATGTTTTGTTATACACATGAGGCAATAAAACAATTTTGCCCTTTCTGGACATTTTGCCATGTGTGCCATTTTGAGAGGTATAAATTCTGGGTGCTTGCTTCCCTACTGCAAAGCTACATTGTGACATAGGAGAAATGTCCAGAGTCCTTGACGCTTTCTTGACCTAAATTCATCATTTATTTTTACAAAGCAATTTTTTGGCACAGTAAATCTTTCTTCTAGCAAAACTGTTATTAGAGCCACATAAAATTTTCATGTGGGAAGATCCTGTCAATTAAATTTTGTATTTTAGATAATATTAATAAGGTAATAATGATAGGTGAGTTAATATGGCCATTCCTATAGTGTTTTATGTTTTTTAAGCTTTATGCCTCAGTTCTTTTACATGCTTTTTGGTTGGTTAATAAATTGTAGACTTGCAGGCCTGAATGGCTGAAAAATACTCAGATTATATTGATTTTTTTGTTTGATTGTTTCTTTTACCCCTGGACTGAATGCTTTATTAAATTCGGAGGACTAATTAGGTTCCTGTCTTCAAAAAACTGTAGAAGAATCTAGTTTTGTTTTGTAATTAACAATTCCATGAAAGAAGCCAGTGAGATATAAGGCATTTAAAGCATCTTCCAAGGTCTATTGGGAAGGAAATTATCTTTTTAATAAATCACTGTCTTGAAAATAAAGTATGTTTGCTGTTAAGGGATTGTCTTTCAAGCTGTGAAAGCAGACTATACAGAATTGGTTTTTGATTGTAAGTCAGTTTCTTACCACCTGACTGTAGAAGGACATAAAATGAACTAGTATATACAGCTTTGCTCTGTTTTCAGTAATGGCTGAGAATGTGGTTTTACAAACTGTATCATTTTCAGCTGTGGCTGTAGCTGGATGAGCTGGTAGTGCAGCTGAAAAGCTAAGTGTTCTAGGTAAAACAGGAAAAGAAAACCTGCAAAAAAAGCAGAAAAAGTGAAATACAAGGCATTTGCTTCAGTTTTGAAAGTACCTCACAATGTTCACAGATCTGTATGCTGTAGACTATGCCAAAGTACTTCGGGCTTGTCTAGGTGTATTTGGGTATGGTTCTGATAAAAGCAGATTTTACATCTTGGTAAGTATACAAAAAATGCCTCAGCCTGTGCTTAGCAGTTGGTAAGAAGAAACTGGGCTAGGAAAAGGTGGGGGGATCTCAGTGGGATATTTCTCTGCTGCAAGGCAGAAACAGCTAATATTCAACCTTTCCTTTGCCTTTTTTTCCTTCCTATGTAGTCTGTTTTTAAAACTGTCAGTGGTGGAGAATCCATGATGTCTTTAGGCAGTCTTCTCCCTTTAGAACTCAAGTAGCCTTTGTTTCAACATAAACCTATTTTTTTTGTCGTATTACTAATGGACAAAGAAAACCATTTATTTTCTTTGCATAGCTGTATTTTGTACGTTGTAAGACTAATATCTTTCAGTTAGCTCTGGACTGGATAATTGAATGTCTTTCAGTCCTTTTTAGCAGGTGTTTATATAAAGCTTTGTTATTCATTGAATAGTTAAAGGACTGTATCAGTTAGTCGCCATTTCAGCTATTGATGTTTCAGCTGGATGCAGTACTTCAATTAAGAGCTTATTAATGCCAATTAGATGGCAAAAATTTCTTCACAGGTGTCATAGATGTATCAGGATATATTTTCTTTTTCGTGCCAGTAAAATGGCACTGACTTCTGTTGAATGTGTTTGTTATAACCCTGAGTTTGTTTTCTGCGTTCAGCTGTGTCTGGCTTGTATTTATACAGCTGTCTTAAAATTATTTTTTTTTTTTGGTCATATTTCCAGTTTGCCAAGACCTAGGCATGAAATGTGCTTGCAGCTCTGGCCAGCCCAGTGTTCTTTGCAAGTTTGATGAGCCCATTCTGTCACCTAAGTCTTTAGTAAAACTGAAATAGTACTGTATTCCAGGCAAGCCTTTTCAGAAGTTCACTCAGTACATTATTTTAGTTTGATGATTTGCTAATGTTTCTGTATTTTTTCCAAACCCTTTTGAATCCGTCTTACAAGAAGTGTTTATTGGACAGTGTTTTTCTGGCTTCCCTGTGAGAATTTTGTGGCGTGTTTTTTTGTCAACAGCATTGCTGAAGTTAAGATATGACAGATGCTGGTTCATCTGGATTCACAAAATCTATTATTTCATTGTCATAGGAGTAATTTGGCTGTGTTGATGTGATTTGTTCTTGACAAATCCCTGCTGTTACTTACCCCTTTGTTGCTTTGTAGATGTTTGCAAATTGGATGTTTTTTTTCCCGGGTATCAGTCTGAGAATGGAATTAAAAGTTGACTGGGTTCTAATTCCCTGGCTCCTCCTATTTCCCTTTTGTAAATAGAGATAGAGTTGACAGGAAGCCTCCAAGTTTATTTCCCTTGAATTTTGATAAGTCATAATGTTGCTATTTAACCTGCCAGTGACAGTATAGCATTTGATTGCTTGGACAACTACCTTGAAAGCAGGTTGTAGGGAGGTGGGTGCTGATCTCTTTTCCTAAGTAACAAGCGTAGGATAAGAGGAGATGGCCTCACGTTGTATCAGGGGAGGGTTAGGTTGTACATTAGAAAGAATGTTTTCACTAAAAGGGTTATCAAGCACTGGAACAGGCTGCCTGGGGAAGTGGTTGTCATCATCCCTGGAGATACTTAAAGGGCATGTAGATGTGGCACTAAGGGATGCAGTTTAGTGGTGTACTTAGCAGTTGTAGGTTAATGGTTGGACTTGATCTTAAGGGTGTTTTCCAACCTAAATGATTCTATGATTCTGTAAATTGATGACATTCACTATTCAAATGTTAGGTACTACCATATTGCATAGTATGTTGTATTTCACCCCTTCATAATGATCTAAATGTAGTTCTAGTGGGAAGGCATTTAAAAAGAAGAATCTACAATTTAACCTGTTCTTCTCAAAAGTTAAATATTTTTGTCAAATCTGGATTATTTCCTAAAAGAAATGTTTTATGTTATTTATTAAATGAAGCTTAGTATTCATTATTCTCTTTTGGGAATTTGGTATCAAAAGCTTTTTAAATACATTACTTTTCCAGTTTGTCAAATTTGCCAACATTGAGGAAGACACACCTTCCTATCACAGACGCTATGACTTCTTTGTGTCTCGGTTCAGTGCCATGTGTCATTCATGTGACCACGATCCAGAAATACAAACTGAGTAAGTGCCATTCTGTATGTATTACAGAAAACTGTCTTAACACATGAATATAGTCTGCAATACAGCTTTTATTATGCTATTCATAGCAAGAAAGTGAAAGTCTGACATTTTAAATAGCACTGAATGTTGCAAAGCTTAGGTGGCTAGACCTTCTAGAATATTTCAATGGAATTTTACCTGAATAATGCCTGACAGATTGCATGGATTCTCTCCAGAAAGGCACTACTTGTTACAGTAAACGTGTGCAAGTTACATGACTCATTTGAGAAATTAATTGGGCTACCTATATTAATAGCAAAAGCATATTTTGAATCTGTTATATGAGAATTACTCATTAAAATTGGATTTTCTTAATGTCTGCAGTAATGATACTTTGTGTGAAACTGAAATGCCCTCGTGACTTGGTATTCCAAATTTTTACATTATATAAGCACCACAATTTTTTTTACTCCAGCTCCACCTAGCGATGTCTTGTTTGTATGAATTCCTAATCAGTGTTTAACTCTTGAGCCTTCTAGAAAACTTAAGGCCTTTCAGGTTAATATTATTTGCATCTCTGTTGTACTTATCTTTTCTATTTCTGTGCATTAAATTGTTTAAGCAGCTATGAAAAAAATCCATGAGGTGAACATTTATTTGACCCTGTGAGTGAACTGTTACGTTAGCTGCAATGCATAAATGCACAGTATCAGCAATACAGTGCTACAGTATCAGCAAAACTTGATTACCTTAAGATCTAATAAATAAAAAGAAAAACGTATTGATGTGATGGAATTTTTGGATAGCAAGTGCTTTTCTTGCTGTTTGTGCATCACCCTTCTTCCCTGTTCTGTGTGTAACCCTATTAAAACTGTCTTAAAAGGGCTAGAATGCTATTGACTCCATACTGAATGCACATGGCTTTGTTCAGAAATGGTCTATTTTCAGAAATAGTCTGAAAAACAGGGGGCTACTGATTTAACTATTTACAAAATGAAATCTGAACAAAAACATTAATTACAGAATTTGATTAGCTCTGTAGTTCATCTAGCAAGTGTTTCAGCGCAGTAAATTTGACTGAACAAAGGCTTGTTACATGTTGTCCATACTGAAATTAAGATTCAGTTTCAAATTTTAATGAAGCTTGTGCTTATTTCACTTGATAGGTCTCTCATTCTTCCTTCTACTTGTTTGCAGCAAGTAAAATTCTGTTCCTATCTTTTATTATAATGGCTAATTTGCTGTTACCACTTCAAAAAGGAATATTTTGACGCTCATTTAATTGCACAGATTCTATAACTGTTGTGCCACTACATAGCTACTGCTGCCTTATAGGTGAGCTGCTGTGTTTCTCCTTTTCAGTAGTTTCTCTTTTCCTTCCTTAGGATTCGAATTGCTGGAATCAGGGGCATTCAGGGAGTGGTTCGAAAAACAGTTAATGATGAACTTCGAGCAACTATATGGGAACCTCAGCACATGGACAAGATAGTACCATCATTGCTGTTTAATATGCAGAAAATAGAAGATATTGACAGGTATTTTCCTGGGTTTTAAGCAATTTTTAAGATTAGTTTTTATGATAGATACCTTTCTTTTTTTTTTAGTGGAAATAACTGCTGACATTTACTATCGCAGTCTCCTTGAAATTGATAGCACAGCTCTGCTTAACTACTCTCAATGTTTCTTGTCTTAGTCTTTTCAGTTGCCTTTATTTACTTGTTCTAGCTTCTATTGACAAAAAATTACTCCAGAAATTGCATAAACATGATTAGACTTTTTAAAAATTGTAAACTCGGTTTTGTAGTGTGAGGTACAGAGATATGTAAGCACAGGCTTTTAGGTGACTCAAAGGATTTTGCCAGTTATATTTATTGAAATGGACATTTTAATTCCCATTTAGCCATTAGTAGCAGCTATCTGTTCTGCCTACAACAGTACTTAAAGTGATGTGAAATTTACTTATATGTAGACAGCCTCCTGGGTTTTTTGTTTTCAGTGGCTCCTAGGCATACTGCCTTCAAGGAAGGTCTCTGTGATAACTGGTGTTGAGGCTATGCCAGTCACCTTGCAATTGAAAAGTTACTTTTTGGTCCGTGTCTGTATTTGCAGCTAAAGGCTACGTAGGTATAAAGAATGTTTATTGCTGTCACTGGGGAATTTACACAAAATCAACTTCAACTATGCAAATAAACTTAAATGTTTGTTTCATGTCGAACCTTAGATGCTTTAGAACTTGCTTGGTAAGTAGGTTCAGCAGGCTTTTCTTGCTTTCACATGACACTCATCTTGCTAAATCTGTCAAGTTTCTTTCTCTTTTTTTGGTTTGTGTTTTTTCCATTCCTCAGTTTTATTTTTCTTCTCTTATTTCTAACTGCCAGTACCTGTCTCTTCTCTGTTTTCATACAAAATAACTAAAATCAGTAGTTTTCTATCTGTCCATGCCTTATCTATTTACTGCATATAACTGAGGGCCCTCACAGCATGTACGAAACACCCATTTGGAGTTTATATCTGCAAAGTGATCTAAAGAGAAAAGGTTTCTGAAACTCCTGTTTGAACATGGGGAGCCTGGTTAGCATTTGCTTGCTGTTATAGGGCTTCTAGATAATAGGCAGGCACTTTGCTTTGTTACTCTTTACAGTGCCCTCAAGCATACACTTTCCTTCATATAGCAAAATTAAGCTAACTCCTGGTGGAAAACCTGATTGAAACAAGATTTCGATCAACCACTTAAAGCAGTCAATTTATATGTACTGCAGGATTAATTCTTGTCATTGTTGAGCAATGCAGTAGTGGTGGTAGAAAAACAAACCTGTCAAAAAGCAACTTCTAATTAAATATCTGAACAGGCTGCTTGAAACTTTTCCTATAGTACACATTCAACAGAAAAAAAGCCTAATGATTTTCCAAGTGGCAAGTAGGGGCCTTGTATGATGACTGAAAAACTGAAAACAATATTTATAAGTTGTTGATCTGCTGGCCTTAAATGATGGTACAGAGAATTTAATCTTCTTTTATATGTGACTTCATATTTGTGAAGCACAAACAGAAGCATCTTGAAGCGTAGGAGTAAGAAGCATATTGTTCTGACAGATGGAATCAAAGCATTATTTGAGAAAGAGCAGAAGTTCCAGAAAATACTCCCAATGTAGATCCATTGAAAATAACCATTTTTAAGTAAAGCTGAAGTACACATAGGTAACACTTACCTTAAGGATCAGTGTAACTTTTACTGGTGGAATCTTAATAGCTTAATTCACCATTCTTCTCAGTCCATGTTAGATGAGACACTTTTTTGAGTTAATATTTAAACAGCATTTTAAAAAGGTAACTGTATTTGTGAATGTCATTATTTTTCTATATATTCTAGTTGTGTGACTATCAGAAAAATTTGCAAGTGTAATGTATTGTAAAAAACAGATTAGGTTTTTTTCTTGGTTGTCTTTTATTGCTGTAGCTACTTTACTCCTGAGGCTACTCCATTCAAAATTAGTAATTAAGTCTTACCTCATGAGTCCTCTCATATTTTTTGGCCAATTCTGATTTATGTGATGTTATGAAGTCTCACGTATGATATGTTGAGTTGCTCTGAGCCAGTTTAAACCTGCAGTTAGGTGTTTGCTGTGGAAACTGCTGTATTTCAGAACGTGCCTCCTTCCAGTTCCTTGTCACCACCTTTTCTGATAGAGGTTCCCCACAAGAAAGCTGGTAGAACAATTGTAGGGAGTAGTTTTTGCCCATTGCATTGGAAAACACACTTCATGTTTCATGCCTCTTGACTTGTGGCACTACAGAAAGTCTGGATTCAGAGCAATAGTAGTAATTTTTTTAAGTGTTGCAGTTACATCTGTCAGAGATTTTGTGGTCTTTGTTTGAAAAACAAGTCAGTGAAACAAAATGGTTTTGAGTTGCTCATTTGAGTTTAGAAACTTGAGAGGCAATGCTGAGAAGTAACCTTATATAGATAACTTTTTACTGCTTTGTAACTAGAATTCTTCCAGATAGACTAGCCTCTGTGTGTGTTCTGTAGCCTGCTTTCTTCACCCCAGCCTCTTCCTTTGTAATACTGATGAAATGTTATATTTTCATAAGGTTAAAAAACAGAGGTTTGTAAGCACTGGTGCAGGCATAATACATATTATGCTGTTAGGATATTTTACTATGCTCTCCATAGTAATGTTGGGAGACAGTCAGTAGGTGACTAACTTGTGCACTTTCTAGCTAGAGGTAACTGTGTGGGTGATAATGTTCTAATTAGTTCAATCAGACTTTTTTCAACTCACAAGCCATCTGTTTCTGCAGAAGTATTCGAGTTTTATTTAACACTCACCCACGGAGTGTAGATTCACTAGGAGGCAGGTGAATGAGATCATTAGTCTGAAAAAAATTACTTTGCCTAACTTTTTGCATGATTTCATGGCCTTCATGCATTGTTAGCAATGGGTAGTGTTTTGTCAAACTGCAGTGGGTGACATGTTAAAGCAGTATTAACAGCTATTGTTTTTGCCATATAAATATTTATTAATACAGTGGTCAGTACCGAGTGAACAAATGATGATCTAGTCCTGCTACAAGATAGAAAATACTATGTTCAGAATTCTAGTTTGATGCATATGTGAGATACAGTTTTTGCCTAGATCAAGAGCGTGACTCGTGAATGTTGTAGAACCAAGGATGGCAAATAGTAAACGAGTGTTAATCGTAAGTAAAACCAATGTATTTTTGTCTTATTTCAGCAGAACAGGTCCTCCATCCTCTCCTACAGGAGGAGAGAAAGAGGAAAATCCTGCTGTGTTGGCTGAAAATTGTTTCAGGGAGCTACTAGGACGAGCAACCTATGGAAATATGAACAATGCTGTCAGACCAGTTTTTGCGTAAGCTGAAAATTCTTGGAAAGTTATCTTAAGATATTTTTTTCTTATTTTATACTCTAATTATGTTGCATTTCTCCTTTCCAACCCAAAGGATTCCATTCATGTTTCTTCAAAAAATTGCCTCTCTTAATCTCACTTCTTTGTTCTGTTAACTTGAAGATACTTACTGATTTTCAAAGTGCAATATAATGGTTTGGTTGGGTTGTTGCCTTAGCTGGCCTTTCTTTTGAACGTGAAGCTGCTTATTCCAGATAACTAATGTCCCATACATGACTGTTACAGTCAGCAAAAAGAGAAGCCAAGTAAAATATACAAGTATCACAAAGGAATACTGTGCCCAGGTTAATATATAAAGTTAAGATTTCTAGTTTCTTGCGGTTTTCTTCTAAGATGTGTTTTGATATTCTGTGAGGAATATCTTTAACAGCTCATTTAGTAGTGAATGGCATATGTGCACACAGGATGCACATTATGCACAAATGTACACAGCACAAAATATGGCTGATGTATTAACTATCAGGTTCAGTGTTTTTCAGTTCTCTACATTGCCCCATTTGTTTTTTAAAAAATGCTATGTAAAAAAACCATTGAGATAACATAAAACTGCGTCCTTCACCTCTGCTAGAGCCTACAAAGTAGGTTTATACTCAGAAGAAACCTTTGCAGGAAGTTCTAGATTTGGTAATGCTGCTTTCATCCTGATGATAAGGAATGCTGCCTCTCCTTGTAGATTTTCAAGATACCCACCTTCTATGAGAATATCTTATCTTATATGGCCTAATTCTTCCCATAAAGTCTGAGTACTCCATTCATACACTGAAAGACTTTCAAGCTACTGAAAGTCATTTTCATGTTAATGCTGTTAAGTAAGAACAGAAATGCAAAAAGAAGATAGGGTAGCTATTGAGGGCAGAAAACTTTGGTAGTCCCTTGTTTTTCACTCAGAACTGGTAAATGCAAAGACCTGTGTTATTTTACTTTCATGTGTACCTGTTGTACCAATCTGGTAGGAGTTTAACCATTGTAAAGCTGAGTTTTCATTAAAAAGTTTTCATTCTTTCCTGCATGTGAAATTTGCATTCCTTCAAAATACCTGCCACTAGAGTGAACTTTTAGGTACCAAACTATTTGGAGGGACTATTTGGAACTACATTGCAGCTGCTTTCTTATCACTCCCTAAACCATCAGAAAAAATGCTTTTCTGAAGTTCTAGTGTTCTTATCTTTATGTAAGGAAATAATCCCTTTGAGCTTTTTGAGAAAACTATAAGGTGCCATCTGTCGAGTGTCATTATTTCATATCCCTTCATTTTTGATTGCAGGCATTTAGACCATCATAGACTATGGGATCCCAATGAATTTGCTGTTTCCTGCTTCAAAATCATCATGTATTCTATACAGGTGGGATTTCCTCCAGGATTTGTTTTCCTTGTGTATGTTTCAAGCACATGGCATGCTCATCTCACCGTGATAATGATTGATGGTGGATGAAGTCAAAGAGTCCAGAAAAACCTCTTCCATAACTCCTTAACCTTATTCTTTAAACTTTTCAAATAATAACCTAATTGTGCTCAGAGTTTATCTGATTTACTTTCAATTAATGTATGCTTCTGGAAGAAATGACATTGTACTTGGTAAATAATATTGAAGTCACAGATTAATCTTTTCTTTCTGTTTTTTTGGGGTTTTTAATAGGCACAATATTCCCATCATGTCATACAAGAAATTCTTGGACACCTTGATGCTCGCAAAAGGGACTCACCACGAGTTCGTGCTGGCATTATTCAGGTTCTTTTGGAAGCAGTTGCAATAGCAGCTAAAGGATCAATAGGTAAGTTGTTTTAAATTAAAGGTCAAAGGATAGATTTGAAGGGTGGTTCTAATTTTTGCTTTGTTTTCAGACTGAATGAGAGACTATGTTTTGAGAAATTTTTGTATTGATTACATTTTTGTCCTTTGTGCTGATAAAATGCTTCCTTGGTTTGCAGTTACTCAAATGTACTTGGCTATTTCACTGTTTTATAATATTTTGCATAGAAAAAATGAGTAGATGTATTTTTACTGCCTTGTGAAAGGCAGGAATTCCTCTTTGGTAAGAAGTCACATATCTGAGAGAGCTGTGTGTGACTACAAAATGTCAAGAGCACTGTTGCTGTGTGATACAGCTGCTGAGAGTACTAGTATGGGGATCAAGATTAGAAGGTCCTTTTAGAAATTTTACCTTGGTAACTGAAGCAGCTGAAAGAAGGTGCATTATGTCATTTAAGGTAGCGTATTTCTTGAAGTAAGTGTAGCTACAAAGAGGTGTACCCACATGTGCTCTGCTGTTCTTTGGTCTCCTGTTGAGTTATTATCGCTTTGCTTCGTTAGCTTGAATTTGAGCCTATCTTTTCTCTTCATACAAGACTCACTTGCATGCACAGACTTGTGAAGTCTTGCCTTGTTATATAAAAAAAGCTTATTATTTAATCCAACATATAGAACTAGATTTTATTAGCAGGTTTTGAAATTACTGAAATTCAGGCATAAGTTCCTGCAGTTTAACACATTGCTGATGCTGAGTTTCAGCAACCACTCATATTTTCTATGTAAAACTTGCATAGGGGATTGACTGACCAAGAACTGTTTGCCCACTCCACTTTCCCACAGAACAGGGAGAAGGTAGAAATATGAGAAGTCTTATGGATCAAGATAAAGACAATTTAATGGGTTAAACAAAAGCTGCATATACAAGGAAAGCAAAGGAATTTATTCAGTACTTCCCACTGACAGGCAGATATTTAACTGGGTTCTGGAAGTTTATCCCTAGTCCATATCCCTCAAACAGTGAATTTTACATGTTCTTTTAAGCTTACCCATATTTCTCCTGAAAGGGGGTTAAAAAGGTCAGTTTTCTTTTTTGTAAGGCATCTTCCCCTTGACAGGTGCCTTCATTCTTATGTGTTGTTTCCAGGCCCAACAGTTCTGGAGGTTTTTAATACCTTATTGAAGCACTTGCGCATCAGTGTTGACTTTGAGCTGGCTGATAAACGCAGTTCAGCAGGGAGTGCCACTTTCAGCACAAGCTCCAAGGAGAGTGATGAGAGGATTGTCCAGAATGCTATTATTCAAACAATTGGTGAGTACTGACTGTAACATAGACTCACTTATAGTTCCCCTTCTTCCACTTCCTCAGTGAGATGATATTAAAACAGCTTGGATCAAAAAAGAAATAATGGCAAGTGTGGCATTTCTGATTTGTACTTCTCTGAATTTTCCCTCATTTTATGTATTTAACTTGGGAAAGACTGTTCTTTTAATAGTTAATGGAGCTGTCAGATAGCCAAGTAGCTCAGTGAATATTTAGAATGCTGATAGACTTTAAAAGAAATTTGTTGATTTTATTATTATCTGGCCCTTGAAATAAAGACATCATTCTGTACCTTTGGTACAGAACTAATATTAGCCCTTTTATGAAAGTCATATTGCAAGCAATCATATACAGTAATGTATTTTAGTAGGTACTACTTTAAAATTTGTAGAAACCAATGTTAAAGATAGTGGCAACAATGACACCTAATGGCTGATTGTGCTTTTAAGCACAATAGCAAAAAGAGAGCAACAGTTTCTACAAATGATTTCATTAAAATAACTTCTCTTTTTTCAGATTTTCCTTTATGGTAGGGATATTGTAAATGGCATTGTGTCTATAATGTATATTCCTTTACTTAAAGAACAAGGTGGAATGCAATTTAAATGTAGTTCACTAATCTGTACCTTTGGTTATGCCTTGAAGCTTTTTAATGCAGCAGCAAATATGTATTAGATTATTTCTCATCGTTACAGTAAAACTCCAAGGTAACACCCACCTGCCCTCACACACACAAAAAAACCTCAATCCCCTAAGCCCTACAACCCAGCCTATTAAAGTAAAGCTTCCTTCTGTCAAAGTTGTTTTTGTGTTATTGCACAGCAACAAAGAGTATAAAATATATCAAGTTGGGAGGGACCCATCAGGATCATCAAGTCCAACTCCCTGCTGCTTGCAGGACTCCCTAAAATTAAACCATACAACTATGAACATTGTCCAGTTGCTCCTTTGACAGGGTTGGTGCCATGACCACTTCCCTGCAGAGCCTGTTCCACCACCCTCTCACTGACACCCTCTCAGAGAAGGACCTTTTCCTAATGTCCAATCTGAACTTCCACTGATACAGCTTCAGTCTATTTCCTCATGTCCCATCAGTGGTCACCAGGTGGAGATCAGCAGCTCTCGCTCCACTGCCCTCCTTGAGGACATTAGACTGAGAGGAGGTCACCCTTCAGCCTTCTTGTGTTCAAACTGAACAAGCCAGGTGACCTCAGCCATTCCTCATAAGTCTTTTCCTAAAGACCTTTCACCATCTTGGTTCCCTTGGTCTGGACACACTCCAATAGATTGATGTCCTTCTTACATTGAGTCACCCAAAACTGCACACTGTACTCAAGGTGGGGTTGCACCAATGAAGCGTAGAGTTGGGACAGTGACCTCCCTCACTGGACTAGCTATGCAGTGCGTGATGCACCTTAGGACATGGTTGACCCTTTTGGCTGCCAGGGCACACTGCTGGCTCATCTGAACAGTCTTCTTAAGTAATCATCATATAATAGTAATAGTACTTGTTATCTCTGAGATTTCTGTTCACACACCTGTAATATTTAGTGGTGACTTAAGAACAGACAAAAGTAACAACAGTTCCTTGAGAAATGCTTCCAAATCCTCTGTAGTTCCAAATTAACAAATGTCACATGTTTAACTTGTTAATGGTGTGTTTAAAGGAGGATAAAATTAAAAAATTTTAGGATTCAAAGGAGCTGAGAATCATGAAAAGACTCCTTAAAGCCATTCAGCAGAAATGAACATGTATTAGGTTGTAAAATAAATCATAATTTTATTCTTCATCTGTTTTGACCTTGTTAATATACTCCTTGTATTTATAAGGCTTTTTTTTAAAGAGAAGAGCTTCATCTCTCTTTCATTCAGTGACTTAATTCCATTTTTAATTAGGATTTTTTGGAAGCAATCTTCCAGACTACCAGAGATCAGAGATTATGATGTTCATTATGGGAAAAGTGCCAGTTTTTGGGGCAACTTCACAATCTCTGGATACCAGTCACCTTGGGTTTGTATATCCTACATTTTTAAATTTCTAATGAAAAATGATTTTTGAATCCTGTTAGTTTAAGATGTGAAAAAAATTACAAAAAGTGAAATGCAAATTCTCACTCATTAGGAGCTGTATTAAATACTGTACAGAATGAAGACTAAGTGTCAGCAGTGTGAAATCAATCTCCAAACATGTTACCAATAGTAAATACCTGATTGGAATGCAACTTACTCTGCACTAAAACATTTCTTCTTTCTCCATCTGTAAGAATGTTTCTGAAATTATCTACTTAATGTTGGTTAATTCCACAACTTCTTACATGTGTGTTTTGTGAATGAGAGAAATTTAACTGTGACTGCACTTTCTCAAGTAGTTGCATAATTTGCAAATAGCTGTTGTTTTTTCTTCAGTCTGTACAAACTGATTTCAAACCAAGAAGTAAACTATAGAAATTGCAGTGAATTTGGTTTGGTTCAGATTTTCCCTGTTTATTTAGAAATATAAAAAGCTATAGTTGGGCAGAGTCCTGTAAAAAAACCCATAATTAAAAAGTTACCATACACACAAACAATTATTTTTCCCTGTAACATGAATAACTGTTTACAGACTGCTTTTCCTCAGTATGGGCAAAGTCACTAAAAAGGTTGCAGCTGTTCTTTCCAAACCTGCATATGTCTGATCCCCTGCTAGCTTAAGTAGGAATTCATTGACATTCTCCTGGCTTATTGGTAGCTTTTCATATAATATTGTGTCCCTGCAGTATGGGACACTATTTCATGGAAGACAGAAATCTTGTCTATGCAAGGCAGTTATTATTCATAAAGAAGCTATTTAAAATATGAATCCACTTAGAACTCTCTATTTGGATTATCAGTTGATATGGGGGGGTATTTGTTTTTTAACTGTACAATTTTCATTTATGGGATTCTCTGTAAACATGGGACTGAGTAGTATCTTAGTATGGTGCACATATGTCATTCCAAATAAAGCAGGCTTTCTGACTGCTGCTGCAGTCTTGCATTACTTACCAGAAAATTTATTCATAGGCAAAGAAACTAATTTTTAACTTTTTTCCAATTATAGAGATTTGGGAACTAGGAGGATTCAAATCATGTTATTAAGATCACTTCTTATGGTAAGCCTTCTGAAGTTCAATATATTATGTTATATGCACAAAATGTTTCACTTTACATTTATCCATTTAAGTACAGTACTATAAGTGTGTATTACAAAATTAAATATACTTTCATATTATATAGACTTGTAGATCTACTGAACAAAATGGACTTTGTAAACTTTGTAAAAAAAAAAAAAACAACCAAAAAAGTAAACTTTGTAAACAAATCTGAAGAAGTTCCTCCATCTAGTAGAGCACTTCAGTGAATATCAGTAATAATTGGATCTACAGATCTAAAGGAACATTGTAGAGCAGGTTGAGTTGACTAGTTCTGCCAGCAGTGCTGGCAACATCAAAGTGAAATCACCTTTGTCTCTGACACCAGCAAAGCTGTAGTTAGTAGAATGGCTAATATTTTTAAAACCATGGGAATGGATGCCTGTCTCTAAACCCTTAGAGCCTCAGGCACCATTGTTCTTTCTTTAGTATTTCCCAAGTTTCTTGTAAGGTGTGATTAAATTTTTACTAGAAATAACATTTTTCAACTATAAAAATTCAAAGAATATTTCTGGAAATATATCCTGCTGATAAGGGTCAGAAGTGGGTAGAAAAGGAGGCTCTTGCCTGTAGAATCCTGGCCTGTTTTGTTGCAGGAGCTGAAAACTATTTTGTGGCTGAAGAAAGGGAATGTATCATAAAGAATGATTTCATGACTAAAGCAGAAGAATGCTTTCCTGGAAAATTAGTTTCTTTCCCACCTTTGACATGAAATTTCTGTGAGATGTTAGGCAAATTAGTTAAACCATTCTTCCCTTGTGAGAATACAAAATCCTGGATTCTGGCTTGCAGAAGAGCTGAATGTTCACTGCTACAATTTAAGGAGAGAAAACATGTTAGAAGGGACCTCAGGGGGTCATTTTACGCATTATCTTCATTAAAGATAGACTCAGCTATGCCTAAATGGTTCCTGACAATGTTCATCTCAACAGTCTTAAAAATTTCCATTGAAGTCAGTAAGAACTGTTCTAATTACTTGGGGTGCTGCATAGCCTGTAAGTATGCCTTAGGGGATTCAGATTGTGCATGTTGAAGGAACTAAACATTTTTGACGCTGAATTTTGTTTTGAATCCTCTTTTAGAATATGAAAGTAAATTCCCATCGTGGCACAAAGATGTGAAAGTGAATGTTTTGATGCTTAATGAATTATTCAGATGTTGATAAATATGGGGGAGAAAACGTGAGAAGGAATTTGAGTTCAGAGCAAAGCTTTTGTTGCTGCATATAAGGTTTAGTCTGTACACATAACAAAGAATTGGGAACTACTGAACCCTGTCTGTTCTGTGTGCTGAACTGAGCATTGTACATCAGCTATTTACAAAAGAAGAATACTCCATAACATAATTGGTCTGTTGTCATGCATACACACAGGCAGACAATTAATGTTGTATACACAATTAAAATCTGGCACTTTATTAAAGTATGCACTTCTATTTGCAACTTTACTGCTTGTAATATTAGTAATTTTCCATTTTCAAAATAATTGATTAGAGACCTTCATAGTCACTCAGGCTCCTCTGCCAGCCAGTTTCCTTTCAAAATGTTCAGTTACCCTGTAGGCATAGTGCTTGTTCACATGTTGTGGTTTAATCCCGCGAGGCAGCAAAGCACCACCCAGTCACTTGCTCGCTCTTCCCCAGTGGGATGGAGTAGAAAATTGGAAGGATACAAGTGAGAAGAGTGAGTTGAGATTAAGACAGTTTAGCAAGTAAAAAAAAAAGCAAACAAAACCAAAATCAATAATTGGAATTATTGCCATCTTCATTTTATGCCCTGCAACTTTTCTTAAGTCATTTAAAAAAAAAATCATAAGTGATACCTTTATATTTTGGGTGTCTTGCTAGAGGAAGGATCCTGAGAAATACAATTTTAAAACAGATGACAGACTTCATTTGAATATGAGTTTTGAAGTCCTTCCAAATTCATAATGAGGTTAGGAATTTTCAAAACTTAATAGAACTCTTCCATTTGAATCCACCTTTCAGATGCCAGAGCAAGCCCACTAAAAAGGGAGTGACAGCTGCAAGTAGTTTTTACAATGCAGTAACGACAGTAATTTTACTTCCAACAATGAACAGGTGACTTCAGGATATAAAGCAACAACAATAAGTAATGCACTTCCTCCCCCGTTTCTGGACCCATTGTTATCTCCTTCACTCATGGAAGACTCTGAGCTTAGGCAGCTGGTCTTGGAAATACTGCATAATCTCATTGATCGGCATGACAACAGAGCAAAGCTCAGAGGGATAAGGTAGTTCTTTTTGTTTGCTTTGGCCTACTTGAAATTCTAGTTTAATATCAGAATGATAGATAAGTACTGTTGATTTTTTAAATACTTCTGCAAATATGAAATGTTAAGGTACTGGTAATTGCACAGTGCTTGTTATTCATTTACAGGAAGAGTTTTACAGGTAAGCCTCAGTGCATGACTCCTTAAGTCACGTACTGATTCATCTGGATCATTGCAAATATCTGCAAGTTTAACTGTGGAAGACAGAATATGGTATTTTATGTAGAGAAAAAACAAAGTGGTTGTCATAATTCTGTTTATGGTTCTCCTTCTTCAACTAAAATTTGAATGTCATTGTTAATGGATATAATAAAAATGGAAATTGCTCCTGAGATTCATTTCAACAGTTCATATATTTCACATCCTCCTCCCTTTCAACTTTTTTTTACTAAAATGACATTCTTGTTTCCTATGTAGAATAATACCAGATGTTTCTGATCTAAAGATAAAACGAGACAAAATTTCAAGGCAAGACGTGAGCTTCATGAAAAAGGTAATAGAATGAGTTAACCTTTCTATCCAGAAAGCAGATAAAGTAACTGAACCAGTTGCTTTCCTTTTCTTCTACAACTGTGTTTTTGCAACAGGTTTTCATATCTAGGTGCAATTCTTTATCAGTGAGATGAGTAATTTCATTACTTGTATTTTCCAAAAACACTGTCTTTAAATAACTGACCTTTACTGTGCTTGTTTCATAACAGCTTATGGGCTTTGTTAATAGCTCTGTTTCCCTCTTTTCTAAATGAAAACATATATCTGAACAGCTATACACTTGTTTCTAGAAGCAATTTAAAAAAAAAAAAATTCTTTTCTTGAGTATGTCCTGCTTGAAAAACAGATACTAAAAATAAGCTTTGTTTCTCTTTCCAAATCCGAACTTACACTTCCAGTGCCAATCCTTAGATCTTGAAAATTAACTGTGTCAGTTGATACAGACCTGTATCTTCTACAGATTAAGAATGCTGGGGTGTTGCTGAGTTGTGTTGAATGCAAAATCTGCATTTTATCCTGCCTTTCTGAGTTTTTTGTTTGTTTTGGAGGAGTTTGTTGGGGGGGTTGGATGTTTTTTTTCTTGTTTGTTTTTTTTTTTTTATGCTGAAATAGTAGTTTCTTTGCAAAGATTTGATTAAGCACAGTATTACAAGGAACAGAAATTCACTTATGAAGTTGAGGGATTTTCATTAGTGAAGAGCACAGGTTGAAGCCTTCCTCTGCATGTTGGTAAATGAACCTTACTCATCTTCTGAAACATTCTCTAGAAGAATTTTTTCTTGGTTTGGTATTCAAGACTTGCTTAAGGAACAAATTTGATGTCTTTGCAAGGATAACCCTTGAAACTGCTCAGTTTTACTTGAATGTTCTTGAGAATGTTTCAAGATGTACTTTTTGTTATCTGCTTTTCATAAATGAGCAGGTTTTTGTCAGAATATTTCAATAGGAAATGAATTCCAGATTGCAGTATTCATGTGCAATTCTCTGTGTCATCTTCCCTATTTGTACACCTGTACATAAAATAGAACAGTACTGTATTTTTAAAGAAGCTGTTGTTATAAATTAATGGTCTTTGTGATTTATCATCTACTTGTTTGTATATATACATGTGTGCATGCATTTTATCTTTAATTGTTTTTACTTCTTTGTCTAGAATGATCTGTCATCAAAGTTGGCCCTGCTTGGAATAGGGAGTTGGACTATAGGACTTTGAAATATCCTTTGTAACCTGCATTGTTCTGTGATTTTAATACTCATTTTCACTGTTTATGTTTTTTTTTTCTAGCATGGTCAGCAATTGTACAGACACATCTACTTAGGGTGTAAAGAAGAAGACAATGTCCAAAAAAACTTTGAACTACTCTTTACTTCTCTAGCACTTACCACAATAGAACTAGCCAATGAAGAAGTGGTTATTGACCTCATTCGATTAGCTATTGCTTTGCAGGTATGAGTCTGAATCAGTGTTGCGTTCATTGATTGACAATTTGTATTTGTAGTTGGACAGATGGATAACTTCTGTTTCATATTGATCTTCAAATTGGAAATCACATCATTCAGTCTGATTTAATTAATTACAAACTTATACAGCAGGTGTGGAAATCTGTTGAGACATTCCCTAGAAATATTGATATATTCATAGCAGATTGACAAGATACTCTTAAAACCTGTGACCTTAACTTAGTGCTCTCTCTTCACCTTGGAAAAAAGCTTTTGGTTAATTGGGTGGAAATACTTGTTAAGCCAAGCTGTTTAATCTCACTTTGGAGTAAAAACTCTTGTCAGTGTGTGAAAAGGATTTATTCTTTAACGTTTCTCTTACAGGGTCAAACATTATTTCATACTTGCATACAGTCTTCAGTGAAACTGTATAACTTAGTAGGTTTATCTGTATTGAAATTAAAGCAATTAAAAAAACCTAGTGCTAGCATATGCTGTGGAGACTTGATGAAATTGTATCCTGTATTCCCAGTTCACACTCTGCCATTGGCCTTATGCCTTAGTGTGCACCTGTATGAGAAAACCTGTGAAATTCTTACAAATCCTTACTTGATGAAATTAACTTTAGGAGTTTTACTAGAGCAAAAATAATACATTCTGAATAAAACATAGAAATGCTAATAAGCATTAAATAATTCCCTTTATGGTACTGTGTCTGTGACTCAGAAGAGTGATTTTTATTATTCAGCTACTGTTTCAAATTTTCTGAAAGAAGTTACGACCTGCAGATGGTAAGGAGAAGAGACAAGTCATTAACCTGTTCTCTGTCTCTTCTCTTCAACAGAACCTTGAGTTGAGTAGATTTATATCTTTTCATAAGGGTTGAATCCTGCAAGCTCTCTAACTTCAGTTCAATATATACCTAATTCTGGAATGAGCTAAAAGACAAGGATTTTAAGAAGAGAGGTATTAAATGCTAAGTAATACCAGATAGTCATCATATGTCAGCTACTGTTACTACTAATAATTTTGACTTCCATGCATTCAGGACAGCCTGTTAACTTTGGAAAGTATAAAGCTATCCTTTATATTTCAGGACATTGCCATCATCAATGAGGATAATCTGCCAATGTTTAATCGTTGTGGTGTCATGGCATTGGTTGCAGCGTATCTAAACTTCCTGAGTCAGATGATTGCAGTTCCTGCCTTTTGTCAGCATATCAGCAAGGTAACACATTAAGTAATTTAAGTCATTAGAACAGTACACATTCTGCTGTAAAATGGGTAAATAACTTCTGTCAGTTAACTGCTTATGGTATTAATCTCCTGTATTTGTGTCCACCAGCACTAGTCTTTGTCTTTGGTCTCTGCTGGCATTACTCGCTGACTCTTAAAATTTAGACAGAATATTCTTCTCTCAAGATATAGCACTTTTATTTTGTTTATGGTACCACATATAATGGGCTACACCCCCATGTGGTGTAAGACTTTACAACCTCACTGGCTTTGGTAAAACAGTACTGACATGCACAGGACCATGTGAAACAGATCTTTCGTCTAGAAGATGAGTGCCACAATCTCTTTATCTGATTAAAAGAAATTTTAAAGGCCTTATTTGGGGTGAGGTAGATGTTAGTAAATGATTGGTAATCTGCTACAGTAGAACCTCTTTAAGCAACTTAGTTATTGGAGAAAATAGCTATGGAACTACTGCATTTCTCTTGATTATTAATTTTTTTTTTTTAATTTGTTTTTTCAGGTCATTGAAACTAGAAGTCTGGAAGCACCTTATTTTCTACCAGAAACCATTTTCAAAGACAAATGCAAGTAAGTAGATAAAGAATGTGAAAAATAATTTGGAGGTTTAATAGTGTACAGGATTGGCAGAAGCAAACTAAAAGCATATACATGTATGAAAAATTTTAGACCTGTAGTCAGAGGCACTTACATCTGAGCAGCATGATGCTTGGTGTAAATGATAACACAGTAAAATACATTTTCACTGAATCACAGAATGAGTGAGGTTGAAAGGAAGCTCTGAGAATCATCGACCCAACCCACGTGTTCGAGCATGGTCACCTAGAGCAGGCTGTCCAGGACCACGTGTGGTTGCCTTTGTAATATCTCCCAAGGATGGAGGCTCCACAGACTCTCTGGGCAACCTGTTCTAGGGCTTGGTCACCCATTTTTGCCCATTGTTTCTGGTCCTGTCACTGGGCACTGCAAAAAGCCTGACTATATTGTCCATTCTCCCTCTCTTAAGATAGTTGTGCACACTGTGAAGATCCACCTTCTTTTCTCCATGCTGATCCATCCCAGCTCTTTCAGCCTTTCTTCACTGGAGAAATGTTCCAGTCCCTTAATCCACCTTCATGGCTCTTTGTTAAACTCTCTCAAGTCCATGTCTCCCCAACCTTAGGGAGCCCAATCCTTGACACAGTACTCCAGTACAAGTGGCTTTACCAGTGCTGACTGCAGGGGAAAGATCTCCCTTGACCTGCTGGCAGTACTCCCCAAATGCAGCCCAGGCACCATTAGCCTTTTTTCCACAAGGGCACATTGCTGACAGATGACAAATACAATTACTCTGCAGCTTTTCCTATTTAACAGAGGTCATATTCTCTCAAGATGTAGCAGAATAGGTGAGGAAGATATTTCAGATAATGAAGAAATTTTAAGATATTCTAAAATATTGTGGAGGTATTCAATGGACTAATTTTGGGATGTATATTCATTCCTGAGGAGTTTTATTTTCATCAAATCATTACCATTGACCCTTTTTGGTTGCTTGCAGACACTGGAAATGTACTGTACTTAAGGAGCAGATCTGTATTGGTAGATAATAACTTCAATTACATATTTTGACAGTCTTCCAAAATCCTTAGAGAAGCATGAAAAAAATCTATTTTTCCTGACAAACAAGATTGCAGAATCACTAGGAGGCAGTGGCTACAGTGTGGAAAGATTGTCAGTTCCCTATGTACCCCAGGTAACAGGTAAGTGGCAAAAGTACTAAGTTATTATGAATATTTTCTTAACGTGTGCTGGTGAGATGACTACTTAGCAACAGAACTTAATCTGGTATAATTTGGTTTTCTGCTATGGGAAGGAAAGAGTTCTGCAGGACAGAAATGTCATTTTGTCCCAAGTGCTAGCAGGCAAACCAGTGATGTATTCTGACACAGCTGCAATGTCTGTGTGTTCTGTTGCTGATTGTCTTCCTCTAAAAGGGAAAATGTTTTTTTTTTCTTCTGGCATTCAAAGAAAAACAGCTAATGTTATATTTTAGTATTGGTGCAAGGTAGGTAGCGAGTAAGGAAATGTTACATTTTCCAATATTTACTGTCTTTGAGTGAATGAGAATGGAATGAGTAAGCCTGATTTGAAATTGGAAAGCATTTGTACACAAATGACTTTGCAAGGGTTTTCTTGGATACAAATGCATTCCTACAGAGGACAATATGTAAGTTCTGACATCTAGGTTATGTGGGTTTAGCTGCAAGTCTTTAACTGCTTATTCAGGTAATGAGAAACAGCCATATTTAATGCTAAATCTTTGAGTATGTGAATCAGATTAGTTTGATTTTTTTTCTGTAATCTTTTTGTAAAGAGCAGTAACCAAAACTGGTTCCAGATCTGTTATTATGTCTAATTAGGATCATTAATCTCTGCTACTGTGCAATATTGAGCTTCCAAGGTTTTCATTTGACTAACTCAAGACCAAAGTGAATATTATGGAATTCTGAAACTTTCCATTTTTTACTTTAAATGTTTCATTTCTACTCTTGTATTATAAAGCTAGAATATAGTGTTTCTGAATACTTATTTTAGTAGAATATGGATCCAGTTTTCATATATTCCTGTAAAAGCTGAACATGAGAAAAAGCTGTTGAACACAAAAAGCAAGTAAAGATTTTATCCAAATTATTTCTAGTGTTTCTCAATACCAATGATATAATACATAGCAATAACTTATAGACATAAAATCATCATTCTGTCATTGTTTCAAGTTTTTTGCTTATAATTTTGAAAGATTCATATTTTCAAATTTTTGTACCTTGTTGTCTGCCTTATTTTGGGGGGGAGAAGCTGATAATTTAAATTCATCATTATTTAATCATTTTTTGTCTATACATACATTTTTTTTTTTTAATTTAGCTCTATTTCCATCAGGCAAAAAACCTCATAAATGCAGACACAAGTCAAAAGGTAACATGGGTTGTAGGTCAGCCTGCTCTCCTGCTAGCTGTGCTGTGTCTATGTAGGATGTGCACAGTCAAAAAAAAAATGCTTTTTAGAAGACCTTTAGATCTTTAGGCCAGAAATTGTGTTGTACTTTGTTTCTTTCTGCTTTTGTTTGTTGTTGTTTATCTCCTTGATAAACCTGTAGCAATGTTAGCAGCTGCAAGGTTACCTTTGTGTTTACTCTTGATTTGGAACTCTACAGTATGGTATCTCCCTGTTTTCTTTTCCTGAGCAGATAGTACAGCTGTAGTTATCATTTTTGTGATGGTACTAATTATCTCTTTGAGTGACATTACAAAGCCTTGGTAAAAAGTTGCAAGGAGTTCTGTGTGCATCCCACCAGCAGCTGTGTTAGACACTGTCTACCCACCAGCTGTATCCTTGTTCCCAGTCTCCCCAGTCACTGACACCTGAGCATGTGTGCCCCCAAGGCCCACAGCCCCAGTCCAGCTGCTGGTACAGATCCCCCTTGTGCACAGTAATGCACATGCACATTTTTACAATTTTTTTACTTATTTAATCTGTTGAAGTTAGAAGTGAAGGGGCATTTTCATTAGGCAAGTATAGTGAGGTATCCATTACAAAAATTCATTCTATCCAAAGTGGTCCCAAAGATGTTACCTTCTGGTATTTGCATGTCAGTTACAGAGAAAGCAGCAAGGTGGCAGCAAAGACGTAGTTTTGTCTTGTGTTTTCTCTTGAGGTCTAAGATGCTTTCCTCAGACTCTGTAGATGTTGGGTTATGTACTAGTGAGCCATCAGGGATTAAAAATTAAATCTTTCAAAATGCCACTTCAGATGCTCAGGGTTGCAGAGAACTTGGCAAAGATAGTTAGAACTCAGGTGTTTTTTGCTAATCTTGTTCTTTCACAGCCTCTTGATCTTGAAATGGCATTTCACTTACATGGCTTTTCTTGATTTTTAAAAGCTGAGTATGTTCAGCTCTGCTGGAATGAATTCTGTTTGTTCATGCTCAAATATTTGCACTGCAAAACTGCTTTGCTAGAAGTGGTTTAAACAAAGGTTGAGGAAGAACCAGCATACATTACCTTATGGCGGGGGAGTTTCAGAGTTGTTCTCCTCATCATGTGCCTGTGGGTGCTTCTAATTATGCACAGTGCAAGTCATCATATAATAATAGGCAGGTCCAAATGGCTTGATCTTGGCTACAATCTAAAATGTGAGACTGCAATTCATGGTTTTGTGACTAAGAGAAACAAAAGTCAGGCCACTCAAGTCTCCATTTGTCAGAGAATCCTCATGACACATCTATAAAACTATTTTTAAAAAAATCTTAATGTGTTAAATGTGAAACATGAGAAAATATTATTGGTGTATTGTGTCAGGAGTGCAGTCACAAAAGGAAAACCAGTAATCAGTCAATAATAGTTGGTCTTATTCTGACAACTTCTTGGGCCAGCTGGACTTGCTGAAGTGTTTGTATGAAGTTAGAAATGGAGAGAATTTTCTTCACCAAGTAGATTTTTAGATTTACTGAATATGGTGCTTGTAGCAACATGAATAGGGAAGGATTATTAAACATTTCCATTCAGAAATGTTTATTTCTGCTGTCAATGAGTCAACTTCCAAGAAACCCTTTCCTGTTTCAGAATGCTTTCACACTAAGACCATAGTATTTCAATTTCACACCAACAACAACAAAGTTCAGGCTTCTGTAAATTACCTTGTAGCAGTATATCATCATGTGCTATGTTATTTATTATGCATTGGAATACAATCTTTTCTTTTTTTTTTTTTTTAAAATTCTGGGCTTTTAAGGGAAAGTGGACAAGACCTGGGATGAGAGGGGCAGGGGGCAATAAAAATGCTATTTTCCTTCATACTTAATAATCTGGAGGAAGAAGTGATCATTTTTCATAACAATTCAAATGCATAAAGTGATGATCTGCATCAAGTGTGTAGATACTTGATTAACGATGTTTCAGCTGTTACTGAGAAAGTGAGATAAGTTGTTTTTCTTCTAGATGAGGACAGACTTTCCAGGAGGAAGAGCATTGTGGACACAGTATCTATTCAGGTGGATATTCTGCCTGGCAACAACACAGAGGATAAGGTATGCAAATCACAGCCTATTTTAAAGGAGCGTCTTTGGGGAGGGAAGAATGGAAATGAAGTTTTCCCAGAAAGTCTGATATCTAATTGTTCTAGCAATATTAAATGCATTGGGGTTTTGATTTTTTATGAACTCCTTTGTTTGTAGAAATGTTGACAAAGGTACTGATACTGATCTCACTGATATATTGTCACTATGGTTCTGATAGTACTGCAGAATATAGCATAACAATGCCTATCTATGCCAAACAGCTAGTATTTTGTGAGTAAAGATTCCAGAATACTTTCTTTTCATTTTGAGGGATCAGGTGCATTCCTGCATCACTTGAAGTTTTTAAGAGTCTTGTTCATCAACATAGGGCTGACAGATAACAAGACTAGTGAGAGACCTGTCTCTGGGAGGGGCAGGTAAAGACTAGGCAGGCTGCATCCACCACAGTGCTACAGTGTCAATTCCAGAAGACTTTACACACAGTGCTTTAAAGTCATGGAAAGGATAAGGTAGCAACAGAAAGTTCATATGTAGGGTACAGGAGCTTATGCTAATTATCCCTTCAGAAGACTGCATTATAATTAAAATTATTGCACATCATCTGACACTTCATTTGAAGTGTTTCTTAAAATAATTTTTGTTTCTACTGAATCTTTTTCAAGGTTCTGCTGATTTTTATTAAATAGATTTCTGCTGGCTGTTATGGAGAGTAACTGTTGAAATTGAAGTGTTTGTACCTGCAAATTAATCCTACTTTTAGCATCTTCAAGCACAAAACAGCTAGGGACATGAAACAGAATGTATGGACAGAGTCAAGCTGAATGTTAGTTAAAAATGCAATATGAAGCTATTGCAAAGAAGCAAGCCTCATTTTAGAGCTTACTGACAGGCAGATTTATGTTCTACATCATTATTATTATTATTCCTTTCTGCTTTGTGCTGATAATAACTCAGATGTTTTGTCTTCACTTGTGCTTTAACAAGGATACAGATAAACTAGATAAAAGTTTAGCAGAAAAAAGACAAAAGTGTTTGAAAACTAAGACAGAAAAATCACAATCTTCAGCTTTGTGAAGAAAGTAAATGCTGGGTAATAGCAATGGGGATGTTTGGCATTTGTATCCTTTCTTAAAATCATGTGTTATATGTGACTGAACATCTCTTGAAAGTAGAATTAAATGAGAAGTTTTCATTTCAGATTTCTGATTATGCTGCTGTTGTTATGTTGAGCATTGATATGTAGGCTTTTATTTGAAGAGAATATAGCAGTTGTAGATAAATAATTTCTGAGTTCTCAGTTTAATGTGATACAGTGTCTTTGCTAATGGATTACTGTTTGTCTCTCTTAAAAACCAAAAATTGATTAGAAACACATGAAGCAAAATATTCCTCCTTCAGTTGCTTTACATTTGTTTACAATGCAAAGAGGAACCCAATATTTTCCAATTTGCTGACTTCACCTTGATACCTATATCATGAACAACTTAAAGACTGGTAGCTAGACCAGAATTCTTGGTCATGGTGAGGCTCCAGTATTACACTCTTCCTGTAGATTAGTCATAGAATCACAGAACTATTTAAGTGATCATCAACTCCAGCCATTAACCTAGCAATACCAAGTCTGTCCCTAAACCATGTCCTCTGACACCACATCTATACATCCTTTACATACTTCTAGGGATGGTGACTCCCCACTCCTTGGGCAGCCTCTTCCTTCAGTAATGGTGCTCTGTAATCTGTGCTGATTCTTGATTCCTCATAGTGTGTGGTTTTGGACACCTGCAACATAAGATGATATACTGGATGTAAGTCAAGAGAAGGAGAAAAAAGGAAAAAAGTCCACAAAGATGTTAAATCTGGTTCTTTTGCTTTGTAGGTTAGTAAGCATAACATAATCCATAACTGTCAGCAGAATTACATTGGGAGGAGGAAAAAGAACATAAGGCTCTATGATTGAGAGGATAAATTACTTAATGACAAGTTTTAGGATTAATTATGTATGGTATAATTTCTACACTAGCTGAGGTAGAAGAGTGTTTACACATATAATTGTATTATTATTAATATATACATTATGAATGGAGTTCTTTTGTCAGCACAATCAAAAGGTTTTGTTGTGGCAAGTCTGTTAGTGAATCCTGTTCAGGAAGATGTTTATTCTGTAATTTATAAGATGAAAGCACTTGCAGAAGTAGCTAATGCTTCTGCGATGTTGATAAGCAAGCACAATGCTAGCTAATATCAGTAACTACTACAGATATTAATTGCAAATCTGAAAGGCTGCCATAAGCAAGTAATATTTACCAAATATGAATTCTATAAAAGGTGATTATTTCAAAACCTGAATACCTCTGTTGTTAGCTACATCCAAACAGAGATTTTGTTTCTTTGTATTTAGGTTGATAATACTGAAGAAATCACCTTTGAAGCTTTGAAGAAAGCGATTGGTAAGATTTATTACAATTGTGTTTATACAGCATAGTTATAGATTACTGTGGAATTGCTAGAGAAAAAGAAGTGGCCAAAATAACATAATTAAAATATTACATTTCTTTGTCTACAGCTAGTAAATTTATTTAAAACTTCAGGTTTTATTTATCTCTGAAATTATATCTTGATCATTTCAGTGAATTTATTTTCTGAAGGACAAGCATCTGGAAATGCCTGTCATCTATTAAGTTTGCCCTTATAGGCTAAACTATAAATAACATGCAATTTTCAAGTTCCATTAAGTGATTATTTATAAAGCAAATTAGATACTTTTCTATGTATTAAGATTTTCAGGTCTTCAGTACATTCAGAAAATAGATTGTAGGGTGCACATTGTATACAGTAGTTTTTTAAAAGAGTATTTTTTGGCAAGTGACCCAGCTGCCAGAACTCAGAATTACCCAGTTTCCTTATTTCCTGTCACTGTAAGCAATTACTCCTTGTCATACATTCACTCAGCCTACAGAGGTTGAACTCTCTTTTCCCAAAGTGTAATAAAAAATTCTACCCACCTGTCTGCACGATACTGGGATGGAGGATGTTCTCTTCTTTTCTCTTGAAGCTGAACTTGTGTGCAATGAGTGAGAAGTGCAGTCTTGAGTCTAGACAATAATGCAAAAGGAAGCCTGGATATAGTTGTAATTAAAGCATATAGTAAGAAGGGGCAAAATTGAGGTCCTCAGACCAGGTCCTTGAAATTGTATCTGGGTTTTGCCTTAGTAACAATGACTAGATGACAGCTCATGTGAGTATAGCTGAATCACTTCAAATACAGTGCTTGATTGCTTCTGTGGTGCACACTTGGAAGTTTGAATGACTGAAACTTGATAGGCAAAGATTACATTAGTCTTTATTTTGATTTTTCTTTTAAATTTTTAAGATAACAATGGACTTGAAGAGCAGGAAAAAGAAAAGAGACGTCTTGTGATTGAAAAGTTCCAGAAGGCACCATTTGAGGAAATTGCAGCACAGTGTGAAACCAAAGTGAGTTTCTGAAAAATGTAATACAGCATTGAAGATTAGTATAAGCATTAATGGGGATGTGCTGGCTAAAGGTGATTTGTGTTATCATGTCACTGCTGCTGTTACTTCTAAAGAAATTCGGTCTTGTCTTCAGTTATTGTCTCCACTTTTATCTGTGGTGGGAGATTACAGTTATTTAAATTGTGCTTTTGATTGTTCCTAGATCATTAGAAAAGGAATGGAAATCTTCATCTTAATGTTTTCCTTTCTAAATTTGACATCTAGATTCATAGTCTATTTGTATTTCATCCTGGGATAACTGGAGCAGTACTTATACCATTATGTGTTTTGAATAACTAAATATATTTCAGGTTTGTTGGCTTCTGTCTGCAACAGCAAAATTTGCTATATAGTTCCTGGCTTGCACCCTCTCACATGCCACTTCAGAGGAAAGAAATTTATATGGGAACTGCTGCCTAGATTTGCAGTATGGTGATGGGAACACACTCACTGAGATGGCCTGGCACATTCATTTTAGCTCAGTTCAATATATAGCAGTTAATAACTCAGTTTTGAATTTTTTTCCCAGGCAAACTTGCTTCATGATAGACTTGCACAGATCCTGGAACTCACCATTCGGTAAGGCTTTATGCAAGAAGTATATCATGAATGAAAAAGCAATTGTGACTACTATCAGATGGTCATGTCATAATGTTCTTAAACAAATTTAATGGGCAGAAAATAATTGACTTAACTAAATGGCTTAAGTGTTTTGCAATATAGGTAGTATTTGTTAGTAATAAAATGAATTTTCATGGTTCTGTAACACCAGTGAAGTCAGTGATTTAGACCACAGTACAAAAACAAAACCCTAAGGTGTGATAATTTCACTAGAATTTCAGGAGTAGGATAAAATACTGATGGTTGTGGGAGCGTCACAGATCATCCACAAAACAGGCACAGTAGCTACCCAAAATGATTTATTCCAATTAAAAATTACTAAGCACTCCAACAGACTGAATCATAGACTCATTAAGGCTGGAAAGGACCTCAAAGAGTTACAAGTTTGGATGTCAGGCAGGAATACACTACTACACAACTAATTCCTAAGTTATGCAAATACTCTTTTTTAGAAAGATGACCTAAAATGTGCACACACTCATAAAAAGGAAAACCTCCAAGTCCAGGGTACCCAGAAAAGGAATCATGTACCCAAAAGGAGATGAAGGCTCACTGAAGGATATATTTGGCATAATGACATACCACAGAGAGAGAGAGAGGAAGGGAGAAGGAGATATCCAGAAGTATTCACTCACTGAAGAGGGGGTGAGGATTCATTCACTCAGTCCTGGGAAGTTTTCTTGGGCACTGTCCCATTCTAAGGGGAGGGTCCCCAACTGCAAACCCACTTTCTCTGAGGGAACCAACTGAAAATAGCTCTCCAGGGGGTATCCACTTATAGCTTAGTTGAATCCATATGATGGTAATTCTAATTAGTTGGGGGCAAGCACAGGAAAAAAGCAGTCTAAGGGCCTGAAACAAAGTAATCAAGTTTTAATGAATGTGAAGCCCCAATCTTCACTGAGTCTTTGGCAAGCCCTAGTCTTTGTTAGGGTAAGTGTATCTACCACAGGGGTGATTTACTTGTGTTTCTCACCTATTAGTGTGTAACATTATAAAAAAAGAAAGCAATCCATATCATTATAAATTCTATATGTTGATTGTTCTTCTCACAGTCCTCCACCTAGCCCTTCAGGAACGATGACCATTACTGCTGGACATGCTCATTACCAATCAGTTCCAGTCTACGAGATGAAGTTTCCAGATCTTTGTGTGTATTAAGTGTCTTCTGAAGTCTGCTGGACATTATTTAGATTAGAGTACAATAGAAAGAACAAGATGAGTTTTCAGATTTTATTGTTTATTTCATCTAATTTTAAAATGATGGTGATGAGCCAAATACAGATTACTTTAGTCATACTCATGAGACTGTCTTGAGCTGTTTTCTTCTGTAATATATTTGAAGTTAGTTTTTTTCATGTATTCTGTTTCTTCACTTTCATTTTGAGCATATGTAAAAATCTGATTTAAATCTTGTCTTGCCATATGGCTGAATAATTCAGTTACTCCAGGAATTTATATTTCTGTAAATGCCTTTAATATGAGGCATTGTAACTGAAGAAGCTGGTCTGTTATTTTTTTTTTTATTGTTATTATTTGGTGCTTTGGGGTTGGGTTTTTTTCGGTTGGTTGAGCTTTTTCTCCTCTCCACCTCAACTACGTGTCTAAATAGAATGCTTTTGGCTTGCTTCACCATATTAAATGTAACATGTGGAGCAGTACCTCAGCTCCCTTTCGTTCATGCTCTCATAGCTAGTCAACTTGTTTATTTTGGAATATGTGGAAAAATACAATACTTTACATGTGTTCAAGTATAATTAATTAATGGACACTTGTTAAGTATTTTTGGATGCATCACATAACATGCTTTTAGATATACATGCTCAGTATCTGTCCTGTGTTTCTTGCTGCAGGTTAACTGCTTTGCACAAGAGAGGGATCTCTTGAAGCACTGAGTTGTGCAATATTTTTCATGTCTTAAGGTGTATGGTTTACAGACTGTACTTCTGAAAATACAGGAGTATTTTACTGTCTGCTTGAGTATAAATACACAAGAGATATATTTAGCATAGCAGAAAACTGAGGTCATTTTAAATCATAAATATAGAAATTACAAATATACTTCTCTGTAGTTTATTACAACTTTTTAATAGTATTTTAGAAATTGAAAGGAAAACAGATGAAACCATTTAAAGGCCAAGAGCTTATTACATATGTTTACAAGCAAAAGCATTTTAGAGATGCATCTCTGTGTTCATTTTTGTTTCATTTCTCAAAGCTTTCTAGAAATGAGGAAATACAGTAATTTTCATAGGTTTATGTATCTGAATATACTATTCAAATGTAAATAAAGCAAAACTGATAAAGAAAATCACTGAGCTTTTGATGGTAATTGTCAAGGCTTTATTTGACTCACTAAATTCTGCAGGCAAAAAGAAAAACTTATGTTGATGCCATGACTGGGAGGTTTGAAGTCCCTTATCTATCTGAGTCTGACTGAAGCATCATGAACATGAATGTTCTCAAATTTGTATAATAAATGTAAGGTATGTGGGTTAGCCAGCAGTTTAGATAAACAGCCATCAGGCTGTGAACAAAGTGATCTAGCTTCCACGAGCCCTGCTTTGAGCAGGAGCATAGTTTAGATAGGCTTCAGAAGTCCCAACCTAAATTAATCTTTGATTGCATAATTCTAAGATTGGAATGATTGTGAGGCCAGCTAATTGGCTGTTTGAGCATTTGCAAACCCACTGTAAAGAGAATTTTAAGTTTTTTGTAGTGCAGTATTCCACTGGACTACTTTTAAAAGCATGATGGAATACAACATCAGAGAAATACCAGCTACTTAAACCTATGAGATTACATGCTGAGACTTTCAGAAAGCATTCACAAAACTCAAAAGGTAATTGAGACCTTCTTTTCAGTTTAACAGTGCAATCACAGCTGTTAGTGGATGACGAAACAGCCCCTTATCTACAGCATTCCGTTGTGATTTTAACTGCTGCAGCGTATCAGCCTGATCAGACCACAGTCTACACATAAATAGGACTCTAGCTTTTAGTTTTCACTTTTTGTTTGTTTGGGGGTTTTTTTTAAGGTAAGACTTAATAGTTTTTTGGCCTATATAAAGAGTGTAATTAGTAAATCTGACCTAGGGATATAATGTAAACCACTGATCCACTCTGTCATTTTTTAACAATAACACTGTGCACTTTTGTACAAAAAGAAAGAAGTCTAAGAAATAATGTACTTCTGTTTGCACTCTTGCAGTATGGAGACTGTGCTGTAAATACAGGATTGTTTCAGTGATTGACTTCTGTTGCATGAATTGCTGCATGTGAAGATAGCATTTCATGTTCTGTTTATGAAGTATTTTTCAGTTATGCTAATGACAGGTTTCCACGTTTTCAATGTTTGAGAGCTTTGTTTGAGAAATGCAGGTGTTGTGTAGGTATTGTGCAAGTATTGTGCAGGGAATGAAGAGGCTGTAATGCTCTGTGCATTCATGTGATATTTAGTATCTTCCTTTCTGGAAATTCAGGGAGTCTGTAAATTGATAATTGATTCACTTTGGCCTTTCTAGACAGCTGTGAGATGGGAGGGACTGTAAAATGTATTGTTTTGGTAGCTATTGTTACATGTAGCTAATGAATGAAACCAAATGAGTTAAGAATGCTGTTGTACAGTATAAAGCTGCTCTATTTCACTTATCTCTTCATGTTCTTGAGACAAGATGCAGAACATAAAAGCTTCCATATGCATCCTGTCCCTGTGTTACCTGCAACTTGGGTTTGGGTTCTCTTTCCCATTATGTTATATTGAACAATTACAGCTTTTGCTATTGGGTCATTTTAAAGAAAATTAAATCCTTATTAATTTCTGTTGTCCAAAATCAGAGTAGGTCTGGTTTGTCTGTTTTTCTGATGGTTATATATTCTGTACGGTATGTAATGAACCAGTTGCAACAAATATAAGAACACACTGTGCAATCTATATTTAAGCAATAAAATGAAGAAAACTTTAATGTTTTCTAAGGTGTCAGTTAATTTTTATTGCTCACTATTAAAATGCCAATAATATAATTTTTTGACATTTAAAAGAGACATGATTTTACATAACTTTTTTTTTAAATGCTATACAGCATTGTTAAACTACTGCTTTCATTTATGATTAAACCAGTATTATTGCTAAGACCAGAGAAGTTGTGGGTGATTCATCCCTGGAAGTTTTCAAGGCCAGATTGGACAGGGCTTTGAGCAACCTGATCTAGTGGAAGGTGTCCCTGTCCATGGCAGGGAGATTGGAACTGGGTGATCTTTTTCAACACAAACCATTCAATGATTCTATCATACTTCTGTTACCTGAAAACTGATGAACTTTGAGTGTTGAATCTGGGGGCGTGGGGGAGGAAAGGGAAACAAACTTGGGTTCAGTAAAAAGTAAAAAGCATTATTCCAGCTTTATATTATGTACTTCAGAATATATTAATTTTAGTTGATTCTAGGAAGCAGAACCTTTAAATTTATTCCCTTAGCATCCTGAGCTTTCTCAAAACTGGCTGTAACCATGCATAGGACACAGCTTTGGGTCAAGGAACTTGTCTTTTACTGTCATGATCTGAGTGACCAGCAGAAACTCTGGGTTGCAAATTGCAATTAGACAGAAAGGGAAGAAGGAATTAATTTTCATGTAATTACCTTAACTTTTGGGTGTTTCATGCTAAGCTCAGTAAGCAAATAATGTCTGCAAAAGGAATTGGAGCAGTTGCAGATTTGTTTAATTAAAAGCCTGAAACACTTTACCACCATCAGCAAAATCAGTCTGAATCAGCTACAGGAAACAAGTCAGTCTTTGATCAGAACAGTTTTTACATAGAAATTGAATGGAATTTTACACAATGCTGTCAAATAATTATTTAAGGTAATATCAAATCTAAATAGATGGTTTATAGTGCTGACTTCACTACAGTAAGGAGTCATGCAGCCTAACATTTACTACCTAGTCTATGATTACATCTTTTATGTGCTGAAAGGTTTAAGGCAGCCTGTAGAGTGATAAAGAAGAGTAAAGTACGCAGTGGCTGACTGTGAAAGTCTCTGCAATTTCTCAAGTTTGTGGTGGTGGTTGATTATCCACCTTCATGCTGGCAGCTCTGGAGTTCCCAGCAGAACGACGTGTCTCTCTCTTTGCTCTTCTTAATCCACTCCACAGTGGGCCTTCCTCCTCACTGCTCTCCTCAGAGCTGGAGATCCCAGCACCTACTTCTGTGCCCATCAAAGGCCTTTCATAAGGGTCTCTTTGACATAAGGCTTTCTCCTCTTGGCACTCTGGCTTGTGTGGAATCTTAAGGCTTTCATTGAAGAAGGCAGAAGCCATGCACTCAGCTGCTGTTTTAGTGCAAGCACACAGTAGTTTCTCACACAGACTCCAACCAATACCTTAAAAAGAAGTTTCAGAATTAATGTTTGAAAGCAGTTGCAATTAGTCAATCTGTAATTTGCCATGGGTGGGTGAGCTTTTAAAAACAAATTTTTCAAATCTGCCTGGAATTTTGGACTCCAAATTCACCTTTAATCATATAAGTATAAGCCTGACACACCAGGGTGCTGGGCAACTGAAGGTCTGGCTGGCTTTAATTGAATTTGTGAGGGTAAAGGCACCTCAACAGCTCACTTCTGTCTCTGGTCATAAAATGTCTCTGTCATTTTCTCAGCCTGACCTGGTCATATCATTAACAGTTGTGTAATAACTTTTATCTCAACTTGGAAAAGCTCAGGTGTATAGTAAACATTGATAACAGTTTGTAACCCAAATTTTGCTGTCTCCATTCCCAGCTCTAGCCACTCACAGGAGTGGTGGCATTTGATACACTGTCACACAAACTCACATTTTGGCCTATGATCAAAACATACAACTGCAGATCTTGAACTTCTTTCTGCATGACACCCAAGTTTCTTAACTTGTTCCATACAACAATGGTGAGAGAAGCAGCACCTAAAATAAACAGTAAATGTAAATGAAAAATACCTGCTCTTCCTTCATCACAGAGTACTCACAATTATTTTATCTCTTTCTTTTCAATGTCCATTAAAACTGAGAAGTTTTGTTTTTCATGTCATGGAAAAATCTTTTCCATAAAGAAGAAATAAAAGCTAAACTTTTCCTACTCTTCTCCTGTGCCTGTTTCTACTTTCACTGCCTCCTTGATTCATTTAGTGTCATATATTTAACAGTGTAGTATTTTTTAAGGCATTTTGTTTTAATTTTAAGACATATCTTTACTACAGTAAATGTGACCTTATCTGCTCTAAGAAGTGTCTTCAAGTGTCCAGATATTGTTGACTGACAGTCTGCAAATGGCATCATGATAGCCAGACTTCATCATATGTAGGTAGCCTTATTTGTGTGCAGGTATAGGAAAATTGTGCATGCTGTATGCCAAGTGCTACATTTAGACCCCATGTGGCCCCAACTATGATGAACTTGCACTCAGGGAGAGATTCTTAATTGTAAATGCAACAGTCTCAGGGGAGGTTTGTTTATTTTGGTTGAAATTTCTGTATTACTCCAGAATTGCTCCTCTTTGTCAGCTGTGCCATGGAAGCAGACAGTTGGCTATGGAAGGTCTCTTGGCTGCAGCTCTGGCAGTACTTGAGCTCTGCTCTCAATATTTTGTAAGTCCTCTCCAAAAGATGGACATAATAATAGAATGTATCTTAGTGACATTAGAGTATTTCCTGGTTTAAGTGGGGTTTTTTTGGTGTGGGTATTTTTGCTTTGTTTTTTCCCCCCCAAAATGTGGCCTGACTATTGATACATAGCTATACAAGTCCCAACAAAAAGTACACTGATCTTTGTTGGTCCATAGTCACCCCAATAATACCCACAGTTAATGGCAGATGATGGAAGAGCCCACACCTGTCCAGCGCATCAGTGGGATAACCTCTTCCTTCTTGGCCACAGTAGCAACCATATGACTCAAATTCCTCTGGGCACTGCTCTGTCAAACAGAAGAGCATTTCTCCTAGCTGGGGCAGCTCTCTCTTCTCTCTTCCATTTCCTCTCTCTTGCAGAAAGGTTAATCGCTCACATACTATAAAGCAAAAAATGTTATTTGACACATCATATTTTCAGTGGATGGGGGCTCTCTTGTGGTGATAGATGTATCAGAAACTTTTAAAGACAACATTTTACCATTTCTAAATTATTGCTTCAGTCCATGATAGCAGAAGATAGCAGAAGTGGGGGGAAGAAATTGAAAAGCAAGAGAGATCCCTATGAAGAGAGTGAGAGAAGTCAAATGGGATTACAATGAGAGTACATTGCAATCCTTTGTAATCCTGCAGAGTTATTTTTTTCTTCTAGAATATTCAGACCTGAACATTCAGTAGCTTCTGTCTGGCTAATTCTGCTTCTCTCCATTTGGAAGCCTAAGAAGATGGGTAGGACAGCCCATCAGTGTGGATTTACAGCAGTGACAGGTCTGAAATGTCTTGGGATCTCTGTGAACTCTCAGCAGGAGATGGAACAGAATCAGAAATGGTGAAGAAAAGGCTGAATCTGGCAAGACTTTGGCAAGAGGTCCGAGTGAGGAGCAGAGGAAGTTCCTTTTATTGCTTCTGCTGCTTGTAAAGTAAAGTACCTCAAAGACGTGGTTAAATTATTCCCTAAATTAAAAGCAAAGGGAAACATTCACTGAGCTCAGTTTAGATCTTGTACTGTATGAAAAATGTGCTTATAGCCCAATGATAAATAATTTCTGTAAGAGTTAATGATAGCACATTGGTGGGAGAGGTTAAACTGCTAGAAAACTTTGCAGATGAGTGCACATTATTCTTATGAATACTAATACATTTGTGCTTGTCTAACTGGTCTAGACTAAATATAATCTTTTTACGTAATATAAACCTACTTTTTAATATTGAGGTAGCTGAATATTTCATTGGATATAACTGAGGCAAAAAACCTTTCATTTACCTTTTCCTGTAAGTTCATTGGGCCCCCTGTCAGAGAGTAACTGGTCCATTGCTACTCCAGGGGAAGTTGTGCTCTGATCTCTGCTTGCAGGTCTTGTCTCTGGAGATGTCATATGCATAGATAAGACTTGCAAAGGTAGAATAAACTTTTCTTTCAGTTATGTGTCCAAAACTGCATGTTCTGAACCATAATCAACTGGCAGTCTTCTAGCATTTGTTTAATTCATTGTTGGAAGACTGCTTGTTAATATTTTCTTAATCTTTCCAGGTCAGTGTTTGACAGTGGACTGCCCTTTCCAGAACAATCACTGTTATGAACACTGTATTCTGTGTAATCTATCCAGACTTAGGGAGAAAATAGTGTTATTTTACATAGCTATGAAAAATGCTGAATCCTCAGATAGCTGAGAACAGGAACAGGGGAATGCTGTAAATCAGAATAGCTGTAATTCAGTTTTTACTTGCCTTTTTCTTTTGTCCTTGCAGATATGCCTTCAGGAGTCTTCTCAGTGGAGACAATTTTGACTTGCATTGAGTTAGTATCTCTTGGGAATGGGGCTGGGTAGGTGCTTATCTCTTCCTCTGGGACCACAGCTTCCATAAATCCATCCTCTTCTTAATAAACAGAAAGAAGAAAGTAGAATAAGACATGGAAAATAAACAGCAAGATTTTAATTTTAGATAGCTGGACAGAGTAATATCCTCAGGCAGAACTGGTGTGAATTGATGGTCATAGAGGATTCAGGATGAGAACTGAAAAAGCAAAGTGTCCACACAGGTCATTTCCTTACATCTCTTAACTTTCAGAAGAAAAGATATTCCTTATATATAACCAGCTTAACTGCTGATTATTTTTTAATTTTTGTTTTAATTTTAAATGTTAGATACTGAGGTAAAGAGCTGTGCCAGTTGCTGAAAATAATAGAGGCTGCTGGTTAGTCAGCTACACCAAGAGGTGAAGTGCAGGTGAGATGTCATGGGATGTCACTTTCTGAGTAAAATGTGTACAAAAACAAGTGTCAGTTCATATGAGTGTACCAAAACTGAGAGCAACATTAGTAAAGCCAGAAAATTATTTAGCTGATGCAGAGGTGGGCAAATGAAGGCTTTGTGTTGTAACCACAAGGAAGTATCAAGGGGGGAATAATCTGAGGTTGAATAGAAAAATAATTTTAATCCTAAATACTGTGTTAGAATTTATTATTAGATTATCTGAAGATTTATTGTTAAGCAGGAAAGTTTTGTTTATTTTGGGTTTACTTAACATCTTTTCTCTTTCTTTTTTAACTTTATTTACATAAGCTAACTTGTAAATGAAAACACTTATCAAATGGAATTCAAACAGTTTCATTTCTTCTAAATGTCAATATGAAGAATGTGACATTTCACAAACAAAATACTTTGAAAATACTAGGAAATGTGTATTTCCACATTTTTAAAGCCTTTCCTTCTGAATTCCTTGGCTCAACTTATTAATTAGATTAAACTTAAATTAATTACATTTTTCCTTCTGATGTTCTGGGTTTAGTATATGTTGAAAATAACCTGTCATAGAATAAGAGAATAGATTTAAAAAATTAAAGTACTGCTAAGAATACAGTAAAGCCCAAGAAAGGCTGCAGAGAAGAATCAATAGCACAGCACCAGTTTTAATATCTCAGCAAGGTGCACATTTGATGCCACTTTGTTTGGCAGTGATGTATTGAAATGAAAGTGATTCCTGCTGGATGTAGAAAATAAAACTGCAGTGTGGGAAATTCTGCACTTAGCTAAGAATAGATATTATAAATAATTTTCCAGGAGCCATGCAGATCTCCAGCATAAGACACAGATTTTCTGATACATTCCAGTTAACAGAGAACAGTTAGTGATTTTGACCAGTGTTACAGTAATGTCAAATTTCTGTGTTGAGGTGGGAGACATGAGTACTGTTCAGACAGTGTAACCATAGCCAAGAAAAATGACTACTTTCTGCTCTCTAGTGCTCCTTGACATTTTCCTGGTGCATTTCAGTCTCCCCTAATGATCCTTTCTACAAAAAAAGGGGCACTGAAAATTCAAAGTCTACCAAGGTGCCCCAGTTCTAGCTGTAGCTACTGGTGTGGCTGTGTTCAAAGCAGTAACAACTACAAAAGCTGAAAGAAGTTATAGACTGGGAAAGAATTCCATGAAATTCTATATAATAAAGGAGGAGGCAAAAGCAAATTGAAGCCTTCAGGCAGCAGATGCTATGTAGGTAATTTAAAAACCCAACCACTGTATTAGGAACACTTATGTGAAGAGGTTTCACAAATACTTGGCTGAGGAGTGAGAAAGAGTGTCTGGAGGCAATGAACAGCTAATACTTCTCAGCTTGGTTTTATTGTTTATGTATCTGCTATCTGACCCTGATCTAAATTCAATTCTCCAGCACCCCTGTCATCACCATGCATAGATTTTTTTAACTGTGATGCTTTTAGATGAAGTATTGCTGTGTCAATCGAAGGAAAAGGAAAGCTGAAAGTCACTGACCTTTTACTGAGAGGATGGGGGGAGCAGAAGATGTACCTTTGTGGTCCCCTGTGGTAACTGTACAAAAAACAAAGGCATTGTGGTTGTGACCTACCTGCTGTATTTCTGCAACACATTTCTGGAGTGACTTTTCCTGAAAACGTTGTAAAAGTTAACCAAACATCACTATTAACCTTGTTTTATAAAGAGGGCAGTTAGGAGAAACAAAGGGGTTTGCTGAAGCATGTGTAAGTCAGCAGCAGAACTTATGCCACTGCTTGATCTTGTATAATGAAATGTCTCTTTGAATATGACAAATATGCAATTGGCTGGGGGTCCAGTGGTTGGCATCCACACAACATGGCTCTGCCAAACTTGCTGCAACCTGTGTTCCCAGGGAAAAAAAGGCCTGTTTAGATGAAAACAGGTTTTATCATAGAGTGATTATTCTCAGTCATTGGGAAACTTAAAGCAAACACTGGTTAAACACATCACATGCACAAATAGAAAATTTGCACCTTCTCATTCACTCTTGGATTCCATCACCAAAACATTATATCTACTTTCCTATCAGTCCTTTTAGAAGGGAAGAAAGAAAGCAAACAGCTTATTCTTTGTATTTTACTCTCGGTTTTTGGGAGCTGAGTACAGTGCTTCTTGCACTGCAATTGCAAACCTTCTTCCACGGATGCAGTTGCAGCCTGTGTTTTGTCAGTCCCATGGTGAAGGAACTCTGCAAAAATAAAAGCATTCTTACTCCAGATTCATTCATTAGAGTGCTTATTAGACTGGATCTTGGCATTAACAGGATCAGAATCATCACAGTGAAGCTTGTTTTTTAATATTACTACTGTTGTGCTTTTTGTACAGTTATTATGATATAAGTATAGCAAAGACAAACCTAATTATTGATAATTACAGTAACACTATTATCATCCTGCTTTAATATTTATTCACTTGCTGATACTGAATTTTACTTAGCACTATACAGTATAATAAAAGAAAAAATCCCTCAGTAATAAAGTCAGAGTTTTAATGTAAACAAGAGAAATTGGCTAGCAATCAGCATTATTTAAATTGCCATTCCACTAGATACTTAACTATGTGGCTTATAGTGAAGGTATGAGGATAAGAATTAACCATTTAAACAGAAAATTTGAATGTTTAAATCCAGGCACTTGGCTAGGAACCTTGCTGAACCAGAGCCTTAAATGTGCATGCAAATACAAAATGATCCATCTGAAAACATTTTAAAATTGCTTTTAGTGTTTTTCTTCTAACATTATTTCTAAATGAAATTCAGGTTTCTCTTCCAAATTCCCTCTCAGAAAAATGAGTCCTTTGGCTGAAATCTTCTTGTGCACCTGTGTAAAAGCTTGTCACAAAAAAGGTGCTTTGTTTAGACTTTTTTCTCTTCCTTTCATATTTTTACATCTTGCTGAAACTTGTCTTTGCTTCTCAGAAAGGAATTTACAACTTCCAAAATACTAATTTTTCTCAGTATAACTTTATCTTGATTTAATATACTTCAGTCAAAGAACTAGAGAAATAAGGACATACCCTCTATGTGAAGTGTTGTCATCTCTCCCTTACTGGCTGTTTCTGAAAAGGAGAAAGCTCTCACACAGACTAAAGCATGAGAAGGGGGTTAGCCACTGTTTAATCTGAATAATACAGATCAGGAATTCATTGAATTTATTCCTATTAAAGCAAAGGTTTAGGCAAATAGATAGTCATTTCATTCACATTTTTCTCTGTAATAAAGAATCTACCAAAGTCCTTTTCCTAGAAATTTTTCAAACAGGATTTTTTTCTCTCTGAAGCCTGAACTGGACAGAGCAGCTACACAGAAGGATGATAACATGAGTGAAAACTCAATAAAAATGTGTCATTCAAATATGTTTTTTCCATTAAGAAGTATAATCAAGAGCCTAATATTAGTGGAGATATTCAGTGAGGGAAAATTTAATCTGCCTTTACCAGCATGATTTTCCTGTTAAGCACCCAACAATTTCCCCTTTATTTGCAAAATGTTGGAGCTGCTATGCTTTACAGTCGAGCTATCTGATCTCAGGAAAGATTACTGGCTTACACAAAACAATTTTCTGTGTTTGACGCAAACTTTGCTGTGGCATTTTCATCTCCCTTCACCTTCTCATGACCTATTCATGCATCATTCAGAGCATGATACAGATGTGTGTATCTGTCCCTACCACTGCAGTGTGTGAATATGAGCCAAAGGATTAGAAAAACTAGCACTGCTTTTTCACATCTCTCTCAGCTTGGGAGTTCAAAGGTCCTCCTCCTGCAGTGCTCTGGTTGCAGTCCATATGAATTAAGTTTTTAATCCAACTCTGTTCCCACAGGACAGGTATTCAGTCTTACAAGGCTGTAATTTCAGCTTCAGAGCACAGGTCAGCGTATGAGAATGGAGATAGATATCCCCTTCATCTTTAGAGAGGATTTTTCCTTCCAAGATGGAAAACAAGTAACAGAGAAGAGGGCTTCTATTTTTTTCCTTTCCAGCTAGTTTTTGCATGATTTAAGGGGAAATTTGAGCTAGCAGTATTTTCAGTTTGTCATTCCTGCTAGTGACTTCAGTGGGTTACTAATCACCTGAAGTATCACTCACTGAGGTTGTCAAGAGCCCCACAGGGTTGGCAGGAGTCTCCCAAAAAACCAAAAAAAAACCAAAAAAACCCCCAAAATAAACAAGTCTTCATACTGGAATTACCCTGGAATTACCCTTGGAATTACCCTGTTGCAGTTGTGTTTCTTGCCTCTTGTTCTGCCCCTGTGCACCTCCATGAAGAGTTTGGCTTCATCTTCTCTACACATCCCACTAGGTATTGAGGACAACAAATAGATCTCCCCTGAGACTCCTCCTTTTTCATCACCTGTTCCAGCCCTCTCGCCAGCTCAGTAACCTCTCCTGGACTTGCTCCAGGACAGCAATTAGTCCACCTTCTTCTTCTTTCCTGGCATTAATTTGAGTAGCAGTAAATGGAAAGAGCACATGAAATGAAGAATAGGACAGGCTGTCAGATTTAGTGCAGGAAGGCATCCAGCTACTGCTCCATTCTCCTTGAGTCAAATTTGATGCCAGTGGAAAAACTGTCAGGAGGAGGCAGTCGATCAGATCGTTATTATTACCTGTAATCAGAGATGGACAGAAGGAGACATCCAGCCCATTCAAGGAAGAGTTAATATGTGCATTCCCAAAACATTCAATGACATCTTTGTCACAGTTGCAGAGGAACTGTTCACAGGGATCTCCAGATTCTGGAAATGAAATGAAAATCCAAACAAAGTTCTGTTGAAATATCTTTTTCACTTCCTGTTTTTTTCCTCCCTGCAAGGTTTGTATCTATATTAATTAGTGCAAACCTATTTATTCTGTGCTTATACAGTTTAAACATAGTCAAGTTTGAAAGTCCAACACAGTTTGTTTTGAAAACTGCATCCAATGTATCCTGGCACAGCTAGCAAGACTTCTCACTAGTGTCAGTTTGTTCTGCAGAGTAATGAGGATTACAGAACAGTGCTTTGCTGCCTCTAGTTTTTCTATGGAAAATTTAATCCAGCTGATACTAGGTTTGACATTTCACAGATTTCATTACAATATTCCTCCTAACCTCAAGAAGTTACAGTACACAAGCCAAGCCTTTCATGTAAGATGTGTTTTGCTCTTTATAAAGGATAGGAAATAGTTTCCCAGGAAATATTATTTTCCCACTTTAAAACCTCCTACCTTTCAAGGTTTCAGAAAAACATTGACTTTTTGAAGCTGTCACACTTAGGTTTCACATTTTTGATGGGGACTATTCGTGAACAAAATGTTTTCTGACTATTAAGTATGGAAAGAGCTAGAAAAGCACTTCAGAAAGTTTAAATGCACTTGGACCATTATAGATTGGCCTAAATGGCAAAAATTACTTTAATCTGAAACAAGAAAAGGAAATCGGATCAGATTGTTGATTAACAAGCTGTAAGGGTATTGGTTTGGGGATTCTGCTCCTCTTTGCTGGTATCTTCAAATCATGTTCCAGTATATAGACTTTTCTGGGAGTCAATACTTGCTGAAAAATTATATTAGAATTGATTAGGCACTAAAGAGCCTAATGCTTGCCAGGACTGTATTAGTATTGCCTGGAGTAGCTCCTGTTATAACAGCATGGTCTCTGCCCTTGTTGGAGATAGTGTTGTATCTGAGGAGTGTATGTGAACAAAGAGTGGGATCCCTTGAAGTATATAAAATTCTGACTTTGAAGCTTTAGAAAGGAACTGTTTTTCAGGTCTTTCTTCAGAATCTGCCACATTTCTGATATGGAGAAATCTCTCAAGCAATGTTTAGTGGTCCTTCAAAGTCATGGAAACCTCAGTATGAGGTTGAAGGAGCTCTGAAAAGTTTCTAGTTATATGACTTCAATTCTCCTGCCTGACTGGGATTTAAAGCTTCTGTGTGTTCCTATTTCCACTCATCTCCGAGCAGAAAACTTAAACCCTTAAACATTCACTTATGGAGATAATTTCTGCCTGATTTACATATGACTTTTTGTAGACAGACCAAAGTGAACTTCTTGGTTATGGTGAGTCTCCAGTATCACACTCTTGCAAAAGGTTAACCTTACCACAGGTCAAGTTTTCAGCAGAGCAGCTGCCATCTGTAGGAATCTTTGATGGATCCCATGTGCACTCCATCTCCATTGCTTCTTCGTAGCATTTGCGGTGCTGGAAACAGCAACTTAAAAATGAAATAATGCAAAGTTCACTTAATTTACTTTCAATTCAAGAGCACACTGCAATGCTTTCCTGGCACCCTTACACAAGAACACAAAAGATGCCAAAAGAGAAAAAGAGGTCCTTGGTGTGGTCCCTAGACACAAGAAAGGCTGAGTACTGCTTTTCTCTGAGTCAGTCCAGTGGAATGGCACAGCTGGCTGCAAAACTCAGTGGAGGGAGCAGGTCTACGTGCTGTGGGAGACCACACTTACGTTTCTTTCCTTCAGTACCTGAGTTCCTACAGCTCAGCTCCAAAGATCTTAGCTCCAGTCCTGCCAAAACCTTTCTCACTGCAGAGAAAGGACATGGATTGTTCTCAGGGATGCTTCTCTTCCCCCATGGGCCATGGACGTAGACTGGGCTCCTAATTTAGATACAAGTATCCCTTGGGAAATGGGAAAATGTTGGGCTTATGGGCACAGACATTTTTTTAATGCCTTTAAAGCCTGCAAGGAGATGTTCAGCCCATTTGTTATGGAACAGAACTCAGAGAAAATATCTGAGGTTTGCAAAACTAGTTTCTAAGAAATTAAAGTTAGTGAAAAGTTAGTGAAAAAGATTCAGCACTGTGGGAACTGTGTCTGAGAAAGATAGATAGCAGCCACCTGTTTGGAGGCTCTCCTGAACCAAGGGCATATCTGTGTCTCTGGCAAAGCAATCATCATTCTCCATTTACTGCAAAGTGCAGTGGGGTTGCCATGCTGCTAAGGAAACCTCAGTGCAGGACTACTAACCAATTTATAAACACAAAGTCACTCTGTTGTTGTTTCTCAGGACAAAACTGCTGACACATAGTTCTGCTATTTCTGTCTTTATGCTGTTTTGCATAATAATGAAGCTAAGTAAAGCAAAAGCCCAGGTGCTCTACTCTTTGGGTATCAATCTATTGAACTAACTGGAGCTCTCATTTCAGGATGTCATCACTATTGATCATAAAACCTTTCACAAGAAGTCCTATGGCTCTTTTCCAGTAGCAGGGTTAAAACTTCATTTTCCCAGCCATCCCATGCTGGAAAGAGCGTGGATTAATTTCCATGTAGCTATAGGCATTAGTTCTTTTTGAGCCATTGCAGTCTTAACTCAGGGAATTAATACATTACATTAAATGTAATAATCCTGGTGGATGATACTGGGAAGAGTCAAGGAGCTACATGATTATTGTCTGTGCCTGGGTCTTCTGGTATCTGACAACCTCTGCATGTACAAGAGTGTTCAGGACAAGATCTACTTAATCTTCTAACTGCCATAACCACTTGAAGCCATACATAGCTGCAACCTGATTCTGTTGACGTGCAAATCCCCCTCAGATGCCAACATTTTCATTATAGTCCACTACAAGCTTACACTGCTGGTGTATTGCACAACTCTCAGTGCCAACAGTTTGGTAAGACAGCAAACTCACTAAATTGCTCAGATTAATACTCTTCCACTCACCTTACTAACAGTCCTTCAGTTTTTGGCACTGATTTAAGCATGAGGCAGAATTCCCCAGTGCAAAGGAAAGAATGAGGTTTTGTACACAAAGATCTGTTCAGAATTTATAGACCTCTGGGTAAGACTTGTCAAGGAGATGGATGTGATGTTTACTTACCACGTTGCATTAGTAGTCACTCTTTGCAACCAGTTTAAATCATCTGTGCCACCAGAGTTGCACTAATGGAATTATATGCAGGTGTGGAGGACTCTGCTTTTATCTGTAGGGAGGGAGTATTTCTCCACTTTGAAGTGTGGGAAAACAGAGACTCTTAGGTATAAGAAAAAAGGAGCAAGTGGATCATCACATGCTATGGATTATGATTGCACTGATTTCATTTGTTTCCAAGCCATGCTGTAAGACAGCTGGTACAGGGTGTTGACCCAGAAAAAAGATGGTGCTCACCAACAGGCTGGAATAACACAGGACAGGGTTGATAAACCAGAGCTGAATTTATCTTTTGTAGGTCAGATCAGATTTTTAAATTACAAGTGAATGATGACTAGACTAAACAGCTCTGGATGGTGTGGGACCTGCTCTGTAAATAAATTTTCTATTTGTTTGCAGTGTCCTTAAATCATTTAGGCAGGTGTTATGCTTCAGGTCATCAGAGCATGAAGACACTGACAGCCCATCAGGGCAAAAGAGGACATCTCATGGATAAGACTTACTCATCAGCTTCATCCACGGGGAGCCCTTCCATCTCAAAGCGGCAAGAGCAACCATAGTCTTCAAAATCCCTGGGACAAAACCCAGTAACACACTTCATTTTGTTCACAAAGTTGAACAGGGCAGGGAAGTTAGTGAAGATGGACTGTAACCAGGTGAAGTGAGAACCCAGGCAGTCTGGAAAGAGAACAGGCATGAAATGTATGGTAAATGGAGGTGAGAGAAGTGTGAGCCGCACAGGGGTGAGGTCTGCATGAACACAGAGCCTAAATAAGTCAGTGACACAGGGAAATTGAGCAATGCTCAACACTCAGCAGTATTTTCTTTTATAATAGTCTTTGGGAAAATCTACAGCCTCAAAAATCCCTGTTCCTTTTAGTATATATAAAAGCAAACTCCCTGGGGTTTCTATTCAGTGTTCAAGTACAACTACTTACCAAAAAATAATGCAACACTTTCCACATTTTGAAAGACTCCATTGAAGAATGTAGCATTGTCTAAGCAGAAAAAATAAACAGATCACACTTCTTTTTAAAAAAGCAAGTGAGAGGAACTGTCCCCAGACTGCCCCTAGTCTTGTTTCAGTTGTTAAACCATCTTGAGATAAGAGTTACCAGCTATGTGTTAACAGCACACTTCCCTGCAGTTCTAGAGTGTGAACGATTCCCCACTGCCATGCAATACTGGAGAAAGTAAAGCTTAGACCATTCTTACTCAAGATTCTTTCAGGTGTGTTAAGAAGCTCTGGCAGGAAAGCTGGTGGCTCCAGGTCTTGGCCACCTGCTTCAGCAAAAAAATGTGAGAGGAAAAAGATATAAAAATATAAAATAAAACCAACAAACCAACAACATGCATTTCATTATGACAAATACACTGCAGGCATTTTTAATACCTGAGTCCTTGTTGCCTGTTGTATTTTTGCCTCTTTTCCTATCACTACTTCTTTCTTAAGTTACTTACCTCTCTTCTTTTTTTCTGATGATGCTGTGGCAGATTTTGCAGACATCCTTAATATATTTCAGCCCATGTGTTTTGTGTTAGACCTGCTTCTATACTGCCTTTTAATGCATATATACCCTTAGATGAGAGACAACTGGTGAGGTTGATGTAGGTTAGTGCAGTTTTCTCTATGCCAAGGTGCTCAGCTTTCTTTTGCCTTTAGAAATAACATCATGGAGCAACCAGAACTGGTGTTAAATCTTCTAAGAGTTCTTCACATGCACACTGCTACTTTTAATGACATTCCTACACAGTGCAAAGACTGCAGAAATTTGAAATGTCTGCCAATCCCTGTCACTGGGAAACTCGTTCACTCACAACAATAAAATCTAAAGAGTTACTTGCAGGAAAAAAATCCTAGTCATAGTAAAATTTGAAGGAGGAGGTTTAGCTGGACGTAAGTTATATTTCTGGGTGCACTGAATGGTTTGGAGAATTTAGACAACACACATGCATTTAATGGGTGGAAACTTTTTGTATGTAACTTGTAATGTTTTTGTTACAAGGAGGAACTCTAAAGGACTTACAAATAAAGACCAAATGCTAGCAGAAGGGAAGTTACAACTTTTTGATTATATTTTTAAACCCACTAAATATTTCTTGATTCAGTACCAGTCTCAAGAAAAATATAAGTACTTCATAGATAAACTTATTTAAGTGCATTTGGGTGTTGGACAAGTAGGTTTGAGGGGATAGGAGGTGTGCTTCTGGAGGATTGCTTCCAAATGCACATAGTTAAAATAGTATTTAGGCATAAACATTAAATAATCATAAAAATACTTTGCAACTTACCACTGTACAACACCATTGACATACACACCAGCAGAATTAAAATCATTTTTTGTTCAATCCAAAGACAAGAAAAAGTCACACAGCAGACTGGTGTGCCTGGTGAGTTAAATAAAATATTAGGCAGAATATTATCTCTTGAATCTGAGAGTGGGAAGACATCAGGTTAGAATATTATTCTTTTGTAGCCTGGCAGTATTTCTGCTTAATGCCATTCAGTTTTTGCCCTTTTTATAGTAAATGCACATATTACAGCAATAATGAGCCTTATGTATACTTCAAATTTTACCAATGTCCTCTATAAAGCTGACTAACATTATTTATTTTAGTATTGCTTTAAGTGAGTCAACAGCCTCTGCCAAAGTGCCATAGGCAGGGAAAATCCATTTAGCTATAAAATAGTGCACTTGAAGTTTCTTTTGGTTTGCATCTTACTTGATCTAACAGGAGGTTTAAACAATTCTTACATTATGTTTAAACACAGATACTGTGAAGCACTGTGTAAATAAAGCCACATTCTGGGATTACTTCTGTTGAACTCAGATAATCTGCAATCTATTACATTACTTTGCTTCACATCAGAACACTCTCTCCCACCTTGTACTCCAGTATGTACTCTAATCTGTGTTGAGACTGATCTGAAGTATCATACCTTTTCCTAGTTATAAACACTATGTTTTTTTGGAAATCTTCAGGTCTGTGTATGCTTATACTTACAGAAAAGTCTTCAAAGAATTCTTCTGAAGCTAAAAGCTTTGCACTGGTATTCATTAAATGACAGATAATAGATTGGTTTTGAACTACAGCCACAGTTTACCCTAAATTTAGAATGATTTTCTAAGAAAATCAGGCATGGAGTATTTTACAGCCAAATAAAGGAAGAATTATGTATCTATTTTCAAATACTTATCTACTGCTAATTATCTGCTCTCCTAAGGTCAAACATTGCATTCATTTATATTAAAAATCTTGTAATATTTTATCAGGAAGTGATGTTATAAATTTAACAGCTCTAAATATTTATACTCTACTATCCCAAATCTCTTACCTGTACTTTAGTCTACAACTTCACAGTCCCAAGTAGCTTTTTGTACATTATTTTATTCCTGATTCCTGTATTATAGAGTACACCTAGAAAGACTTACCTTGGGAGATATTAATCGAAAGCAGTTGGATGGAGAACAAATGGACTACAACAAAGTCAGTACTAAGTCATTTATACCCACTTGGATATATACCTCATCCATGTGATCATTTCCTTTATCAAACCCACTTCAACATTTATTCATTAATTTTTCCACAAGGTTCCTTGGAGTTATTATGTCTGCGGTGTATCTTAGTAATATAGCTCCAGCCATGTAAAGGATCCATACTAAGAAGTCTGTTCTGCAGGTGCATTCACCATATAGTAACTTTCCCTAATACTCTTGTCTGTAATTAAATAACAATCATCTCCTTGTTATTAATCACTCATAAAATCTCTGGAGCATCTGAATATGGCTTTACTAGTTTAGCAAGAGGCAGTGTTCAGTGATGAAAGACGAATGAAAATTTATACAGCTTTGAACACTGGCATTCCTCAGGGTTAAGAAGTCTGCTCTCATCTATCCACAGTGGCTCTGATCCAAATCTGTGTGAAATCCAGGGGAAGGTTCAGCCAGCGAGCTCCGGGAAGGCTTCTCCTCATCAGGAGGGTTGTGCTTTCTGCCAGGGCTAGACACAGCTCCCTTTCAAAGATGCCATCAACAAAGGCAAACTGTGCACTGAGTTTTAACATGGAGAAGTGAGAAGTCTGCTCATGGTCCTGAGCAACTTGGTCTAGGTGGCCCTGCTTGGGCAGGAGTGCTGGACCAGTTTTCCTCCAGATATCCCTTCCAATATCAAATACTATGTGATTCTGTGATTCTATATCAATTCGTAGAATCATGAAGGTTAGAAAAGATCTCCAAGATAATCAAGTCCAACCACTGACCCTATACCACAACTTCCATGTTGTGAAGTGCCATGTCTGCACTATTTTTGAACACCTTCAGAGATGGTGACTCCACTATTTCCCTGGGTAGCCTCTTCCAATGCTTAACCACTCTTTCAGTGAATAAACTTTTCCTAATATCCAACCCGAACTGCCCCTGGTGCAGCTTGAGCTCACTTCCTTTTGTCCTGTTGCTAGCCATCTGGGAGAAAAGGAGGACACTCACCTCACTAAAATCTGCTTCCAGTTACCTGTAAGAAGGTCTCCCTTAAGCCTCCACTTCTCCAGACTAAATAACCCCAATTCCCTCAGTTACTCCTCATAAGACTTGTGCTCTAGACCTTTCACCAGCTTCATTGCCCTTCTTTGGACACACTCCAGCAACTTTGTCCTTTTTGTAGTGAAGAGCCCAAAACAGTACCCAGTATTTGAAGTGTGGCTGGCCACACATCCAAACTGAGAGCCTTAAACAACTGTGACAAGAAGGTTGCCATTTAGGACAGGTATCACTAATCCTTTCATATCTCCTTTCACATCCATAGCTATGTGATAGCTTCGAATTCTTCCCCCATGAACATGCTTGGTCAGTAGCTCTCAGTCCTTTCCAAGACCTTAGAGTGGAGATAGCTGTGACCTACCCCTAGTGCCAGACATGGCTCAGGCACAACCTGTCACACTATAGAGAGGTTAGCACTCTGTCCAAGGACTTGTATTGCTGCAGGAAAAACACACAGTGGCTTTTTATATACAGAAGTGTCCTAGCATGGAGATCAGTGATGCAACTCAGAGCTGATTAAAGTCACTAAAATAATAATAAACCAATCTTCTAAAAGGGAAACATTTTCCAAAATTTTTTTGATTCTTTTGATACTATCTTTACATTCAAACCTAAAAAAACCCCAGAAGATCTGACTTTAATCACTGTTTTCTCCCCTTAGGTTCTTGCTTTCATGTCCTTCTTCCTGAGTTCTCAGAAAAATTAATGATAAAAATATAAGAAACAATAAAGATTTATTTTCTTTAAACTGTGTCTTCAGGCTTTAAGATGTTTTTGTGAGATGTAAAAGCAACAGTTGCACAAAGGTACAATTCACTGAGCTCTTCACAGCAGAACTGATGCTGCCTTGGGTGAGATGTCTCCACAGCATTGCAGCATCATGGCCATGTTAGTATTTCTGATTTATGCATTCACTGAACCAACATGTTTATTTCTTCTACTGACCTAACTTTCAGTATCAACTGTAACTGGTACTACTCCAACCTAACCTGCTCTTTGATATGACAGAAAAGCTTCTGTCATCTTATTTGACACCATGGTGAAATTTATTTTGGAAGAGTGTTGCTGCATCCCACCTCTGCTGGGAAGCAGCATTCTTTATGGCACCACCTTTCTTTCTGGCATTATTGTACTTTGAACACACATTTTTTCAGTGGAACATTATTTGCTTTACAGACGGTGCACACTGATCTTTTTTGGAAATGTTAATGATTTAACGATGTATTTGTTGATAGTAGCATCATATTGCTGTAGTGCAGAAAACTATAGGATCATGCAATTTGTTTGGTTATTCTTTCCTTTTATAGAACTGGCTTTTAGCTCACCAGAAGCGCATATAAGGAAGGAGATGAATCTTGGTGAGCTCACACAAATACATCACAGAGTACAAGTATGAACGTTTCCTTAGTCAAGCTCTTCAGTGGGTAAGTTGCTGAAGTACTGGGAGACTCTAGATTGGAATAATCTACATGTGTTTAATATCAGAAAAAATCCTTCTTCTTTTCAGCATTTCAGGTTACTTCTAAATTATTTTGTATTTGTTCATTCTAACTACTTTATCTTAATTGTAAATAAAACTAAACCAAACCATTTCTGTTCATTAGCCAACTGTATAATTATCCTTTACAATTTTTAAAGCCTTTCAATGCTTTTATCACAGTTACATCACTTGTATAAAATACATCTGTTTTTACACATTATTTTTACAGTACCTTGAAGGACGACACATTTCTAGGTTAACAACTGGTTAATAGCTTGTCTTGTTACACATATTTGCAAATAACCTGTTGCATCCTGATTTTTACAGTGAGAAATGAGACAACTAACACTGCCACTGATTCTCCAATTTGCAGTAAAATTCCTCAGTGCTCTAGACCGATGTACAGATGCTTTTAAGGCATTTTTGTTTTAATGCTGGAAGAACACAAGAAAACTGTAATTAGAAGAGGTGTTATGAGGAAAATAATAATAAAAATACATGAAAGTTAAATAACCTGGGTTTTTTAGTTCCTTAAAAATGGTTATCAGATAAAATAGCTGTCTGATGGAAAACAACTAATACTCTGTGTATATTTAAAATTTTTTGTTATACCTTCATAATACGGTATGTAGATATATATATAGAGAAAATATACTTACTGTGGGAGTAAGCAATTCTTTTGACTCTTTCACAGACATAATTTGCATTTTTCAAGAACCAGGAATAGTATTCAACACAGTACCTAAAGATGTAGTTAAAGTTAGGAAAGCAGTTACTTGTTATCTTTAGTGAGCACAGCTGTATGCATATCATACTGCCAATATTGAACATGGAAACAAAAAGCTAGACTGCATCCTCAATGATATCATTAGATAGTTGGGAAAAAAAATCAGCTGAACTTTATTCACTTTGTTTGAATACTGAAAGCCAGATCAGGTATTAATCAGTGCACTAGGGACCCGTCTAGATCTCAGCCAGTAGCCATGGACTCCCAAAAATAAACATTGGTGATCGAAAATTATCATTTGAAAAAAGTCTGACAGAGTATTTTAAGCAGAGAGAGAGAGGAAACTAGTGCCAGCTTTTACCTCATGGCTTCCTTCCTGGAATATTTTCTCTGACCAACACAGAGGCACAACTGAAAGAACCTACACAGCTCCATCACACAGGGATTGATCTTCTGCAGTATAAGAGTGACAGGAGGTGAGGTCATACGGGACTCTTTGAGGATGGCCTGTGGACACCCTAGAAAAGATACAACTCTGAACTATTTCAAATACTCGTTCCATTAAATTTCTTGCAATATCTTATCTGGGCTATGAGAAACAAGCAGATTAATAAACTCATGTATCTTAATCAAAATCTTAAAATCAAATTTGAGTGAGGCAGATAACCGATACCAACACAACACACAGCCTGGTAGTTGCTTGAGTGAAAGCACAAATATTCTGTTCAATTTATTGTTATTATTTATCAGTACTGGTTAGTTACTTAAAACCATGTTGCTTTTATTTATCACAAATGTAAGGAACAACTCTAAAGATGTAATTTATTTATTGTTACCTACTTAGGTGAAGGTTCACTTGCCACTGAAACATCAGTTTTCCACAGTGCAAAAGAGTAAGACAAAGAACAGCACTGTACGCATTAGAGTTGATATTTTGTATATGCATATGTTACTTGAATAAAAAAATTACTTCCAGCATGCTTCTCTGCATCTACCCTCTAAATCTGGATCCTAGATTAAATATGACAGAGCTAATAAACAAACAGACTCTCTCTGCTCTTGTCATCGCTTTTGTTAGCCTCACTAACAAAAAAATCATCATGATTTATGCAGGGGTTATGTCTTTATCTCTGTCCATCTCTTTGTCTTTCAGTTTTCCCCTTCTTGCTTCTAGAGACTTGAGTAATCAGCTAATTTCAGCCCAAGTTTTAGAGACAGGTAAAGATCTTCTGGATAAGTATGTTCCTACAGGTTTCATGAAAACTGAGGAGAAAATGTTTATTTTTGCCTGCACTGGGAGGAAGAAGGAATAATTTCTCCATTTTGTTATTTGTTTGCCGGGAGCCAGTTGGTTAATCAGTGTTTTTTCCTTCAAGTGACCACCATTGTATTATTTTAATTTAAGAAGACTAGAGGGACATGGTGTATCTGGGGATGGACTCCCTCTTCCCCTCTCTGGACCTAATAAAAGGAACATACCTAGTCTATGTTATTCATTGAATCTTCTGCAGTCAGCAGCAAGGGGTAAACATTCGCACACCAAACATTTCATCCTGCCAGTAAATGCAGCTGTGCCAGACTGCCAGGCTGCAGAGAAAGCAATACTACAGAATAGGTTATGGCAGCTTATAATGAAATCCTGAATTGCTGTGTAGTTTTTCAGTGTCAAATCTCTTCAGACTCCTTTTCTGTTTTAGAAAAGAGAAAAAGATGAAAAATGGGGAAACTGAAAAAAAAAGATAAGGCAATATTGAAGCTGCTTTCAGTTTTGCAGGGCTTTTCTTCATCCTATTATAAGAAAAAATCTAACATTTGCTGTAGACTTGTCTTCACTAAACCATTGTCTGGCACATATCATCTTGCACTTTAACTAACAGTTGTGTTACAATGAGTCAGAATCAAAGGACTGGCTAGAAAATAAAAATGCAATATTTACAATATGCTAAAAGTCTAGTAGGGCATGGCTAATACAGATGTGTAAGCACCTCTCCTTTATGTATTTAATAACTGTGGAGAAGAGGTGCTGTGTGAGGACACAATTTAGCTTGCTGCAGTGAAGCCACCTGCCCTTCAAGGTATCACATCTGACCCTGGGGAGCTGCATGCACACATGTTGCTCTGTCCTCTGCACACAGCAACACATCCAGAGAAATATCACCCCTCCACCAGCTCTCTGAAAAATAAGGCACAACCTTGAAAACACCATGCTGGGGCTTTGAGGAGATAACCAGGGACCAGGCTGTGAGAGGACACATTTTGCATGATGTGGGTGTCCCCCTCTTGTGCACCCATTGGTGTGCAAGAGCCTAAATGTGCAGAGGGAAGGTGGCTGCAGTGTAATTATCAACTGGCTTTTCTATTTGTGTAACTAGCAGCAGATTTGACTGTGTGTAGACAAACTGACTTATCTGCAGAGTATAATCCCCTCAGACAGTGTAATTGCATTTCCAGTTTCGCATGTCTCACATGCTTTATAACTTTGGGCCATCTCATGTTATGTGATAGGAGAGGTTACAGAGGTTAAATTTGGACTAATGAAGTTCTGTTGAAATATGCTTGAGTCACCTAATGCTGACAAGAAGTTTAATATAAAATGGCATTCATGGGCAGGAGGAAATCAAAGGCACTGCCAACCCAAAGGAGATCACAATGAAACTATTTGTCTTCTGCCAGTGCTTGTCCAAGGTAGCAGGAGGCATGGAAGAGCATTGGGCATATACAGTTGTCCCTCCCAAACTCATGGGCGAGTCTGGAAACCAGATGCGTGTCAAAGGCACTACACAAATATCAGGCATAGTTAGACAGGGATGGGCAAGAGGAACCTTGATTTCTTTTAATCTTAGTAGCTTTGCATAACTGTCATTATGCTTTGTCCACTCAATAGCATTTGACACACTGATTTTTTTTCTGCTTAATGGTAATAAAAATTAAATATTTCTTGCTTTAGTAAACATTCTTCATATTAATAACTGAACAACAGAGCAAGTGGCAATGAGGCTTTAATATAAGTTGTCCATGAAAAGGAATGTTAAAGTTGCTGTGAATAATCAAAATGTTTTTAGTCCTTATTAAAGGACAACCTCCAATGAATCTCAAATTCTCCAGCAAACTGGGTACTCACTATCCTGTATAACAGGGGTAATTTGCTTCATTCAAGATATATGTTTTGCCAGAAGAAACTCAACTTCATCTAAATGTAAGTTAAATGACTACATTTTCAATTTGAATTCATCTATGTGGGAAAGTCAAGTCAAATTAAAAAGCTGAAAGTTAAATTTATTTGGTTTTAATTTTTGACAGTTACCTGATCTTAAATTAATACTGCATTTATGTAATACTACGTAACATTTTCTCTTTCTTCTGTAACACATTTCCACTCTGAAATGTATTTTTTTGTATTCTGTTCCTGAACTCCTAGAGATTTGGACTGAAATGAAGAAAAAGAAAGTAGGATTTTTTCAAAATTTTCTTTTGTATAATTTTTTTTTTCCTCAGAAGTCAAATCAGTCTAAAGAGGCCAAGAAGGACCAGAACCACAGCTCCCTGTGCAGAGCTTTGCTCGTCTGTTTGAAAGTATAACAATAATGTCACAGGCAGGTAAGTCACCAATTCTTGCTGCAGTAAACACTTTTTTTCCATTAACAACTCAATATCACATCTCTGACATCTTACCATCAGTGAATAGCAATGTTATGGCTACTGTGAATAACTCTTTAGCTGAAGAGGAAGTTTGCAGTACTGTAGGTTCAGGGAAATTCTGGAGATTTCATGTGGCATGAATCTGTAATTGTGTATAATTCACAAAGAAATATGGAAGCAGTCCCTTAGACACTTTGGGTGTTTTGTATACACATATTATCATGTAAAGTAAACATGTATATTGGTTCTGCATGGGAAATTTTACATATTGATATTCTTTCAAACATACCACTGTTTTTGCTGCATGAGATGCAGCTACTTACGGGTAGCTGAATACAGTTTCAGTGACACACCAGGCTTGTTCAGTGATGTAGACAGTACTGAGGAAGGCAAATCTGAAGGAGGGAAAAGAATATAACTTGCCTTGACAAATTAAAAATAAAAAAGAAAAAGGAAAGTTGAGAGAATAACACAAAAATTAAAAGGTGAAGCCACAGACCAGTAATAAGCACTTACATAGATACTGAAGTATAAATACATTCACAGTCACCCATTTTTCTATATATGATTCTCTATTTTAGCTGACACAGTTTGTTATTATCCCAGATCCATCTCACCTGGCTCTGTTTGCATCAGTTTGCTGGTTTCTTGAGGAGACACTGTCTGCATCCAAAATGTGTCCATGTCAGCTGTGGGAGCAGAAAGACACATGCTTCATGTCATTCAGGATATTTGTTATTTATCTATCTACCGAGAAGAATTGCTACGTAGACAGCTCATCAGCCAAAGTCCCTCACCTAGAATTTCTAGTGGCATATAAAAATGTCAAGATGAAACAGGAAGGACAAAAACTGTACTTTGTTAGATCTTGAAAAGTCCATGGGCTAGGGAAAGTTAGGATGTAAAGAAGGTATGTTTACAAGAGAAGCAGCTCTATATTGCTTTTTCACAGCTCTGCTCATTAAATTTGGAGTAAAACATGAGGGAAGAACTGGGTGGCAGAAGTGTCCATGAGGAGTAAGACAGTTTTTCCCCAAAGGATAAGAACCTGCAAGATGGACCTTAGAACCGATTTTAGGACTTCTACAACAAAGAAATTGACTCACTAGTGACCCAGAGTGGGTCTGCCTGAAGGGCCTCCCAACCTCCACCTCAAAGATGTGGTTAGAGTTTCTGGCCAAATCCCACTGCTAGTAGGGCAGAGAAGGTGTCAGCCATTGCCATACTCACTGGGGCTGGGCTGCAGGGCAGGCAACAGGGCTAAGCTCCATCCAGCAGTCAGAGGGGGTCCAGCTGTGCCTTGTGGTTTGGAAGAATCCATATGTGGTGGTGGAAACCCCGATCCTTTTACTCCAATTGTCTTTGGCCATGGTGAGAACTTTGTGGTAGGGATTTCCTCCCCTTTCTGGGCAAGAGGGATCCTGGTAGCTGGAGAAGCAGGAGTGACAGAGGCAGAGGGAGGGCATCAGCAATGCACTGTGGATTCTGGTGCTCCATGGCAGCAGTGAAAGTAACACACTGGGGAACAATAATATATAAATACACCCAGTAAATCCCATCTACTCCTGGAGTGCTTCCTCAGCAGGTGGGTGGCCACCTCACCATTTTATTTTAAACATGGAAACATGGGGGTGCCAATAATGTATGAATTTTAACTGAGAACATTGCAATGTGCAAGTTTGCAAAACCAGAAACTGAAATGTTCCTGCAAAGTAGTGGGGTTTTTTCTTCACATAAATTATTTTTTTTCCTAATCTGCTTCACTACAGAGGAAAGAGATGAAAGCTCTTGTTTGTGTGAAGCGGAACAGGCAGATACTAGAGGGAGATACTGTAATTCGAGAACTGATGATATTTTGTGGCAGGAATGACACTTGGGGCTAGAAGAGATAATAAAGGTCAGTATGCCATGAAGCAAATCAAAATAGCTTACAAAAAGACAGCAAACTGACTAGGGAAAACACAGAAATTTTGTTGTAGAGAGCTGCAGCTATGGTGATGAGGAAGTATGAAGTCCATCTGAATTTCTGTTGTCTTCTACTACATGCAAGCAAGTGTGAAGCCTTGCTTTTTGGCTTTCAAATGAGGCAGATTGACACTTTTCTATCCTGTAGCCCTGTGGCAAAGCTGAATGCACTGAAGTTTATGAAATGCTTAGGTACTCACAACTGAATATCATATATACAGTCAAAGATGGAGAAAAATGCAGAAAAAAAGAAGACAGTAAAAGGGAAAGAGTTTAAAACCAACGACCATATTTCTTTACTCCTCTGTCTCTTTAAAAAGCTTACTTTTCTAATAAAATGGCTTTTTACAGTATTTTTTTGTATCTTCCAGCTATTCAATGCATTACTGACCTGATCTGCTGTTTTAGACAAACTTTTTCCTGCTCTGTAACAGTAGTTCAACATCACAGTACTGTGCAGCAAACATCCATGCTTACTTGTCAAGACATTTATCAAGGATAATGTAAAAGAAGGTTTGTCAGTATTTACTCACTTCTGAATGTCCACACATGTTCTGCTGATGAATCCACTGTTTTGTTTGAGTCTTCCTGCAATTTCGTGAAACTTGAAAAAATCGGACCTAGGTCTTTGAGGTACATGAAAATAGGGTTAGAACACTCACCATCCATCACACAGTGTGTGATTGGAAGGAAAGAAATCAGGTTGTGAGTTTGCTTCATTATATGTCATCGTCCCCTTGCTTTTTATGTCCTTTTCTATCTGTCTCTTACGAGTTTTGAGACAGCAAGCTGCAGTTGCTGCGTGTGCCACAAGGAGCAGTGGAGTCTCCCTCCTGGAGCTTCAGAAATTGTTTCTCAGAGTACCACAGACTACATCCCTTCAGAAAATCATGGTGATAAAATGGATAACAGCTTTCAAAACACCTTAAAATCTGTAGTATACTAGTATGAAGGAAGGACTCGCTTTGCTTACTTTCTGTCGGTGCTCTTGGAATTAGGTACTTTGTAAGTGGGGTTTAAAATATTGGAGAAAAAGTATTAGATGATTCTGAGAAGAATGAAGCATAATTTTCTGGGATAAATGTTTAAGATAAGGTAGTGTAATAAAAGCAACTATTGTCTTTTTCAATTAGTAATTTTTGGCAAAATATCGGGGGCAGGGATCCTAGTTTTTGTTTGTTTTCTAAACAGGAGAGAAGCATCCTGCAGCTTTCAGTGCAAGTAAACTGGCCAGTGATTTCACTATTTGCCTGTTTTAATTAAGAAAATGAGAAATAGTCCTGGACAGCAATGAGAGGTGACCATCTGAAGTGCAGCTCAACCTGGTATATTAGTTTCAAAATCTTTCTGAAGGTAGCTCACATAAAGGTGGAAGGAAATTGGTGCTGAGAGCTAAAGATGGTACCTGTTTAAATTAAGAGCAATTTTAAAAAAATTTATTTTATATCATGAAGATGAGGTATCAGTAGGAAATGTTACCTGGATGTGTTTTTTATTGCTGTTGCTGTTTCCTTTTATTCCCCAGGATGTACTTACCCAGGTCAGAGGATGTGTTACTGGAAAATGTGTAATTAATAACAGGAGACTTCTCCAGCATTTCCCAAAAGTCAGTCAGATTTTTCCCTGCAAATGGAAATGCTTACAAATATCAGGAAAGGCTTATTTCTAGTGTAAATCATCATTGAGAACAAATAGGGCAATATTTTAGTGTGGAATGGATTTAACTTTTACCTGTTTGACCTGTCATCACACAGATGTAGATACAATCAGAATCATTGCTCTGACGCACTGAAAGGCAAAAAAATGTAAACCAGATCATTGTTAGCAGTGTTCATGATATGATCTTGAGAAGTTGAAAACACAAACACTCAATGGTATGTGGTTACTGTAGCTGCCCAAAATTTTCCTTCTGTTCTGTTTTTTAAGGAAAAACCTTGAACCATCATCAAATCCAAATGTTAATATTTCTAGGGGAAATATTCCTATCTAATTAACATCACAGAATCACAGAATGTCAGGGGCTGGAAGGGACCTTGAAAGATCACCTAGTCCAACCCCCCTGCTGGGAATCGAACCTAGGCCCCAGTGGTGAGAGCACTGAATCCCAACCACTAGACCACCACTTCCCTAAATTACAAGTTTTTTTACATGAAAAAAAATTCTTCAGATAATATAGCCTATAATTATTATAAGGGAATCATAGTTCCCTAAAATACCAGCATTTAATAATAATTCACCAAACTTCCAAACAAAACATTACTGCTCAGAGAAACATGTATGTCTCTGTATTATATATAAACATGTTATGTATGTATCCTGTTTCTCTAAAGAGAGTATTTTTACAGCTGCAGACCATGCTTTGGAAGAAAAATGTTACTAAGGGTAATAGGCTTCTCTATCCCTTTCTATACTTGTTTCCATGGCATGAGTAAATCAGACAAATTAGATAATAATAAATATTAAAATGAAACACAAACCTGAGAGAATAGAAGTGGATTTGAAAATTTCTGTGAGGTAACTGGTAGAGTTTCCAATAATATCAACAAGTAAAGCTGTGAAATCTAGACAACAAAATAGAGAAAAGTTATGATTGAGAACAGATATTCTATCATAGATTCATAGAATTCATAGAATGGCCCAGATTGGAAGGGACCCTAGAGATCATCTAGCCCCACCCCCCCTGACATGGGCAGGGTGCCACCCTCTAGACAGGTTGCCCAGGGCCACATCTAACCTGGCTTTGAACATTGCTGGGAATGGGGCATCCACAGCCTTCCAGGCTTTCTGATTGTCTCCTCTGAGGTCTACTTCAGACATACCAATATTGCTGTTGTCAGCTCAAAAATGGCTTGTGTTGGTGTTGCAACTTTTTCACAATACGTTCTAGCAGTAACAGATTAATGTTTTCACTTAGGGAGTGACAGACATGATCCCTATTTTGGGCCTGAATTTTTACTACTTTGGAGGATACACTAATCACCAAGATATTCTGGATTTGGGGCAGAAAGGCTAAAGTTTCTCCATTACCCTCCAAGGCAGACTAGGTCATTATGCAGTAAGGCTTGTGAGAAGTGTGGGTCCAGAAAAAGCCATGTGAAAGTTGTTGTGGCTCATGTGTGTGGTCATAACAGCTTAGAGGTTATGTGTTCTGGTCCCTAGATGCTGAGCTACTCCTGATATCTTACATTAAGCAACCATAGAATCCGAGCTCTCAGATCCACCCTGGAATATTAAATGCTATGAGGTCAAGTGTGTGAATGAGGATAATAGGTGAAAGATTTTCCCAATAACATTTTACACTCCATTAAACTGTTTTATGAAGATGTTAATTCTTTCTTTTCCATCCTGTTGGGCTCAGTGGAGGTTTTGCAGTCTACTGATGCAGAGAAGCCCTTGTTCATCTCCTGTGGTTTATCTCTGAAGGGAAAAAGTGGCTAACATAATGTTTCATACGTTACCAGGTTGTCTTTCCTGAGATGGTCTTTGTATTCAAAGGAGGAAAGGGAGGTCTTTCTGTCAGGTAAACCTTGCTGATCACTGACTAATGGCTCCATCCCAGACTGTCTGGCTGGGTGCAGCCATCTGAGAATGAGTTCATCAAGTCTCCCCCAAAGTTCAGAGCAGCCACTCATAGTGAGTTACGGCTGTTGACCTTGGTATGGCAATGATACTCACAAGGATGAAGTCTGCAGAATTCAGGCTGCAGCTTTCAGGGGAAATAACTCATCTTAAGCACATGCAATTGCCAGCCTCTCTTGTGCACCCACCTGTCAAGTCATTTGTCACATTGTTCAAACAGTAACAGTAATGCATAGGGAACTTGCCAGGATCAACATTTTTCACGTTAGAAACTGTAAGGAGAGACAGAAAAAAATGAGTGCCTTTATGCAGAGGCTGTGTGAGAGAAAACACTTGTGCATGGAGCAAAGCAGAGAGGCACTCACTGTTATAAATGGTGACTGACACTTTGTGGAAGGCAAATGAGCTGTAAGACGTGATGCTCAGCAAAGAGAAGAGACTTCTTGTACCTGCAGAAACACATGCCCATGTTATTAACGACTGGAACAAATTATGAGAACAGCAGGTTTTGACTCTGATCATTTAATTTCTAAAGGACTCCTGAGGTGCTGATACTATACAGCTGCCTGAGCCTCAGTTCTTTCTAATTTCCACTGAGAGAAGGATCATTTGTATTACTTTTATTTTTTCTTTTTTAATTCAAACCTACACTGGATTGATTATAAAGTACTTTCTAAAGGCATCCCATAAGTAATTATCTTGTGTCTATATATAAACACACACTAATTTCTAAATTCTTGAGGGCAGATGGCTATCTGCATTATAAATGTGCAAGGGTTACATGCTCCTAGAATCAATTCTGGAAGCGTTCACCACACATTTATGGCTTCTCCTTCTAAGGCTGTTAGCCCTTTATCTCACTGACCACTGGGCTGAAAGTCTGCGTGACCTTCCTGGCCTTGTCTCATTACCTCTGAGAGCTGTGGTCAGCATACCGTTCACCAGCTCTGTCAGGTTAATAGCAGCCAGATCCACAGACTTTGCAGGCAACTCTGAAAAAGAAGCAGTCTCTGAGCAACTGGCTGCATGAGGGCACAAGGAAATGGCTGTTAACACTCCGGGAGCAAAAATAGTCCAGGATTGGAAAACCAAGATAGAATCATAGAACCATGCAATTGTTTTGGTTGGAAGAGACCTTTAAGTTCATAAAGTCCAACCAAAAACTCATTGCCGAGTCCACCAGTTAGCTATGTTCCTACATGACTTCTAAATACCTCCAGAGATGGTGACCTCACCACTTCCCTGGACAGCTTCTTCCAGTGCTTGACAACTCTTACCATGAAAAACTGTTTCTTAATATCTAATCTAAAACTCCACTGGTGCAACTTGGGGCCATTTCCTCTTGCCTTATCACTTGTTACTTGGAAGAAGAGTCTGACCTCCACCTTGCTGCAACCTCTTTTCAGGGAGTTGTGGAGAACAGTATGACCTCCCCTGAGCCTCCTCATTAAAACAATCCCAGTTCCCTCAGCTTCTCCTCATAAGACTTGTGCTTCGGATCCTTCATGAGCTTTGTTGCCCTTCTTGGGGTGTAGTTCATAACCTCAATGTCTTTCTTGCAGTGAGGAGCCCGAAACTGAACCCAGTATTCACGGTGTGGCCTCATCAGTGCTGAGTACAGGGGTAAATGAGCAGACTATGTATTGGAGCGCACTGAAAAACTTGTGGTGGGAAAATAAAGATGCCACGGGTGCAGAAGAGAGTCTGGAAAACAGCAAGATCAAGCAGGCAGTGCAATGGTGGGCCAAGATTAAGGTTAGGCTTTATGTCCACTCTGCCCTGGATCAGGCTGCCAGGGAGCCTGTCCTGACGTTTTGGTGCCCTCTTGTGCTGGGCAATGGGTATTTACTGCCAAAAGAGCTGCAGATCTCTCCTTGCAGATCACAAACTGAGGATAAAGTGCCTGGGAAATGCTCTTCTTTCCCAATAATACATGGAACTCCAATGCAAATACAGATTCAATATTTTTTTATCTACCTTGATAGCCATACTGCTATGACAGACTAAATTGACTGTAGCTGAATTGCACTTTTGATTTTAACATGATTTCTTTCTGCTGATGTTGCTTATTTGTTTTTCTCAAGTCAAAATTTCCCAAGATGTTCCTTTTCTTCCCTCCCACAAAGTCATGCAGAAGCATAACAGTACAGTATCTGTGTGTGGGGAGGAAAGTCTGTGTGTGCTTGACAGAGAGAGAGAGAGAGAGAGAGAGAGAAAAAATCAGAGCAGGATAGAAGCACAAAGTCAAGATGAGAACAAAATTGAATTTATGAGAAATACAGTTTTCCAATGACATCAGTATTATTTTTAACCCATTCAGAACAAAGTTGCAGTTCAGGACTGAAAGCAGGGCTTGTCCACAGGGTAAAAGAAAGGGAAGGAAAAAAAGAATGAAGAGCTGGGAAGGAGTGGAAAAAGAGAAAACAACATTTTAGATTTCTGGAAGGACAGAGTTTGAACTGGTGAGGGACATGGGTATGCCCTGGATTGGGTGAGGAGCCTTTGCAGCAGTGGTGGGTTGGGGCTCTCAAACTCCACAGGAGAAAGCCCTATCTGCTAGCACCTCCATGCCCAGCACAATACCTCCCACTCCCAATAACATCCCCACGCAGGCTCTCCTGATGTGCTGCTTGTTACCTGCAGTAGCCAGCACTGCCACTTGCTTCTCTTTCTTATTTTCTCTTCTTAGGCATGAAGCTGTGAAGTGAAGAAAGATACAGAAAAAGCAGTTTTTCTTGTTGAGATATCAAGCAACTCTCCATTGAGCTCTCTACCAAAGTTTCTTTGGTGCTCTCATTCATTATAACCCAGAAATCAATGGCTAACAACACTGCAATTAGGCCACCAATTATCCACAACAGGTGCTCATCAAGTGCCTAAAACTATGGATCTCCTAAAAGGGGTCCTTTAGCTGCCAGCTAAAGAAAGAAAATAGATTAGGCTTTCCTCCTTAACTCAAGAAACAAAAGAAAATATGAACTATTGTAGAGACCTGCAGTAGACTTGCACACAACACTGACTGAAAGGTACATAGTATAATAAGGCAAATCTAAACAAATCTTCACAGGCTGTGTACATGTCTGTTATACATTTGATTGAGTACTGTATTCAAGATCTGTGTTGCAGGAGAAATAAACTGGAGCTGGCCTCATGAGATTGGACTTACTTCCTGGAATTCTCTCAGTGACCAACAAGGGCAAGGTGCAGAGCAAACATTTAAACTTTGCTGGAAGTGTAGAAGTTTGATGCTTAGGTTCCCTACCTCACCAGTGGGGAGATGAGTGTTTCCAAAGAGTAATCCAGAAGGCTCCCTATATGACCCAGTGCTACCAGTTCTAAATACCCATGTCCCTCTGAAGCTTCAGCTTCTCAGTCCATTCAAGTTCCCTAGATAGAAATCCACTCCTGAGACCTGGTGGTGAGGAGGGCTCACCTCAGTGGTGGTGATACCCTAACTTTGTATTAAAACCCAAAGGGCTGAGCTCTCACCAAGGAGCAGGAAACCTGGGTTCAACTTCCTGTTCAGTAAGATTAAATCTGTAGGACTGGAAGCAGCAGAAGAAAGAGGAGATATGACTGCATAGTCTGGCTGTTTGTACCTAAATCAATGAAAACTGGTTGCTTGTCCTTATTTGTACAAAAATCTATGTGTTGAACAGAAGATAATCCCTGGATACATTTCTCTTTCTCCTTCTCTCTTTACATATACATAGAGGAAAAATACACAATAGTCTATGTTACAAAGGCCTGTGACTCCTCATACAGTGCTACCAGATTTCAATTAATATGAGCTAAATTTGGACTGACAATCTTTTCTAATCCATCTCTCTCTTTTAAATAAACCCTTGTAACTCCAGATTCATGACATGTGATCCAAGAATATACCAGCCCTGGAGGTCCAGAACATCAGCATTGCCTACACAAGATGAAAGAACAAGCTTGTCACAAATGAGAGAATGTGGCTATGGAAGCAATTGGGAAAGAAGCATCTGTGTTATTCCCTGGGGACCACTAATCCTTCATCCTTACCTGTGCTGAAAGCCAGAAATAGACACAGAAATCCCAGGCTCATCTTCACTGTCGCATGCCAACAGAACCACTGCATTGTGGACTCTGACTCACAGCAGGTTTGGCTGCTCTAGGAAAAAGAAATACTGCTTTGGTGGTGTTTGTTTATAGTGTTGTAAGATTTTGTCCAACTCTTGTCCCAGAATTCTGTGACTGTGAAAGGAATATTAGCTCTAGTCAATGTTATTTTTTTCTCTGTTCTTTAGTTTGACTGTATGAAATGGAAAGGTATTAGTGAGATACTCCCCAGTGGTGACAAACTTGAAGAACTGGTGTTTTAAAAGATGTGGAGAGGTGGCTATTGGGGAGAGCAGGCTCCTGGGTCAGCTGGTGTTGTGGGATGGAGAGTTGCGTGATCAAATTGAGGGGAACTTTGTAGCTCCCTATGTTTTGGAACAGCAGAGTTATAGTGTCTGGTGCACTTATTCAATTTAGTGTCCTGCTAAAGATAAACTGTTGGATTGTGTGTTTGAGGTCAGCAGAGGGGTGGTTTGCTGGTTTTTTAATGGAAATTCATGAATTTTTGTTTCTGTACTATGAGAATTGACTGTGCCCTAAGCTCTGGAAGTTTTATGTTATGATGAACCATGCTTCATGATGAAAATTCACTGTTTATGAGCCACAGACTTCCCCATGAGCAAGTTCCTCATGACCTGTTCCCTGCACACAGGATGTGATCATGCTGCACAGCCAATGTTATCCCTGGGTATGTCAGTGGGAAATCAACATTAAACATGGCCAAAAGCAATGCTGCCACTGCACTGTCCCTGTGGCATAACGCTGGTCTTGGCTCAAGGGTCTTTGCTGCCCAGATGGGTGAAAGAGCTCAGACCTCTGCCTTTCATGAGCATTTTGGCTGTGTGACAAGTGAGAGACTTAGACGTAGGAGGCAGGAGGAGAAGACATCCTCTGCCCCACTTTCAGCCTGTACCTACACATTGGTGGTCAGTGCTCATGCCAGAGTGGGATGATTAGATTTCCAGCACATACTTTGAGGAGTATGGACTCTCCTAGGTCACAGACAATCATTCTTGGACTAACACGGAAATCCTTGGTAAGGATATTTCACAGATGGATGTCCAAGCACAGCTGTTCTACACAGTTTCACAAGTAGAAGGGTTAATAGACTGTAGATAATTTCTTGCCAGGGGTTTAACTCCATTACTTATTTATTTAAACTAGCCTAGAGCAGTTCATGGTGGCAAGATGGGGAAAATCACTTGACAAACGACTCAGTGCAGCAAGCTAGGGCAGAGGCTAGAGGGAGCATGCTACCAGGAGATAAAGAGACAAAAAGACTGACACACGAAGGAACTGTTCTACCAAATACCTTAAGAGAAAGCGAGAGGAAAAAAAAAAGCAGCTTCAAAGCAGAAACAAAATTGAAAGACGGTGAGATACATATCTGTTCTTGGAAGCATCCCCTGCACTTTGAGAGACACTTTCTTACCGCAGTTTGCAGCTCCCTGCTGTTTTCTTTACTGAGCTGCTCCTCCAAGCTAACTAACACACAATTTTCACCCCTAGGGCACTGATTTGCATCGGGAACTCAGAGCAGGCATTAGAGCAGGCATAACACCCACACTTAACTGAGGTGTGATTATACACTACAGACTCAATCAAAAATAATAACAATTTAGACAACATGCAAACATAGCCTAGTAGGACAGATCAAGCCAAATGCTGTTTTACTTGTAGCAAAGAATTTTGGTGGCAAATAATTTACTTGTAGCAAGTAATGTTGGTGTAAAATGAATAGAAAATCTTCCATTCATGTGAGGATTTGTATTGCCTGAATGCCAGATTTAGCACCATGGTGTCTTCAGGCAAGTACATGACATTTAAGAAGAAGTTGCAGAGAAATCTAAATACTAGGAATATCACTCTAGAGGGGACTACCCTGACTCCTCAACTGGCAGAGACTGATTTAAATTTGAAACATTAGGGTTTAGCTGCTTTCAAAAATCTTTTCCCAGCATTAACTCTCTTAACATTTATGCTAACTAAATTTCAAAGCCATCTGTGGCAAATGCTCCCAGCTCTGCTGCCTGAAATATCTCTCAGCAATGTGGATATTACTAATATTAACTCTTCCAATACACATCGTGTTTGCACTACTCTGGTTATCTTATATCTAAGTTTTATCTATCAAAGATAAGACTTTATTACTTTGCAGCTTTACATTTTTGTTTGCCAGCATAAGTGACACTGCTATGATGACTAAAATACACATCCAAATTGCAAATCTGGAAAACCCTCATTGTACTGCAACCCAAAATCACTAAAAATTTCCACTTTAAAACATACTGTGATTCATAGGCACTGAAGGGACAGGTGCTGCACAACCATTCCATAAAGTGACTCTCAGTAAATATTTTCCTTCCAAACATCTGATACAGGCTGCAGGTCACATCTTTAGTAACAAATTCTCCTTCACATCTAGTGAATATGTAATCCTCCTCTTGCATTTACTTTAAGCTGAGGGATATTAGTAGAATTGATTTTAGTCCAACTCAGATTATCTTTATACAGTCATGAAGACTTCTTATTAAGTACCTCTTTGTTAGTGTGGATTAACAGCAATCTTAAACCAAAGTGTTTCTCAGCTCTGCTTCATTAGAACTCATTTTGATGTGTTGGTAACCAGAAATGTTGGAATTTTGAATAGTTTTTATTTTTCTTATACAGCATAATTAGGTATCAAGTAGTTTTTCTGTCTTCATGATAAACAGAGCTGAACAAAACTTATGAGACCAAAGAAATAAAAAAAAAGGTCCTTGAGCATTAATTTCCTTACCTTCATTCAGTTCCAACATCCAAAGGTCATCTTCTATTTTAAGCACACAATGATACACTAGGTCTGAACAAACAATGAATGTTAATATGAAAACATGCCTGTGTTATAATTACATGCTTCATTAAACTGCTACAGCTGCTTCTTAAATTCAGATTTATTTGTATGAAAATTTAATCTAATGCAGTAAGTATGCATTTAATGCAAATACATTTCGTTGACTACCTTTCCACTGAGCATTAATAGCACAGCTGATATGGTTTTCTCCAAGTACATGTGAAAACACCAAGATTTGGAACAGTTTGATATCAACTTACCTGATTCTACTTGACAAAGATGATTATCTCCAGAGCCTACATAAAACTGGAGGTTATTTTCAGGTCTTAATAATCACTTTGTGAAAGACACTGAGTAGACAAGCTTGATAATCTTTCTTTAAAATCCTGTGGAAATTGCTATCCTAATCCCAGATGGACTAACTAGGGGTAACACAATCATAAGCACACAAAGTGCCTGTTGAATCCTGCATGGAAAGGCTCTGTGGCAGGTCTGGTGAGGACTGGAAGCTCCTTTTGGCAGTGATGACTAGAACTGCAGAGTAAAAAGGATTTTTTTTTTCCTTTTTAAAGAGACAGCTCATTTTACTGGAATTAGGCCAATACTACCTTTGACAGTGAGAGGTAGGCCAGGGCAAGACCCTTTGGTAAAACTTTAGTCATCCTTGGAGAAGCAATTTAAACAAAGGACACTGTTGAGATTGTGGAGGAGAAATCTGAAGTGTACCTTAATGTGGAAAATCAAAAGGAACAAAATGACAGATAAAATAGAAAGTTTCCTGACATTGTGGTTCAGTGATGAGGAAGGAAGATCTGGTCACAACAATGATATGGGACATTTTCAGTGATGAAAAGTGAAGTTTAGTATTACCCAAGAAGCAGTGAAATTCTGCTCCCATTTACTCCCATGGACTGCAAGTGTTTCCTCTGAAATAAGTGAGTTCAGATGCAAAGCTGTCAAAAGCAGGTAATCATCCATTCAGGATGTGACCTCAACATGTGACCATGCACATGCACAACCATACTTTTCTTTTCTTTCACTCTGCCTTTTAGGAAGGTGATACTGTCCAGTGTGATTTCATTTTGTCTAAAATTATCTACTTCTGTATGAAAGTTACTGGTGTGATAAAATGAAAATTTTTGTGACTTGTGACTAAATGCAGAAGCTTGAGGAATATGGAAACACCTTTCCTTTGACAGGAATTACTTTTACTGATTTAATCATCAGTTGTTCAATATCTCATCAAGAAGACTGGGATGAAAGTCCTCTCTGTAACAGCTGACAAAACCAGGTATAGCCAGGAAAATGTGTGCCCTGGGATCAGTTCCAGCCTTTTGATGTTGTTTATGAGGATAATTTGACTTTCAGCAGGTTTTACCTCATGCTGAGTTTCACCCTGGGACTCTGTAATTTTAACTTTCCTCAGCTGCAGAGCAATGCTCAGGTGACCAGGAAGGTGACTATTGTTCAGCCCCAACTTTGACTCCTGGGGACAATGCTGTGTTCTTACTCAGAGCATCACTCTGAGCAAGTTGCTTTCTCAGGAGTATAGTCTTTACATGCCTCCTTTTTCCAGCATCTCTTTGTCTAACAGCCCTGTGTCCACAACTAACATCCTAAAATCCAGAACAAGAAAAGCAGGCATTTTTAGTGTCTACTAAAATAACTTAGTAACACAGCATAGGCACATAATTCATATAAATTACTGAGTAAATCTATTTATTTGCTGAAGGCTACACATGATAACTCTTTGTCAATGCAAATTAAATAAACAGAAAAAGCCAAATGCCCGTGACTGATCTGTAAAAGAGACACCCAACTGAACAGCATGGGGAATAAAGAGGACTAAAGAGAATAAACAAGAATAAATAAATATTAACAACATCAACCTCATGCACCCAGCACCTTACTGAAACTCAGGGATTTGGCATGTTTATGTATTTAGGTGACAGACAAGGCAAAATTTGAATGCAGTATATTTCAGTTCAGGTGAACAAAAGCTGAGTGGTTCCCCTCTTATGTCTGTGAAATACTCATTTACATGTCATTGCTGTGGCTGTTTGCTTTTCTTTGCAGAAGAATTCTACTGAGCAGCTGCTCTTCAGTTCAAACTGGGACGTTCACTGCTAAGTCAGTAATGATAATATGTGGTAATATTGTCTATGAAAGGATATATTTGAAGTATTGCATTTGCCTTGAAAGAAAGGTAGGATATTAAGAAAATGTCAGTATTGTACATAATCTTTAGAACTGTGTGGAAAACTAATACCAAGAGATTTAAATTTCCATATTCCAGTGCATAAATTTATATAAAATACTATCAGTCTTTGGGATAAATAGTAAAACTTGGTTGTAAGAGCTTGGCACTGAACCTGTTTAAATTGATCCATTAAAACCAAACCAAACCAAACAAAAAAAACCCAGTTAGAGACAGGCATCACCTGAGAGAGGCAGCCTGGGTTGGTCCACGTAGCACTGATTGGACCAGGCTCTGAAGGGTGCAATTTTTCCTCCACTCTCTCTAAAACGACTCTAACAAGAACAGAAACTGGAATCTTGATATTGAACTGTTATGTGGTTGTTGTCACTGAGAGAAATCAGACCTGCTCAGCAAGACAGGCTGTACAATGCCCCTCTCCTTCCACACACTCCAATGCTCCCACAATGTTCTAAGCCAAGCAAATTTAGTTGTGTATACTCTATGCTCTTGGCAGGGAAACATGGAAACTTCCAAACCAGCGGCTAGGAGAAAGAAAATCCACATACCGTGGATATATATGTGTGTGTGTATATATATATATATATAATATTACTAAAATGGTATCCCCAGCCAAAACTACACACAGAGCTGTTTGTAGAAAAGATGTTTGAGTTTTCCTCAGTAACACCAGTAACACTCTCCTGTTTCTGTAAGAGGATGACACATTTTAAATAGTTCATGCAGTCCCACAGTGTTGATAGGACACAAGTGAGCAACCGTCTGGTGGTTTTAAGTATCAGGATGACAGACAGACTGCTGAAGATGCAAGGACAAGGCCACTCAGAAATGCTGCAAGAGAACCAGGGACAGAATTCAGGCAACAAAAACTCCCAAACTAACCTTCTGGCCAGCTGCTAAATTCCCTGTAGAGGATATTCTGAGCAGCCTTGTGTCATTACTATGTTTATATATATTTTTTGTACATCATCATATTTGATCGCATTAATATCTCTAATATGAATGTATTTTTTTCCTAGTTTCCTTTTTCCTCACACACATATGACCAAAACCATATAAGTTACATGGCCACTAAATCAGAAAAAGTCACAAATAATGGGATTTACTGTGTCATATTATAACTAAACTAGCTGTGGAAGCCAGATAAAGCCTATTTGTAGCTGTGAGTTTGGCCCTGCATAGATGAGGTCAAAAGGATCTTTGCCAATGTTTTTGACACTGTGTTCTTTGAATATCTGTGAAGATCTCACAATATAATGAAAATAAATTCCTACACATCATAATTGAAATTTCTATTTATTAATAAGTGGTGCAGTTTTAAAGACAGAACATAAAAAATCAGTTAAGAAGTATTGTTTGCATAATATATTGAAATAAACATATTAAAGTTGTTCAAATATTGGACAGTGCCAGAATATAAATTACACATACAGTTTAAAAATTACAATAAATAATATTATAAAGAGCACTAAAGGCCACTTGTATAAAAGTTGTGTTCCCTTGTCAGCCAGAATCTGAAAAGCATCTTTGTAGCATGGAGAAATTTCAGTGAGCAAGGCACAAATACTAGTAATAATAAGATGCCATAACTAGAAAAAACAAAATGCAGTTGGCTATGTAACCTTCAGTCTCAGTATATTCTTGAGGATGGAAATAAGATCCCACTTCCAGTGTTTTGCTTCACTTAGCTTTAGAAAGAAGCTACTAAAAGCTGAACTGGGAAGGATCAAATCTTACAGCCTAAATAATCAGAAACAATAGTGATACCCAGGATCTTCATTCCCACATTGCTCAGCTAAAACCACTTGAAAATGGTCTCTTTCCTCTGCATCTTTGAAAATGGTCTTCAAAAGTGAACACCCACATTCAGCTGGGCTCCTGAAAAGTGATATCACACCCAATTCACAAGATGCTGTAGAAAATTTAAGTTTGCAGCTCTTAGGGGTTATGGGGTGCATGGGATCAAGATCTAGACATTTCTCATATGCTCTGGACTAAGCAGGACTAATTCAATTATTACTCAGCAGATGTGACAACCCTGCAAAAACTGGGCTCCTAGCAGGGCTGAATTTGCTCCTTAATCTGCATTTTCTGAATGCTTTAGGCTTTGCTCTTGCAAATACGTTGGACCACGGTGCTTGCCTGAAGGCCACAAGGCAGCAGCCCTGCTACGCACGGGTTCAGGTGGGAATTAGTATGTGGCACTGCTGGGCCACAATATGAAGCAGAAAAATGCAAAACTATTTCTACTCTGAACCTTAACAGTGCAGCAAAGTTACTGATAAAAACAGAGCAAATGTAGCCAAAATCAGTTTAGGGACTTTTTAATCAATATCTCCACGTGCTGAATTCCTTTCTATTTTGAAAGGAGAGAGTACAGGGAAAAGCCAAGGCAAGGATATCAGCCATTACCTGACTAGATTATTATATTTTTTTAAAGGGCTAACTGCTTAAATCACATTTTCTATACCTGCATACTTAGCTAAACATTCAGTTCTGCCTTAATGTAATGTTCTCAGTTTGAAGGTAAAGTGAGGAGGCTTAATTGATAATACTGCTGCAGAGGCATACAATGTAAATACAGAGCCAGCTTTTCAAAAGCTTCCAGATGTGTGTCAGTCCTTAGTGACTGAAATGCAGTGTAAAAATGTAGCTAAGAAAAATGTCTCCTGATTAGTGCTGTCTTTCACAAGGAAATTCATAAATAAAGGCAGATTAGGACCCAGTTCTGCTCCCAGGGTATCAGTATGAGATGTTTTCTTGCTGACTTTATGGAGAGCAGAGGAAAGCCTCATATGTTCTGATTCCCTTTAATGTTAACTACACCCAAACAAAATGTCAGTGTCAGTCTAGACACTAGGAAGATTGAATCCAAACAAAAATGATAGCTTTTAAATTGAAATTTCACACACAAACAGAAGAAGGGATCAATCTAATCTATTCCTAGTATGAAAGCTACTATTGACCCAGATGCTTCTCAAAGGAAATTGTGAATAATGATTCCTTGTATGTGGTGAACCTCTGCTATAAAACAGGTCCAGACCTTTTAAGTATTGCCAGAGTCAATAATCACAGACACTTCATTTTATTTTGTCCGGTACCTATGGCAGGCACACGAGCCGCAGTTCCAAGACTGACACACTCCCTAGACTCAGCCTGGAGTTGCATGAAGTTTGTGTGCACATTCCAAATCAGGGATGCTCTTCAGATCTCACCTTGCTGGTGACATCTTGACACATATCTGTTGTCAGCACAGACAGCAGAACTGATGGACATAGGAGGCAGAGAACTGCTAAACATATCAACCTTCTGAACATAGCAGTGACTGGTTTTAGTGCAAAGAAGTGTTAGAAAAATACATATGTATTAAAATTGTTTAATGAGACCTTCCTTGATCCTCCTCTTAGGTCTCTTCCAGAAGAATTAGAGATGTTCACTGCACAGAATCTTCCTGAGCTTACCACCAGTGTCTTTTAAGAAAAGGCAGAGCTTATCTGGCCACTTAGCTCGTCATTAAATATTTCATGATGTGGCTACAAATACCTTACCTGGTGCTTTTAAGCTGCATAAAGTAAATAGGTACTTAGAGCCCACAGAAAATGCTAAATTGAAGGCAGTTCAGCTGCTAAGTGTGTAAGTGAAGAGCAGCTTAAGTCCCACTTTCTCTATGACTGCACTCTGTGTTCAGGTGAAGATTTATTCAAGTCTGCCCTTGGTTGGATTTTCTCTTGTAATGAACATACCTTTATAATGAGGTGATTTATGGATTTTCAGCCAGGTTTAATATTGAGAAAAGATTTTCTTTATATGACCTGGCACAGGAGAGATTAGAAACCTGAACTGAAGATTTTGAAGGGGAATTGGGCAGGGAACCACATAGCTTCTGAGATTACATTTGTTTTTTGTCTGCTTTGATTTCTGATTACTCAGATGTAGACAGCATTTTAAGAAGGGCCAACTCAAATGAAATCAGTAAGAATGCCAGGCATCTGACATATAAGAAAAGTAAAGCAGGTTTGCCTAGCATATACTTATACCAATTCAGAAGAAGTCTAGCAATGTTAAAACCAGTTTTCATTCTTTTTCATTCATTTGCCCTATGAGGGTTAAAACCGAGCTGCCACAGACATGTATTACTATACCAGAAAGCCTGCAGCATCACTGATGGCCAAAGAATTCTTCTCAATATGCCAAATTATGATGAATTCCACTTTTGTCAGCTAGTTTTATTCTCTTCAAGTTTAGCCATGAAACTGCACCAAACTCAGATTATCTTTCAGGTCAATGGCTATTTGTCAATTAAGTAATTACCAAAATTGTGCCTCATGTCATCATAGTTACTGGCCTCAGAACAGGTCTGTGAACTCAGTCCACTCTTCATAGGGTCTGACTAATTTGCATTATTTATTCAAGTAACCAGAATTCTTCCTGAAGATCTGTCCCAGAAGGGTGTATCATGATTTAGCTGAAGAAGCAGATGAAGTGAGAGGATACTAATCTTTTGGATGCCTCTTTAAATAAAGAATAAACAATTAAAATTAAGACAATGCATACACTTGGAAGATAATAGAAGCTCTCTGGATGGAATTACTGCTACAATATGTCAACGATAAGAAGGAATCAATATGACATTTACTACCATGGGCAAAACCCAGCAAGGTATCTTCTATTGAATACACTCTGCCCAGGCCTGTGCAATACCCACTAAATACTGGGAATGCCAGTAAAGTGTATGTCTTATGCTCTGATTGGATGTGCCAAGGATGGTCAGTTGTGAAGCTGCAGTACAATACATGCAATCACTACAGAAAGACCACTTTCTAACATCTTTTATGGGCCACTTCTCTAGCCATGGTGGTGAAGTCATTGTGTGAAGTGACAGAGGTCATTCTCAGCAGGAGGTGGGAATGACCCATGGTAGAAAGGCTGCACCTTAGTTGGGTAGGGGTGAGAACCTTCCCACTGAATATGGGCATCTCTGATCATCTGACATCTAAACAATTCACCCTCTGCTCCCTTGAAGATGGCAGTAATTTAGTCATTGTAGATAACTGAATTAAAGACAACAGTGCTCTCATCCTGAAATTGATGTGTGCTGTGGTTCTTGTACCTTATGCTGATCACCTGTACTGGTTTTCCTCCACCTGCAAAGAGTGCATAGTTGTCGAACTTGACATCAAATAAAGGCTATTTCATGAACACCTGGATTGACACCACATGAATCCTTCATAGGATATCTGGACAGGTTAGTTTCACTAGCTGTAGAGATAGCACATTCACAGAATCACAAAATTACAGAATGTTAGGAGCTGGAAGGGACCTCGAAAGATCATCTAGTCCAACTCCCTGCCAGAGCAGGATTCCCTAGACCAGGTCACACAGAGATGTGTCCAGATAGGTTTTGAATATCTCCAGAGAAGGAGACTCCACAACCTCTCTGGGCAGTCTGTGCCAGTGCTCTGGCACCCTCACTGTATTCATTCCCTCTGCAGAGGTGAGGTCTTTCATTTATTTCTGCCCTGTTACCAGTGGGCTGGATTGTTTTTGTGCTCCCTCTCAACAGAATTTCCAAGTCTCATTAAAGAAGTGTTAGGCCCATACTTATCCTTCTGTTGTCCAGGGACAGGTGATAAAAATAGTATTTATTTCTTCGTATATTGATCTTAAATATGGCACACATTCAAGTTTTTGAGCAGTCCATTTCCAAGAAAAACAGTAAGCAGGGAGAAAGAGATTCTGGCAGCATCCCACATTGTGGAACTCCCAGGGAACAGAATAGTGATACTCTGCACATCTGAGGAGCTGAAAGCAAATGGCAAATATTTGTGAATTGAGCCTTACAGCCTGTATATATGCATGGAAGTATAACTCCCAATTAACAGATTTGGAAATTGAGACACAGTTTCATTATGCAGCTTACTTAGCAGCCAAAAAGTCAATAAAGGAGTGGAGTGTTTAAAGATGGGCTTCCCTACATGGAGCAACCTTATTTTTTCAAACAGAAAAACAAAACATTTGGCCCTGTAAGTAGCAAATGGGCTTAGCAAAAGGTCTTCTACAAAATAATATTGCAGTCATGTTTTGAGTGATTTCATAAACGATAGTGAAGACTTTCAAAGTAGTTTGAGGCATTTATATCTACATTTTACAATAAACAAATACCCATGATCAATCCCAGGAGGTGGCTTTGATAATTTTAAACCCTACCCTTAATTTCATTTTGACATTGTATTTCATGGGTAGTTGCACAAAAGATCAAGAGACATACTTAGCTCACAAAATTATTTCAGAAAGGCCATTTACTTTGTCTCAGTTTTTCCCCTGTGTTGAATATGGGATGTTCTTGGCTACGTTGGTTGGAGATTGATTTAGGTATATTGGAAAATTGATTCAGACCTTGTTTCCACAAAGGAATATTGCTCCTGAAAATATTTTTACTTTGCTGCTCTGTTTACAAAATGTAGCAAGGACCACCACATCTTGCCTGTTATCAATTCACCATTTTTGTATTGAAGAGTATCAGAGAGATATGTTTCATAGAAGAAATCAGCTGTACCATTTATATAGGGTAAAGTCATGCAAACCATGCTCAAAACTAAGCTCCTTAGTTTTGGTAGCATGAAAAAAACTGCATTAGTAAATTGTATGAAATGGTGCAGAATGACTACCACTAATATCACATGCATCTTATGCAGCCATTGGTGTTTTGAACTAGTAAGCTTTGGGTGTAGAGTAAGTGAGATATACAAAGTATGCTTACATTACATGGAGAAGTCAACCAGTGACTGCCCCCACAAGCACTTTTAAACTGGCTTATTTGAAGGGGTCCATATTGAATCTGAAATCCCATCTCCTGTAGAAGATAGAGGCATGGAGCCACTTGGTGTAAAAGGGTCGGTGTCTGTGTCTGTTTCCCCCTCTGCAAGGTAGCGTTTCTCTCTCATCCATGCTGATCCCCCATTGGGGCCAAATGGGAAGTCATCCCTTTCTTGGGAGATACTGAAGCCACTTGGAGAGCGCTCAAGTTCCTCATGGTTGACAGAGAGAAGGGACAATGGAGTATCGCTGTCTCTTGTTAAGCTCCTTCTTTGCCTTGGAGACACCTTATCTGAGTAAGAGCTTTGTAGGTCTCCTTGAGAGTGGTAGCTAACCTGGGAGTCCATTAATGCGAATATAGGCAAAACAGTTGGCCTTTCTGCATATGAAGTTGACGAATGTGTCCCTTGCAGTTTGCCAGAGTTTTGCCCACCTATTGATAAAGGTTGTGAATGAGTCATATGACTGTGTGCTGAGAAACCATAAGGACTGACTTTGTTGACTGGAACCTGCTGGAAACTGTGAGGAGTTTCATGAGCACACTGCTCAGTGTATTTATATATTATTGTTTTTAATTCAGAATATTTGTTGTCTTCTCTCCTCTCCTTCGCAGGAGAAGCAGTTTCTTTCAATGGACTTATCTCAGCTACTTGTATTTGCAGCTGTTCCATATGATGCATATGCATGTCAACAAGAAAATCCAGTTTCTTCCCCATGTCATTAACCTGAAAAATACCAATGTTATGATATTTTCTCAAATCAGTTTTTCAACAAAAGAGTCAAGGTTTCCATGCATGCACTTCCCCCAGCAGTGGCGTGTTGCTAACTTTATTAGTCACAAGGGTGTTTATAATATAATCATGACTTTCCCTTGGTCTGTGGTGGGCACCAGCTTATTCTCTAAATGCCTCAGACTAAGAAGACTCATCCCTCTGAACTGTGCCAAAAAATTCTTAGTGTTCCTGGATATTTGACGGTCCAGCACCCAAAAGCAGTTGGATGTAGCAGACTGGTACAACTTTATGACCAAGTCTTGATACCATATGGTCAAAAGCTGTTACAGAAATACAGCAAATGGAATTACCTTTGCATACAGACCAATCCTCTAACTCTTAACAGTCCCACAACATCACGGTTAAATATCAGGACTAATTTCCTTTCCCTTTTGACAGATCATCATGCTTGAATATTTACATTCCATTAAAGAAATTGATGTGAATCAATGCCACTTGCCTCCACCTTACGTAGTTTTGTATTTAAAAATGAGAGTGTATTGACTTGCTAAGCAATAGGTTAGGAGGCTCAAACAGGGCCAACAAAATATTTGTGGAGGCAATACTTTTGAGTGCCAGACCCTGGAAAAGAAGGTGGTGCTCACAACAAAGCACCAGATATGATAAGTGTGGAGGTTAAGGGAATGAGAAAATCCAGTCTAAACATCATGGTTAGGGTCCTGCTGCCATATATAATGATATTGATTCAACAGGTTTCAAACTGCACACTTCCCAGTTAATTAAATTTTTTCATGAAAAACTGACGACAGAGTTTTGTAATCATTAGAACAAGATCTGTGTGAGTGTTGTCAATGAAAATTGCAAGTTTACCTGAGTCATCCAAAGACTGATACAAAATTTATCTCAGCTTTATCATCTCTGTAGAAGCACCTCAGCCCCCATCACTGTCATGGAATTACATACCTGTCGTTCAACTTTAACAAATTTGCCCATCATACTTTGGTCTTCAGTATCTGCTGTAGATGCTTTGGCTACATATGGATCATTTCTATAAACAATTAATAACTCTATTAGTGTTCAGGTTTTCTTTCCATCACAGTAAGCAACTTATATCAGAAAACAAAGTTATCATCTTGTTGATTTATTCATACAGCTCCTCAGAGACACATTTAAGAAAAGACTAAACTTAGTTATTTCTCGTACAAACAGGAGGAAAAGTCTATTCTCTGTGATTCCAGTGCCCATCTAAAATATGTAATCCTGGTGTTTCATTTAAATTATTTTGGCTCAAAATCAAAATAAAGATTAAGAAAAAATAAAACCAAACACAAAGTTCATAATTAAAGTGAAATTAATCTCTGACTTGGTGGAATAATCCCAGGTTTGTCAAAAATGTTGAGATGGTCTAGACATGGGTCTACAGCTGGCCTTGCGTTTTTAAATCTAATTCTGTATAATCAGTGTCTTTGAAGACTGAATCTGAGTTTCATAGCTGAACATTATTTTTTGTGGGGTTTTTTTGTGTGTGTTTAGTTGTTTGTTTTGATTTTGTTAGGGTTTGGGGGTTTTTTTGTGATTTTTTCTCAATTTTCTCAATATTAAGTGGCAATGACTGGAAATGCTGGATTTAAACTAGATTCCAGAATAAATATTCTTCTGTGTGTTTTCCTACTCTTTGTCCATCAGATGGATTAACTTCAGGAGGTGAGAAGATGATTTCAACTTCACTGAAGAACTTTAGTTTATAACCTCATAGGATCTAGGACGGTTATTATCAAATTAAATCTTCATCAAAACATCTCCAAATCAACCTCAAAGGAATCTATGTCTTCCATAAGCTTATGTTAAAACCTAGAAAAACATTTTCTAAGCACTTGTTCTTTAACATGACTTAGAACAAATATACTCTACAAGTTTTAACAGGTACAGTTCTTCTTTTTCTGACAAAATTAAAAATATAGCTTTGTAGCTATCTTAGTAAAGCAGAAACTATAACTAAAACATGTCAGATTCTGCACATTGGGTTACTGATGATATGGGCTCATTCAAATTTTGCAGTCTGCTTTGTTTCCCAAATGATGACTGCCTCTTCCATACATATATAGGTCTCTGTCTTCACATTTACATGTTTTTAGATTTATTTCACTGCATGGGATAAACCAGATAGAGCCAATTTAATTTATTTTCTTTTGTTCTGAGCAATCATAACAGCTTTGGGGACAGATTGTTGATAGTCTTCTGTGTTTCTTCATAGGTATTTATTGACAGATTGATCCTTGTAAAGAAATGTAATTTATTATTGAATTCTTTCTACCAGGAGTGAAGCAGTACAATAACATTCTGTAACAGTCACACTCAGAAAACTGGCATTGCAATTTATTTTCAGTAATTCTAACCAACAACTAGTTTAAAAAGCAGTATAATTAAAACTGTACTTGCCATTTGCTGGGGGCTATAAAGAAACTTTTCACTGAGGAGGATAACTGGTTTACCTTTAAACTACTGGTGTTTTTTATTGAGCTTTTAAGTGGACTTATTACTTGAATGTTAGAAATTCAGTATGTCAGCAATCAAATGTACATATTTTATATGAAATCACATTTCCAAGCTGTGGAGAAGCTGAGCTAGACAATTAAGAAGCCATTAAGTTTAGATTTCCATCACACATGGTTCTTAGGGAAGCTAGTGTTGCTCTGTCATGAAATTTACAGGTATATATCTTGTAGCAAAATACCCCCTGTTTCATTGCCATAACATTGTACTGGCTGGATGAATTAAGTGTTTATTTCTGTTTTGCTCTATGCAAAATACTAGGCATAAAAAAATCACCTGGGAGACTGTTGTGAAGGGTAAGAAAAAGCTCCTCCCTTCTGGGATTTCTTATGCTTGGGAGTAGATGGAGGTCCAGGTGTAAAAATCATATCTACTCTGGAAAAAAAAGAAGAGTGAAACTGCTTAAGTCCGTCTTCAAATGCTAACATATAATAGAAAATGCATCTCTGCAGCAAAGTGTAACAAATACTGAAAAAGGAAGCAGGTTTTGATTTGCTAATATGTTGATGGTCATGATACCTTTGTTCTGTTCTGAATCAACAATCACTGCATTGAATTGCAATTACCTGGTAATCTCATGGCAATTAAGTAATTACCTAGCTTATTGTTTCTAAACTTTGACATTTGAAACACATGACTTCATTTCTTTCAAAGGAACTAAACAGTGTGATTGCCAAAAAAAAATTCAATAACAGCTGCTCCTAAAAATATCTAGAGAGACTCATTAGATTTTATGCTAGGTGGTGAAAATCAGAATCTGGGAAAGGTGGCAATTCCTGATACTCTTAACAAACCAATGACTTTCTAGCAGTTATTGTCCCTAACTATCTGGTGAGTTTTGTTGTTGTTCGGGGGTTTTCTGTTGTTGTTTTGTCTTTACTAATTATTCTTTTGGTTCAAAAAATATAACAATAAATGAAGTGTCACTAGGAATGCTACTTGACTTTTTATTTGGAACAAACCCAAAAGGATTGTGTAGGAGGCTCCAGAACATGTAATGACACTCTTTTACTATTTCAGTATATTCTTTCACTTGACTTATCGAACTACCCAGAGGAAGTAAGTCTTTGTTCAGTTAGCCCACACACCAACCTGACCAGATATTAGTAAGCTCTAGTCCACAGACAAGTTATCTGTATTATCAGGCAATTCATGCAGGTACATTGGTGCCCCATAGAGTTTTGAAAATGGAACTTAAAAACCCTCAAGACAAACTTCACAAAACTAGCTAGATATTTGCTAGGCACCCAAGCATTGCTAGGCTATTAGCCAATGTCTCCCATGGAATCTCACTACTCATATACCCAATGAGTAGGACTCACCTCTCTGATTTTGCCCAAATACAATCAGTGGAGAAGTAGTAAACACAGTGAAGAAAATTTAGGGGAAAGTAAGGGAAATTTAGCTTATCAATTGAAGGCATCTGGTTTAAGCAGGGATTAATTGTGCCAGGAAGGCTATTAATTATGTTAACTAGCTCTCTGCCAACCATAAGAGGGATCTCATGTCGTTTGCCAGGCTTATGCTTTTTCTTTAGAGACCTCTAAAAAGGTCTTCCTTGTACACATGCAAAATGACTGAGTAACAATGGTGGTTTTTAGTACATAATTAAAGAGAGCAGCTTTTCCAGAGCAGTAACAGTGAGATAGGGACCAGGTATGTCATATACTCCGTACTTTGAAATAAGAAATTAAGAGGTTCAACAGAAGGATCAGAGCAGCCTTACAAACCCAAGGTAAGTCTAGATAAGGTGCAACTCTGCACTAAGAGTTGCATTTGCTTAGCCCAATCTTGAGAGAAATCAAGAGTATGTCTGCATAGCATTTTGCTGTTCAGAGTGACTAGGGGACCTCAGGGAATGTGGAGAGTACTGTGCAGGGGCTGAATAAATACTGCCATGCGCGTACACACACACGTGCGTAGAAACCCAGAGCAGCTTGCTGGCTACACCTCTAACTTGTGTCCTTGGCTCAGGATGCAAGCAGCACAGATTTTTGTAAACATGCCTCAAAAGCACACCTCTATGAACCACTTCTGTGAGGAAACCTCTGTAGGGGCTGATTGGACCTGAACAGTCACAAAGGCCTGAAATTCCAGTATTTTTAATCTACATGAATTTAATTTAATGAAGAGGTTGTAAAACCTTTTGTGTTGACGTATGTTTATACACAGATGTTTCAACAGGCCCAAAGAAAAACTGATGTACAACAATTATTGCTTGCATTTATCATCTGTAAAAAGGGGAGGATAGGAGAAACTAGACTTTAATCAATTAAAGCAGTGGTCAATAAAATTCACAGGAGTTTTTACCCAAATTTCCCTGTAGTAAATATGAGCCAGTGATCTCTTCTGCTGCCACTTCACCTTCTAGCTGCTCACTTCCTTTTATACTTTAGAGAAAAGGTTTTCTTATTGACCAGCTACACGCTGCCAAGACAGCTTCTGGGTGGCCTTGTACACAAATAGGCCAAATATGTTTTTATTTTGCCAGCACAGCTGTACTTTTCCCCAGTTTGCCAGAGAATTCTTACCTTGCCTGAAGGTATTTTATTCTGGAAAGCATATCAAGATGCCCTGCTGAGTATTGCTCTATCACATCCTTTACATCATAAGGCCTCAAAGTCTCCTTAAATTTTTTTTTATAGAGACGAAACTGCAGTATTCTGCATAATAAACAGAAAAAACATTATCTTCTTATATAAATTCTAAAACATAAGCAGAGAATCTCTAATAACATGCCACATTTGTAAATATATAATAGCTGGCTTTTCACAGTTAACAAGCTAAAACAAATTATAGGCACAGAATACCTTTTTCAACACTATCATCGTGTAACTAGAAACTGTTCAAAGCTACAAAATCCTATGTGTAATTTCATTTTGAACAGGTCACAGGAGATTTTGAAGCTGTGAAGCTGAAGCTGCTTTTTATGTTTCAGTCTGTTATAAAACTAATTTATAGTATATATAAAGATGAAACATTTTCAGCTTGGTTTTCATTCTGTACCTGGGAAAGTTTCAGATAGCAAATGTTAATTAGATAGAAATGTGGAAGTTAAGAATTCAGCAGCAGTTCATGTTGTGGAGAAAAGCAGAAGTGTTAGAACTGCTTGAAGTGTCCTTCAAAAAACCAGCAGTATAATGTTGTTGTTGCAATAATAACAATAACATTGCTATTATGATGATGGTGATTATTATGATTAGTAGTAGTATAAAATGTCCTAGCAATTAATAGCAGAATTCTTATAATAAGGACCAACACTGGCCAGAGCACATGAAAACTTTTTGGCATTCTTTTTGTCATTCTTCTCTGTACATAAATTTGTACTGTTATATCTTGGTAGATTAAACAAATAGAAAAGAACTATATGTAAAGAATTCAAAGCATTTTATTTCTTTAAACTGTCTTAGGCTTGGGATCTGAGGATTTGCTTTCTCAGTAGAGTCACCTTGTTCTTATTGGTCTGAATTGGTGAATTGCTGTTGTCTGTTATGATTCTGATCTGTTATTTTTATTCAAGGTTGGTGGTTTATTCAACCTTTTAAAAAATCTGTATATATTTTCATTCAGCAAAGATACTTCAATCACAAATTTTTAAGAGTTTTGAACTTTATCTCTGTTGTTTATAAAGCTTTCAAAATGATACCTACACCTATTTTAGCCAAACTATATATGGTAACAGCAAAACTATCCTTCAAAAAGCATAGCTTAAAAATAGGAATGACACTGTCAGCAAATTCAATTTTAAATCTCCTTGATCACGACCTTGAAAATCCATTAAGTGGTTTTGTCTGAAAGAATTGCTCTCCATTAACATTCAGGGTATGAGTAAACTATAAAAGGAAAAAAATAAAAAGCAAACCCAAAAACAATGCTTGGCATATGATTCAGTTTAAAGGGAAAATATATTAATTAGTTAGATTTGGACAGGATGTGGGAAAAGAAGTTTTGAAAAAGTAATAATAGCATGTCTCATGGAGATAGGGCTGGAAAACTGGACACGTAGTCTGTGTTTGAAAGCAAGCAGATAGCAGGGAAAGAAAGGGAAAACTATGGAGGAAGTAGGGATGATGAAACTTCCAGGAGGAGGGAAGCAAAGCCTGTGGGACATGGCTTTCAGCAGGTGGGAGAAAACTTGGAATTTTTAATGGTTGGTTCTCCTGCTCCCAACTGGAAAAGAATCAGGAGAGTATATATTAATATATACTTATAAACATCATCCTTGAAGCTTTTCTAAGAAGATAATTTTGCAGCACTCCAGACTTGCAGTATTTCACCTGGAAGGTAGTAACTCCTCAGCTCAAAACTTAACAACTTCTGGAATGAAAAGTTATTGTAGTGAAAGCAGAGTATTTTCCTATGGGGACATTTTTCAGGGGAAGAAAGTAAAAAACAGTGAGTGGAGGCATAACAGAGCATCAGGGAATGAATTCTAGGTGCTTAATGTGGTAAACACATTATTAAGCCTTAGTAGGAGTTTTTTTAACCCTAGGGAATATCTCTTGTGATATGAAAAAAGAGGTGACATGTCACAGGCTGAAGGCTGCTGAAATGGAGACCTCAGCAACTATTAAAAGATGACAGTTGAAAAGTATATTGCACGCTCATACAACTGTTAATAAAGAGTTGAGTCAGCTCAGAGTTTACTGTTAAGCAAAAATGCCACTCTTACATAAATACTGCAGTCATTGAATTGAACAAGATACTATATTTATAACATATTTTAATGAGGAAATGTATACAGTATTATTTTATAATAAATTTATTTGTTAAATATATTGCAAAAATTGCCTGGTCAATGTTACTGAAAAAACATTTTCCTTTCTATGTATTTTCAAAGATGAATTTAAATAAGGCCTGGTTTGTGCTTTTCAAAATATTGCAGATGGTAATGTGGTTTCCTGAAGCATAAGCATTCAAAATCAAAACAAATCCCTGAGGAGCATCAGAGACATTTACCTGACAGCTCGGATGGCTGTCTTGAATGTTGGGATCATATCTTCCATAAGGAAGTCACTACTGTCTCCTCTCTCTTCTGCCATAGGTTCCCCTGTTCCTGCATCTGCAAAGCAGGTGAAAGAAAAAGCTGTGTGAACATCTGAGCACACAACAAGCAGAGGGATGTGTAGCTGACTAAAGCGCTACATAAAGTAAATGTAATTTAGTAAAGGAACATCTTTTGCGGGTTCCTCTTTCACTGGTCAGATCCTGAAAGGGGTTTCATAATTCTGCTGGGACAGCTGTGAGACACATAATTTGAAGGATCTCCTCTCAGATTCCAGCATTTCTGAAACACTGGGAACTTTTCATCCTTTCCAATGGATTTAGAAGTTCCCACTTTTATGAGATTTTACAATGAAAAATCTTTTCCAAAATTATTTTATGTAAGGCTAAAACAGGTGTAGAAGCTAGAGACCAAGTTCTCCTCCCATTTGTACTGCTTGGAGTTCATGTACCTTCGTGGAAGAGAACAGTCAAAATAACAGTGTGGACACCCTGACTACATCCATGGTAGTTTGCCCAACATGCACTGATGCCATAAAGGAGAAATCGTTATTTAGACACCATTAAGATGCTATAGGAAAGAACAGGGTGTGCTCGAGGAAGCTGAGAGGAAAAATGCCCTGTGATGTTGCATGGACACTCAGTGGAAATCGGCTGAGTGACAGCAGTCTCAGGGAAAGTGGGAGGGAAGCAGCCACTGGCTCTGTAAAACTAGGTTTTAAGAGATTTCATTGAGACTCCTGGACATAGGCTAGCGTAGGGTTGGATGAAGTCTAGGAGGGAGTTACCTTAGCATAGCATCCATGCTGATAATCTGAGCCATGATGGCATGCTTTTTTTGGGATGTAGATTCACTGCCCAATGTGCCCTCTTTATATAGGTCAAATAGGTTCATTTCCCCCACCAGCTTTATCCCATAACAATTGCTGTTTTTACAGAGGGCTATAGTCTTATTTCAAACACTGTGTTGCCTGGAGTCTAGCATTCATTCCTTGAGGCTTCCCCAAATGTGCCAGGTAAAACCAAGGACCAGCCATGCTTGGCCCAGAAACTCACAAACCTTCTACAGAAGATGCAGAGAAACAAAGTAAAATGGGGAGAATAGGGGATGGATAGAAAGAAATCAACACAGATGGGCTACCTTCTGAGCTTTGCCAAAAAGCGTATGCTTTCATTCGGAATGCAGTGCGAAAACGCTCCTTATTATTCAAGACAACATTCTTAGGCTCTTTTGAAGGACTTTCTTCAATGGCATCTACATTCAGAGGGGTAAATAGCTTTCCTTTAGTATTGGTACCACGAACCCGATCCAAGAGACCCAGCTTTTGGCTACAAAATAAGCAAAAGTAATAATTTTCCTCCTTTGTACGCTTTTAACTTGTTTTCATGATGCTTAATGTATATAATGGGCTAAATAAATGTTTTGTACACAAGGACACTGCTGGGGCTACCATAATACATCAATGTCTTTGTAAGCAACAGTTAAGGTCCACAAATAATTAACTGGGGTTTATCAGCATTTTTGGTATCAATGTTGAAAATGTTACCAGAGGATCTTGCTGTCCTCTCCATGTAATGTATCATAATGTTTCAGCTCGATAGCATGTCAGAAGCATTAGTTTTATTACTAAGAAGAGAAACACCACTACCTAGGCAGTTATATTGCCTAATTATAAGGATACTTAGCCTTCCCGGTTGAGTGCTTTCTTTACTTCTGGGTGTGTGGCAGGCTGTTAAATGATTAACTCCTAGAATCGCAGAATGGTTTGAGTTGGAAAAGACTTTAAAAATCATCTATTTCCAAAGCCCCTGCTCTGGGCAGGGACACCTTCCACTAGGACAGGTTGCTCAAAGCCCCATCCAGCCTGGCCTTGTACACTTTCCAGGGATGAGGCATCCACAACTTCTCCAGGCAAGCTGTTCCTGTGCCTTATCACCCTCATAGTGAAGAATTTCTCCCTTTTATTTAATCTAAATCTACCCTTTCTTTCCATTTAAAGCCATTACCCTCTGTCTGATCACTACACAGCATTGTAACAAGTACCTCTCCAGCTCTCTTTAGGCCCCCTTTAGGTGCTGGAAGGCTGCTATATATTCTCCCCTGAGCTTTCTCTTTTCCAGGCTGAACAACCCCAACTCTCTCATCCTACCTTCAGAGGAGAGGTGTGCATAGCCAGGAGTAAAAGAAAGTCAGATGTGCTGTGAATCAAATAAATTATCAGCAAAACACTGGAAAGGCATTGCCAAGCAATTACTAGGTATGCAGTTTTCTCCACTAATCACTTTGTCTTCTCTCACTATATTAAAAATTGAGGTGACATATTTTGTTCCTCTGATTAATCCTTCCACTGTCTTCTTACAGATTTACTGACCAAAGACATTTATCCTTCTGTGACAACGTATAGCTAGAATTACATCTACCTGCCATCTTACCAGCATCAGTAACCCTTCTGACAGCCTGATGACTGTAATAGTCTTGAAGGCTACTGCTAATGCCACTGAAAAGGACAGCACAAAAGGAATTTGCTAGTGAGTATATCAGCTTATATAGACTCTGAACATTTTGTGGGTGATAGATGGTATAAATATTTATATGTTCACTTTGCTGCTTAAATATTTGTTAATTGCACATTTGGTAAAAAAAAAAAAATATGGGGCTAAGCCATGGTAAGAAAGCATGCCTTTTAACCCCTTCCTGGATGTTGCAGTGTGGGACAGCTCTGGGGAGAGGTGAATTGTGCACACGTGGTCAAGAGGCAGCTCTGAGTGGGACAGTCAAGCAGGTTGAGCAGGGGAAGGGAGGAAGCCACCACAGCTGGCAGATTTCTGAGAGCCACAGATGAGAGTAGAGCTGAACAACAAACAGCAGCAGTGACCAGAAGAAAGAGATTCCATAGGTATGCAGAGAGGTATCTGTGCAGTATGCTTAGCTGAAGCCACTGATGTTGCTGGTAGGAGAGGCAAGCGTGGGGAGGGTCCGCTAGGCAAGGACATAGTGGACAAAGCTGAAGGGTTGTGTTTGGACCTTGCAAGTGAAGGGTGTCTCCCCAAGAACTACTTGTCTTCTATTTAAGTTGTCTTGGTCAGATGGATTATATTTATGCTCTATGATCTCTGGTGCCATTGGTGCACCTCTCTGAAAGAAGGATCTATTTCTATCTCACAGCTGTTTGTTGCAGTATCCTACCACTATGGAAGTTCTTTGAATGTTCATCTTAAAATAATAAAGGTGAGATTTGAAGACATATAATGACATTGCAGCTTTCATAAGAGCACTGAGTCTAGTAGGAATATTGCACTTTACAGATTGTAACATTCCTTCCTGACCTGAGCATTGAACATCCTAGCTGTTGCAGGTTTCTGGGTTTTGGGTTTGGGGGATTTTTGTTGCTGTTGTTTTGTGTTGCTTGTGAGGGGTTTTTTTGTTTAGTTGGGGTTTTTGTTTGTTTGTTTTTAAATTAATTACTGGGGCCCTCATTTCTACTACCCATTTCTGGATAGTAATGCATCTTTGACCCAGGAGGTAATGAAATATCATTTTCTCTGTCACAAAAGATGGAAGCACTAAACCTTTGTGTAGGATGTTTTTTCAGGTCTTCTGAATTTTCTTGTTAAGAACATGACAATACTTGCGAATGCAATTTCTGCAGCCTGGTAAGGGAAAAGTGGTTTTGCGCTGGAGCTTGCATGGTTGATCAATAGAGCTTTAAAATAGATTGGAGAGGAGGAAAGGATAAAACCAGGCTTGTCCCTTACAAGCAACGGGACAACATACCAAAATTTGAGGGTCTACATGTTAGTGGGATCCTTCTCTCTCTGCTTCCATGAGGTGGGGGGAACAGTGAACCACACTTGAAATATTTCTATACCAATGTGAGCAGCATGAGGAACAAGCAAGAGGAACTAGAAACTGTGGCTCAGTCCCAGAGGTGGACATCAATGTCATAAGTGAAACCTTGTGGGATAAGTCCTGTGACTGGTATGTCATGATAGATGGTTACAGGTTCTTCATGAGAGATAGGCAAGGAAGACAAGGCTCTGGGTTGGTGTTGTACGTAATGGAGGGGCTGGAATGCATACAGATTGTAGCTGGTGATGGCACAGTTCAGAGCCTCTGGGTGAGAATTAAGGGACAAATAAATAAGGTGGATGTTGTTGTGGGAGTCTACTATAGGTCACCCAACCTGGATGACAACACCACCAAATTACTCTTTAAGAAACAAAGGGATACCTTTAAATCATCCAACCCTGTCCTTTGGGGGGACTTCAACTTGTCAGATGTTAACCAGAAATACCACATAGCTGGTACAAACAGGTGCAGAAGATTCCTAAAACACCTGGCCAATAATATTGTGGTACAAGTACTAAGAGAGTCAACCAGGAAAGGTGTCTTCCTTGATGCATCAAAAATTTAGCTGATTGATAACAAATAGTCAGCCCATAAACTGATGGGCATGAAGATGTTAGAGAGAGTGAGCTTGTGAGACCTTCAATGTCAAGAAAAAAAGACAGAGCAGTTTAACATTCTTGGCATCTTGTAGATCACCAGGAGAGACCTTCCAGGATGAGAAGGAAGCTCCTAGAAGGATGAAATCTAATAGTGAAACTCAGGATTTCAGATGAGAAGTTGATTTTCTCAAAGGCAAGAAGTGGTAAGATACTACATGTTGGCTTTGAGCAAAGTATTAAATGTTACAAGATTTGGTTTCCTAACACTACACAGTAGTTCCGAAGAGAAGAATATGTTTAAGAGATAGCACTTGAAAGACAAGGAAGCAGAAAAATGGGTGAGACTTAAGATTGCTACTGTTTATAAAAAGCAGCTTAATACCATATGAGAAGGACATACTTGTCATTACATATGCTCTGACTTTTTCTCCTGAAACTTGCTTAGTCTTTCAAAATATGTATCCAAATCTCTCAAGGTTTCCCCCTTAAAACTCCTGTAATGACTTCCTTCCTTACCGAAAGACAAGGAGGCATGAAGTGCATTGTAAAGATCTATAGGGATCAGACTAGCAGGAAAACTGTTAGGAGATGATACAAAGTATCTGAAACATTAATCTTGTGAATTTTTTTTCCTAAATATAGGACAGAAATAGAGGCAATCTTTGCAGAAATCTCTACCATGGAGCTACATAAGAATAGGAGTGTTCATAGTTTTATATCCTCCTTGAAGTTCAAAACATTCCTCTGAATTCAGCACAAAAAGCTACTTATTTGCAGTGGTATTTTCCACTGCATATGTAGGCACACTCATTCGTGGGCTGTTTTTTGTAGGACGGATTTCAAGGCAGATATTACAAATCAAAAGTGTTGCCAAATTCTCTTTCTAGGGAGTTTTTCAGCTTTCCACATCAATAAATGTCAGTTTAGGAACAAACTTTTCCCAAGACTACTGCTCGGGTATCATCTTAGGTGTAGGAACATGAACTCATCTGATCTGTATTAAGCTGTTTAAAAAGTTGAATGTTCTGCCTAAGATTAATCTTTAGACCCCTTTCTATAATTAGTGGGGAGTTAGCAACCTACAGAATACAGTTTACCTCAATTTTACTTTAGGATGACTTTATAGCTGTGGGAACTAGCATCTTGTTATCACAAATATCTAGAAGAGAAGTCATTTCAAAAGCAGGTCTCTAGGCTAAGTTAAAGTTACCTGAGCTGAAGACTTCCTCATCAATTGAATCCTGATGATTAACCCTTAAAGTAACATTCAGATTCACAACAGTATGTTTATGCAGTAAATATAGGTAATTGTGTTCATATCCAGGCAGCCAGAGCAGTAGAATCATCAGAAAATAATTCATCAGCTTCACAGAAAAAAGACAACAGTATGCTGTACACAAAAACCCCCAAAACAAAACCCAAGCTTCTTTCCAGATAATGACCAGCTGTCATCAGTAGAAAAACAGATTTTGTTCTCATTTCCAAGGGATGAAATCTGGGTCTGCTGGGGTTTTTGTTTTCACTGTGCTTTTCCAAAAGACTTACAAAACATTTGTTCTAAAGACATAATCTCCTTCATTAAAACAGCATGCGCATAGCTCAGTCTCAGAGTATAAAGCATGCGCGGATCACATCATCCTTCATGAGAGTGGCTAGGACAGTGGTTCCCACCCATGGGTTCATGTACTTTTGCTTGTCTTTCAGACTTCTTTTACTAATCTTAACTACTCTTTGTCACCTTGAGACAGTGATCCCACTTCATCTGGCTCCTTTCATTCAATAAAATGTGATTCCCAACTTCCAGTGCAGTTCCAGATACTGGGCTAATACAAGTGCATCCCAAACATACACAGCATAGAGTAGTTTCTCTGACTAGCTTGGATATGTTGCCATTGCTTGTCTTGCCTGCTATTGTATCCTATCTCTTCCAGTGGGATAAATTTTTTCCCAAAAATCTTTGTCTTTAAAATGGAGTCCCAGGATGAGTACTCTTTAACTCTGTGGTATACATAGACCATTATAAAGGCAGGAAGGCAATAGCAGTGCAGACAGTTTGGCATGAAAGCTTACTACCTAAAGAAAAATTAAGCTCTCAAGTTCTTGCTCCCTGGGAATTATTTGAGACAATGTGAGAGATTAATTTGGTGGGTGGAGATACAACAGATGGCCGACTTCTGCAGCAGAGGTTTTACCCTTGCTCAGAATAGAGTGGGAACCACTGAACTAGAAATGCTTTTCCAGAAACAGTCATGCAAGGAAATAATGCAGTTGCATCCCATCATGCAATTTGGATACTCCCCTCTCCGAGCTTTGCCTATTATTGGAGTTTCATAAACAAATGGGTACATGTATGAGAAGAAAAATAATGAATTAATGCTAATAGTGAATCAAACGCAGCCCTCTTCCATGTATTTACCACTTTCACCAAACAAGGACTTTGTTGGGAAATTGGGAAATTTTTCTGAATAATTTGCAGTTTAGCTAATCACCAGTTTTTGTTGGTCTCAAGCAACTGGAAACAAAACGTGGTCATGTTTACTCCAATTATCTGCTATATTTATAGGGATGAACTTAGCTTTGTAAAAACAAAAATTCTGAATGGGATTTCCAGAAGTACTCTACTTTGAACTTTTCCCAATAGAAATTAGCACAAAACTGTCAAGAGGACAGCTATGAATTCTGCAGTGTACACATTCAGCTGATTTCAGAGAGCCCATGAGTTTTCTTAATATAAACCAAGGAGCATTCTGAGTTTCCAAGGTACTTTTGAACTTTGGCCAATCAGCCTTCTCTTTTATCAGGTAACATTCTTTCCTATAGAGAGGATCTTAAAAAAAAGTTCATTCACAAAATAACTGACAGCAACTTCTCAACAACTAATGTCTTTATTTAAAAAGCCACTTTGCACCCTGAATCTTGAGGCCTAAATTTGTAAGTTTCTCATGTTTGAGGAGGAAACATCCCTTTTTAGCTAATGAATTTCCACACACTTTGATAATGTGTGTCCTCATTGGTATTTAAGCATAATACTCTAAATCCAAACTTGCATAACATCCAGATTATTTGCCCAGAAACATGAGACAAGTTCTAATTTGGGCTCAATTTTGATGCCCTTCAGAGAGAGAAAGAGCCTTTATACACAGTAAAGGCCCTTGCTTAGCCACTTTTCTCATCTGCATTTTCTAAAGTGATTGGAAATGGGTAAAAATAAGCAATATCATACAAACCTAAAGTTCAATTCTTTGTGAAAACAGGATAGGTATTTTTCAGCAGTAGGTGCAACCAGCAATGTAGGTAGAAACCACATGGATGTTGACACACTCCTTACTTTGCAGTGAACATTTTTCCAGGTATCAACCAAAAAGCAAACCAAACTGCAAAAATCAGTGTCTTTTGACTAGTTTGTGTAGGCCAACCATCCAATGAAAAAATGGAGTTCTTCACTAGTAGCTCTCCAAATTTGAAGAGCTTAAGCTAGGAAAGCTAAGTTGTGTGTTGATGATTTCATGTTTGTGGAATGAAGTGGGAATAAGAACAATGAACTAAAGTTGAATGGTAGCAAGAGATTTATGTGGGGTAGAATAAAATGCTTGATAATTTAGTCAAAATACTATTATTTCTGATGATGCTTCTTTCAGATTCCTCAAATGCCACAAATTATTTCTATGTCTTTATGCATGAAGGTAAAGTTTTTGCATCACAGTTCAACATACTGTTTAAGCATGTCACTAACTTTATTCAGATGATCAAAATCACCCCCTTGTTTTCCATTTGCTGAACCAGAACCTGCAAATACACATGCAGAGATTTTGTTCCACTGAAGTCAAGTGCTAAGTAACTTGCATGAATCTATGCTGGTAGGATTGGGACTGCAAATGGAATAGAATTTAGATCTTACAGTATATTTTTCTTACAGTAAATTTAGAAATGATTTGCAGAGTAGGTTAGTACCATTCCCATTCTATGTAAACAGAGGAAAGTACTCATTTCTAAGCAGATCTTTGGCAGAGCCAGGATTAGATCCCATGTTTTCTGAACAGCAAAACCATGAACTATCTGCAAGGTCATGCAACTTTCTTTTTATGTTTAAGTAACTTTTCAGTCTTACTGCCCCTTACTTCTTATGGTGGTTAGATGAATTACTGTAGTAAAAACAGAAAGTGCAGGCAGAGAATGGCATGCAAGAAATATGAAAAAGTAAGGCTCAATTGTTACTTGAATGTATATACCTAAGTTTTCTTGTGAGGCTTGATCCAAAGAATGACTCCCTACTAAACATGATATTACTGTAAAGTGAAGAAAAGTTATTAAGATGAGACATTAATGATTACCCATGAAAAGCTCTATGATAAAGAATGGGAACAGCCTTTCATTTGTAGTTAATGTAGTGTGCAGATCAGAGTAGCTTTTTTCTCCTTCTTCTTTTGGGCAGATGTATTAAGAAGAAATGCTGACAGTGAAAATTTCATCTTGCAAAGTATGATTTTTTTTCATTGTGCTATTACTGCTGGCAATACAAAAATGCACTGCCTAATATGCATACTCTCATACTCACGTAATAGGAAGCATTAGTACTGATTCTGCCACTTAAAAAAAAAATGATAAAAAAACCAAACCAACTTCCCAAAGGCATGAACTTGCTCTCATGATGTCTAGTTCTACAGCTGGACAATGTTGATTAGGAGCAAGACTCAAGGAGTAAGCTTAAAATTGTTTGCTAAAGAGCTGGTACATACAAATTTCAAAGTTTGGACACAAGTCAAAATTAGTGGAACAGCTGCTAACAATAGTGTTGAAAAACCAGGCCCACAATTTATTCCTCACAGACATAAAAAGTTGGTTCAAAATAAACAATATATCCATCAAGCAAAGGCCCATCTTAAATGTAGGTCAGGCACTCAAATGTTTGCTGAATGATACTCTGCACTACAGTAGAAAAGAGCATTCATGTCTCTTTCTCACAAACCTTCCTTCTTGGGACCTGAACAGATGAAAAGCCTTGCAATACATGCAGAAGAAACAATTGCTGTTTGACACTTCATAGGCCAGTAGGTATAGGCATTGATTAAGAAAAAAAAACATAGTGGCACTTCTGGCATGAAGTCAGTAAATTCCCCATCAGTAAGCACAACCCCAGCTCCTCCTGGTTTGGGGACTATACAGGGCACGTAGGGAAAATATTCTTAACAAAGTAGCATCATATGTACCACTTCCCTTCACTGCTTACAGGACTCAGCCTACTGTCTAACTCAAGGGTAGTCTGATGCGCTTTTCATCCTATCTCACATCTTCAGTTTTAGTTTAAAGGGAGCTTCAATAAAGCCTGGGGCTGCTGCCAAAATTTAATTGGCTTTCTACTATCCCATGTCCTTCTCTGCAACATTGCCTTGACATTCAACTTCCTAAACAGATTCTTCTACTCTGTTGTCTCCCCAGTGTTTTTTCCCAAATGGTCTAAAACTGAGAAGTTTCATCTAGATTTTATCAGGATGCCAGCTCCTGCTTTCAAGGAGATGTCCTAGAAGGATCAGTCACAGAGTTCAACTCTACTACTGTGGATTTCCTAAAGAGCTTTCACAGTACTGAATAGAAACCCTGACACTTAAAGCACTACACATCCTCAAACTTTCATACAGCCTGGCCTCAGTTTTAGATTATTAATTACTTAATTTTTTCACTCTTCTGGGAAACTTTGGACTAACTCCTCTTCCTTCTATATCAGCCACTGTTCATACAACACAGTTTATTACTACAGCTTTCCCATGAAGTGCTTTACTGATGCAAGGACCTGGAAATCGAGTGCACTTATGGGCCCTTCTCTCCAGTAGGACTGTGTTCCCTTACTCCTCATTTATTTCATTACAGCCTTAAACTCAAACTGCAGTGGAGTAAAAGTAATACTTTCATACTAAGTCAGTGTTGGAGGAAGAGGATCTTTTATTTCCTTTTTTTTTTTTTGTTAAATTTAAAATTATCCGATCTGTAAATAAGAGTTTTATGAGAGATGGGAGGTGGGACTGTCAAAGTAACCAGATTTTATGGCTCAGTCCCATGTCTACTGAAAGTCAGTGGTGCTCCCACAAGTACCATCATTCTTCTGTTTACCTGGAGAGTTTCCAATCCCTTTTATCAAATGCTTATTTCCATAAACACACTCCAGCTCACATGAAGGCTCAACTGAAGGTTTACCAATGATTTTGAGAAGGTTATTACATAAGTACCAACATAAAAGCAAGATATATCCAGCTAGAATGGGGGCCTTGGGATTACAGTTTTAAAGATTTTGAGCTGTGAGTCATACTTTTTTGGATTTTAATCCAGTGCTTCAACATAAAATGATAACTTCTACCAGCCTGAAAGATACAGTAACTCAGAAGCTATTCCACAAACTGTTCTGTCACTGCAGGTGTAGCAGCTTCTCTGGGGGCCTCTGACTGATATAAAACTGCTGCAATCATTCACTTTTCTCATTTCAATCTACTGCTGCTTCAGAGTCAGTACACGTTTTACCTAAAGGTATGGAGTTACATACTCAAAAGGATTTCAGCTGCCAAGCTCTCTCCTACATATTAAAGGCCAAAATTCAGCTGCTTCCAACACTGGAGATGGCTAAAATCTCCAAACATATGCATTAATGCAGCTGAGCTTGCTCATTACTGCTTAGCCTGTGTAGTTCCATGGTTGTTTAGTATTTAAGGTTTGTGAGGGTTCACAAACTAGGTAACTTCCACCCAGACAGTCTTTGAAGAGGAGCAGATTAGCTTGTGATGATGGTGGCAGGAGGTTCTCTTTTCCCAATAATTCGGTAGTACTTGCTTGTACTGTAAGAAAACTTGGTGCAGGCTTTTATTTTTTGTTAAAGGAGGTTTGAAACCCCCAAAAATCATAGAACAGCAAGTGTGAATCTGGTTTTTTTCATATTCTTTTATTGAAGCTGTCTTGTGTTGCATAAAATGTTTAAAAAACAAAAAGAAAAAGATAACTTTTCATCAGGTTAGGGACTGGAAACTAGGCCTAATCTCTGACTAACACGTTTCAAATTTTGCTACAATTCTTATTGTTTTTCTCTGCACTGTAAATGGAGATGAAAATGGAATAGCTTTAACATGAGCCTATGGAACTATTTATCCCTTAATTGCTATTGACTTTCATTGTGGGTGTCCACTGATAACAGTTTAGCATTAAGTATTTCACATTTTCAATCTAAGAAGTTGAATTATCTCATGTACTTCTGAACCTGCAACTTAGCTGAAGAGGGTTATAAATACATCCATTCCATTTGAAACCTTTCAGGTTGACTGAAAATAACTGCTCTGCTATACTCTCCAGTGACTGACCAGTGTTAGGATTGATGACTCCCTAGTTCTCTTTGCTTGTAAATTCCCCAAGTGTCTGGGTGCTTTCCCCTCTGTTTCAGCGGAGGTGACACCAAAACCTAACATAGGTTTTTTAGTACTGCCAGATAGATTGACTATCCTGCTGATCCATCTTAGCCACCCCTCTTAGTGTTTAACATCAAGAAATCTTTGCACATGTTGAATTGACACAGACTTGATCCTTTACACTCCAACATAGCTCTGTGCAGGACTGCTGAGCAATAACATGTAGCAGAACTTTAAACTCACCCCAGAACAACCTGGATTCTAAAGCCTGGTTCTATGGAATGGATCAGGAGACATCTAGACCATGAGTAATCATAATGAACAAATAAAGCTGTTTACAGACAATCAGCAAGCAACACTGCATTTTTACAATTAGCATCTTAGCTGTGTTGTTAAATTTAGAAAAAAGCAAGCAATTAGGAAATGGATTGGTTAATTATTTTTAATGACTACCTGTGTGTTAGTAGCATGTTTTGGTTAACAGCTCATGAATCCACAAAGAACTATTTAAGCCGCATCCTCCAACAAGTGTATTAAAACAAGGCTATAATAATGGCAGCTACATACCTGGCAGTACCATCCAATTGCTCTTTCCTTTTATAAAAGAGAGGAAGCATTAAAGAAAGCAAAGAGAGGAGAATTACAATAAATACAAAAGATTTTTTAAACATAAATTGCTAATCTGTAAACTGCTAGCAGTTTATACCTCTTTTGTTCTGTGACCTTGACTGACAGCAGAATAAGAGCTACATTTACAACAAGCCATAAAGCAAAGAAAATGACATAGATTCCTGAAACCAATCTGTGCTGCTTAGACTGACAATCCAGTGTTTGGAGAGAAGTGAACTCCCTTGCCCTCTCTCCCAGGACCTTAATTGCAAAACACCTATTAACTTTCATGCCACATTTGAATCACAGAAGGACCTACATAAAATGAACAAGCTTGAAGTCACAGTAATGAGTCTAGACTGCAGGAAAGCCTAAAAATTATTCTCTGGATGAAACTTGAGGTCAAGAAAACCTCTAGAAATTCCTCTATAACTGATAATATGGAAATAGAGAGTGAAAGAGACAAAGGAAAGAAATGTACTGAGCCTTAATGAAACACTTGTGGTGTTTTTAATTAGAGTTTTCCTTTTTGACATATGTGAAATCACTCCTAAAGAAATATATTGTGAATAAAAGAAAGAAAGAACATTTGTGATTTGCCCTTTGTGAAGACAGGAGCCTGAAATGTTTCTTCAGGTCTGTTTTGAGAAACAGCTGGAGCTGCAGCATTAGTACAGTAAACACACCTTACATGGGGAGACTGCTGTTTGAGCTTGGCAGCAGTTTAAGGGCAGGTTTTTTTTCAGAATGGGGCTTAACAGCAAGTCCAGAATGGAAGTTTAAAGCATAAACTTGAATATATAATGTCCATCCATTACTAGCCATGATAGTTTATGGCTAAAAGTCTTGGCTTTCATAGGGCCAACATTTTAAAATGTTATGACCTCAAGGTGAGGAAGATGCCTGTTTGACAGGCAAAAAAGGCAGAATTAGACAGACTCATAGCCATAAACATATGAACATCCATTAAGTCTGAAAGTTTTTGTCTATGGAATACTTTCCACTGAACTCAGAAGTGATGATTAAAATAAAACTATGACACCAACTGCCTGGAGAAGTTTTCTTGTAAAACTTCAGTTTGCAGTTTCAGTGGGAAACACTTTTAAACATGCTTTGGCTATCCTCCACTGAATTATTCCCTTGAGAAACTGGTATTACCAAAAGACAAGCATTTGACATTCACTAATTATGTTTACATGCTGTGGTCACCTCTTTGAAGAACACAATTCTCAGGCCAGTTGAATTAAGGCAAAGTAAGAATTTTCAGCATGGACCATATCTTAAAATACACAACCACATCACAGAGGACATGAGAAGTATAGGTGCCTTTGAAATCCAGGGCTATAACTTTATCAGGATCAAAGTTACAGAGGGAGAAATTGAGATTTCTAGGGCAACAAACATCAGAGTCTTATAAAGGGAAGCTGATGGCAGGGCAGCCTTCTTTTCTGCTTAATGTCAACATGAGAGCCACTGATGCAGTTATCCATGTGCCCCTGATACACTCCACCAGGGGAAGGGAGAAAAAATGGATCCAGAAGCCAAAAGCATGTTTTTCATTCTCAGCCAGGCAGTTAACTGGCAACTATCTGTTACCTACAAAAGCCTCATTTATATATACAAAGTCCATGTTTCCTGTCCTGACTTACACTTCACAGAAAATGATGATGGAAAAGTGGACAATGCACTTACCTGAAAAATGGAAATGATACAATTGATTCATAAAACCTCCAGGTAGCAACTAGATCAATCCTGTTGGGGTTAGTAGCATAGTATCTCCAGGCAGCCTGAATTACAAGGGAAAGGAAATAATTAGTGCTAGGTAAATCTATTTCCCAGACTCACAGAAGCCATGTTGTTTTAAAGAACATAATGATGCAACTGAGTGACTATCTGGAAATTAATTGTTAATCAGCCATATCAAATGAGTGTCACTATATGGCAAAATTATTGATTCTTGATTATGATCAGGGATGGCTGTTAAAGGAAACAAGACACAGAGAGAACCACCAACCTCAGTAAGATATTTAATTGGACTAAACTGGTTTTCTTCTCTGTCTAGTATGTCTAAGAGAGCTTCAAGGACTGCTGGAATTGTCCAGTATTTCTGGAATTGCTTAAACTAGGTTACTATCTAATGTAACATCAGAGGATATTTTGCTGAGCAATTTTCTATTCCAGTATTTAACTCCAAACAAAATTTCCTGAGCACATACCTAAAAATTACTGTAGCTAAATTAGCTACATGCTAAGTGGAGATACTTTGATTTAAAAGGTGAATTCAGTTCACAACTCATACTTGCACCCCCTTCTGTCTGCTAAGGAGTGGTTTTAATGAGAACAGCATAATATGTCACTCAGTCTGTTTGTCCTGAGGACTGGTTTAATCCTGAGCAGTCCTGAGTACCAACATTTCCATCTGATATCACAGAAACTTTCTCTGCCCCTCTGTGGAAATGCTGCCACTTACTTCACTGCTATCAGGGTATGCTCCACACCTACTAAATGGAGTAGTGGCCTACTCCTGTCAAATTTGTCAGCCCCTAAACTAGTAATTTCAAACTTAATTTTCTGAATTTGTAAGAAAGGCTGTAACTGAAGTCTAGGTGAGCTAAGGAGTTTCTTCCCACTGAAACCTCTCATTGTCCAGAGGTATGTTTTAGTTTTTAGAAATCACACATACTATTTACACCTATTACCTTGATTGAAGCAGCCACTGTGTTACTGTTATTGATTTTTTCACATAAAAACCACATAAAAGCACTCTCTCAAGGGAATCAATACAACTTGGATTTTGGAAAGAATACATTTTTGACAGTCTGTTTTCTGTGGGTTTGTAGCACTGATGCAAAAATTGGTTGTTTTCCAAAAGCTAGGAGATGAGGCCCTTTCTTCTAAAGACACTGTTCTTCTGAAAGATATGCTGGGAACGGAAAGATTCCTCAAAAAATTGCAAGGACCTCTGGATTATTTAGCTTGAGGGGAAAAAACTAACTCCCTTACAAACAAAGTTTCTTAACTCCTGCAATGGTAAATGAGAATTCAAGCAGGGGGGAAGCAGTGGCTCCTGTTAACATAATGCAGCAGTCTTCATATACAACACTTTTCAAGGAGGGAATATGTGGCTGCAAACCTGAATGAGTTCAGCTGCTGGCTTCCTTCTTTTCTCAAAATGTTTTTGACGATGCTGCTCTTGGACCTTCAGTGCCAGCCCTGAACCCAAAATGCCCTGAAAACATAGAGTGAGGCAAGATTTTAGGCATTTCTTACTCAGAAAAAATGGATTAATGATGAGAGGAAACAGGTTGTGGGTGGATATGGCCACATGGAACCTTTGTGTGGTACAGTATGCCTTTCCCAATATGCAAAATTGGGAAGATCAGCTCCAGTGTCTGAATCACTGAATCGCTTCTTAAAGAGGGATTTTGATTCCACTGGCAGTTTTGATCACTTTACCTTCCTTTTGCAAGTGCACAGCACTGGGCTGTGGCTAACAGAGGAGGGGGAAGGTACTTACTGCAGGAAGAGCAAAGAAAGACACTCCAATGAGAGAGAATGTAGCTGCAATCAGCCGTCCCTCCCATGTTTTGGGGGTCTTGTCACCATATCCAATTGTAGCAAGGGTGATCTGTGGACAGAACCACCAGGACTTCCCATAAGAAAAACAAAGTCAACAGCTCTGCTTTAAATGTCACCATGAAATCTGCATAACTCACTTAGCTCTATGGGAGCTTATGCAAACCTTCTTGAAATAGGATCTTGACTATAAGCCAACAAATTTTTTTAATGGCTTCAAAGTCCAGAAGCATTGCACCAGGGAGAATGGATTTAGTCTTAAAGCAGGTGACTCTCTAGGATGCATTCTTTGAAAGGGAACTCCATGTGACATTGCATGCAGAGTGAGTCTCCTGCCCACCATCAGTGCACATTTAGGAACAGGACTTGCCGGTTTACACCTTGCAGAACTTTAACAAACAATCAGAGCTACTTCTCCCTGAAGTCTCAGCCTCTGTAAAACAAAGATGACTCTGTGAAAACTTACTCCTTTCCTGCAGAACTGCTATTTTTGAACTTTTCTCACCAGTGAGACTCTACCCACATGTCCTCAATATGTAAGGATACGAAAATACTCAGGTGTTCTATGCAACAATTGGGACCTATTGATTAATAATGATAGGGAGGGATCTTGCCATTTATGAGTCAACCACAGTAAATAAATATGCTGCTGAATTTTAGTCACAGCATGATGTAGATTTCCCTAACTACTGGTAGCAAAGCAACATGAATTCTGTCTGTAAGGTGACCCACAAGCCAAGAACACAGACTGATTCTGAAAGGGGTTTAAGCACCTAAGGATCTTTGTCTGACTGAAAACTAAGAGAAAAGGTTTTGTTAATTGGTTGTAGGGGCATCCCTGCTTTGGTTATGTTATACCAGTAACTTACTCCTTACCCAAATTTAGCAGCACTCATACTATAATCCTTAACATCAATACTTGATCTATTCTTGTATATGAAGTTTTTAAGAAGGGGATAAGGTAATTTTGGAGTCACTTACCAGTCCCCACCACAGGGCATCTGCATAGGTTTCAAACTCTTCCTTCATCTCCACCCCATTAGCATCCTTTTCAGGAACATCTTTTTCAACCAGATAAACAAGAAACGAGGATAGGATGAGTGTCAGGAACCCAATGTACCAAGCAGTGATGAGCTCCTGAAAAAGAGACAGATAGGCAATGGAGGAGCTGAAAACAGTTTCAAAACCCACAGTGGCAGAGTAAACATCAGGAGAAGAGAGAAGCACTGAAGATAACAATGGAGCTGTCACTACTTGCTTGGTCAGAGTCCTTGACTAGCTTAGTCCATGAGTTACCTCAGCACTTACTGGGAAATCTACAAGAATTAGCCCTTACATGGCATCTTCTTTGGGAACAGCTTGGAGCAATCTGCAGTTACAGTTCTGCAAAAAGCTGGGTTAAGGGCTTAACTTAATCCATTACACACAGCTCTCTCCCTGATCTTGCCTCTTCCCACTCCTGCTGTCTCTAGGCTTGGTCAGTCTTTGCAAGGAAATCAACAGCTCTGTCCTCTCCCTTCCTGCAGAGAGTCATGGCTGCAGGATGCAGCTCCTTCTCTTTAGTCATATTGTGACAGTATGCTCCCCCTGGGCCCACAACCAGACCTGTATTTCCCTAACCCTGCTCAAGTGACAACCACCACTGGTGGTTGTAATGGATATGTATGGTTGTGTGGATTCAGGGAAGGCAGGTAACAACACAACAGCCAAAAGCTAATTTGAGCAATGTGCCCACCTAACCACAGTGCTGGTCCAACTCAAGACAAATGTAGAAGAAACTAAGGTCTGTAGTCAGTATGTAAATATGACTATAAGTAATTTATATTACTCCATAAATAGTGCACAGCCCAAGGCCCCTTGAGCTCTCCTGCATGGCAGCAGGTTGCACACCAGGATCTCCTACTGAGCAGGGATGTTTCTCAAGGTTACTCCTTGAGGTTGACAGAATCCTCACTGCAATAGATAGTAAGTGAATTTGGAATAAGTGTGCTGAAACTTTGAAAACTTAGCTAAGTGATATAAAAGATTGAATGCACATATATAATCCTTTAGGAATATAGACTTGACCAAGTCTGGGACTGAGGCTGGATCCAGCTACACCCGAACTCCCCTCTGAGAAGGAGTTTAGAAAGCAAGTGGGTCCTTTCTGAACCTTATGAATGAATGAAAGGGTCACCTTGAGAGTTCTGTCTGACCTTGTCCTCGATGCAGCAAATAATCAAATGTACTTTGCCATCACATGTATCAAAGTCTGTGTGAAAACAAAAGATGAGATTCCTTGTTTTGGAAAATGTGACTAGAGAGGAGTGTTAAAGTGGAGCTAATCCCACTGAGTTGAGAGATGCAATGTCTGAAACAAAGTGGAAACATTTTTGGTGAAGATATTCAAAACTGGATAAAAAAAATCAATATTCCAATTCCTTTCATTTTTTGAGAACTGCAGCTGGGAATAATAATTTTTTAAAAAGCTGTAGGTCAGAATTTCATAATTGAGTCTTGAAAGAAGTCAATTTTCTTGGCTAATTTCTGGTGTGCAACCACAGAAGGAAATTTGTTGGCTAACCTTGCTATCAAAATTGTTTATTCAGTGTCTCCAGTAAAGCTCCTTCTTATCTCCCTCAGCCTGCTGAGGTCCTAAGGGTGATGGTGGGGGAATCAAACAAGGAACATATGAATGAATTCCCACATAATGAACACTTGGACAGTTTCTTAACAATGTATTTAGCAAACAGAGTTCTTCTCTGATCTCATTTTCCTGAGAAACATTTTTAACATAAGTATTTAAGTGCCACCTGTCTTGTAGCAAGTTTATATGGGGAAGAAATAGAACTTGGTGTGAAATGAAGCATGGTGGGTATCCCTTTCAGCCACTACAAAGAAGCAAAGTCTAATTATGCTGTGCCAGCTGGCATTTTAATTTTCAAAACCCCCTAAAATGTCAGGAATGTCATTCATGGATAAGCAAAAGCAGTATGTAGCACAAAGCATGTGCAATTTTTCTACACCCTGTGCAGATGAGAAATCTCATTCAGAGGATTTTTATGCATATAGTTTTAACTTGTAATAATGTTTGGTGAAAATGCAAGAACACAATGTATCTGTCTGGTGCTACACAGAATGTGTCTGACTATAGCATCAAGTCAGACTGAGTGAAGATGATTTTAGAAGTTTTGTCTGTCTGGGTTCACACTGTATGCATCTTGTATTGTCTGACCCAAGAGAAATTAAACCAGTAGCTTCCTCTGAAATCACATTTCTGCTAACCAGCCTCTTTTCATTCCTTTGGAGTCCTGCACCATCTGTTGATCAGACAAGTCTGAGAAGCCACTACAAACGTGTTGCAACTACAGAGATGTTTCTGTCAAAAGATTTCAACATACTTCACTGTTAAAGGGAAGTCCCTGCTCCCATTCAGTGGAAATGTAAAATTCTTGTTGTAATGAGAGTGGGAATGAACACTGTCTACTGTCACTTCTCAGTACTGCTATTGAGTAGAGAAGGATAAAACAAAGGGCAAAAAATGGTTCAGAGAACAGAAACGAGAATAAAGCTGAAAGGACAAAGCTATTGCTTGAACTACTGGATACAATCCTGAGAAACTGCTGTACCTGTGCACCCCCTCTACTTCCCTTCAATATCTCTCCCCCAAACCCCAGCTGAGCCATGCAAGATCCTAACTTACTTTGCTATGTGCACAAATGGCTGATCCCAAAAGTTTCCAAGTGCCTCCTCGCCTGTCCATTCGGAGCATTCGTAGGATCTGAAGGAAGCGGAGGCTTCTGAGAGATGTGGCCAGAACATTGCCCTGGTTCCCAACAGCAACCACTGGCACTGAAGCAATCAGCACAAAGATATCTGCAGGGTGAAAAGAACAAAGCTTACCAACAAAAGTGGTCCCATCACCTGCTTCTTAATCCCATCTGGTTGTGCTGCAGATTTCCCTAGGCAAATTTTAAAGCTGCCTGAAAATGCCTTCTCTTTGCAATTAGACAAATATCTGCATCTGCCACACAGTCAGAATGAGACATAGAACCCACCAGAAAGTCTTGTAATCTGTTTACAGATCGATGCACTGGACTTGAGACACTGAACTACCTTATGGATGCACAGAAACAGTGTCCTAATGATGACAGAAAAACAGTCTTAAATTCATTTATCCATAGGAACACCATAGTGAACTGGTCACCAGGTAAGAAAGTCAGGTTTTGATGGTACATTTGGTATTTTGTTCTTTTGACTGAGTTTTCCCATTAAAATCTCAAAGCCAGCACCACTATTTTTTGTAAGTACTCACAGAGCCAATTTGCTAATCAACTGAAGAGATTTGAAATGCAAATCACATTGCTTCTTCTGGTTTATTTCTTTTTCTTTCTTTTCCTTGTTTTCCTCTGCTTTTTGATCCCATACACATACAAGAAAAAAAGTGATACCAAAAGGCTTCAGACATTCTCTGGACACTCAGTTGTAAAATTGTCTTCAGATTCTATTTCCAGCCAAAAAGACTGGCACCAGATGGATTTCAGCTTTATTAATTTTCAATCATTCTCAAAACAAACTTCTGCCAGAGACAATCAAGAGATGAAATCAATAAATCCAGTGGGATTTTTTTCTGTTCTTTACTCAGATATCAATGAAGATTCTGTCTTTTTTTTTTTTTACCAAGAAAGCCAGGACAGTATCAATCCCACTTGCTCACACTGCACTCTGTTGCCTTCACAATACTATTAGAAGCATAGGTAGTATTTATACAACAGTAGTGCCCAAAGGAGCACTAACAAATTGAAGATAGCACAGATGCACAAAGAAAATTTGTTCCAATTTTGTCTACCCTTTAGACCCAGAAGCATAACAAAAGGAGAGAGAGGGAAGATGGTAACCAGTACTCATATAACTGCAGCACCACTGCACCCCAGAGTGCTATATGCTGTACAAATAATGAACAAAAATCTAGTGCTTGGGCTGAAGAGCACCAAAATACATGAGGGAGCCCTGGAAAGAGGGAATGAATGTGGATGTGCATGACAGGTGCTCAGGGCAGACTGAGCTCCTAAATGACTACTTGGTTTGTGAACATAATGAGGAGTTTTAGGAGGGATTCAAACATGAATATTAAGCAGTTTTATGATAGTTGTAGGCAGTGCCTTCCAAGCCTGAAAGGTAACATGGGTAAAATCACAAAGACTGAAAATTCAGACTAACATTTCAAAGGTAAAACACAACATTTGAATATGAAAGGAGGCTGGGAAAGATGAGGCATTTTGGGGATCTGAAGTGGCTTGAAATTGAAGGCAGAGAGAGTATGTTTGGGGATGAGCTTAAGAAAAATGCAGTGAGACTCAGGACTAAACAAAATATGTTCAATGAACAGAAGGATTTATTTGTTTCGCATTGACCGGTCACTCAAGCATCTGTCAAATAATTCATTATTGACAGGTACTTAAATAACTGCTCCAAGCAGGACACAACTCCTAGCACAAAGGGCTGATCTGATTTCTCTGCACTTTACACTGCCATTAACTAGTGCTTGGACATCCTTCCAGACTGACTTAGAAGGAAAAAGACATAATAAGGAAAAGAGAGTAGTAGACAGCATGTGCTTACCCAGCATGCACAAAGGCTTCCTGGCAAATTTGAGTCTCCCCCTCCACCCTTTGTAGCGACAGCAACATCCAGCAGCCCAGATTCTTAAAGCAAATTCTGCTCCAAAGATGAAAATGGCAAAAGTTTCCTGTAACAAAGACACAAGCTATGTTGTTAGACTTGACACAAGTTTTTCCAGTAATTCTGGACAGATTGAGATAGCTTCCAGACAAAAACAGATAAAACAGATAAGATGTAAGTGCTGGGGTATGTGTGTGTGAGAGAAAGAAAGAGGAAAAACGTGGGAGGGTTGATGACAGAAGCAAGGCAAAGTGCATATAGCTTTACAGCTTGCTACAGAATAGATGTGCCTCTGCTATTGGGTCAATGTGAACTGCTTACCCTACTGTGATGGAAGGGCAATTACTTCACAAAAAGACCTCCCTTTTCACATGAAATGAGAAGATAGACATATATGAGTGGTGACGGCAAAGTCCCCAGTGCACGGTATACCCACACCCAGGGTTAACCACCAGCAGCTAGTTCATACAGCCATATCTATAGAGACAGGGGCAGGATACAGTATATTCTTGTGGTCATAAGTTTAAGGCAATGATAAAGGCATGTACAATACACATGTAAGGTACATATTACCCTCTTAAATTTCTGGTGCATAAAAGAATGGGCTTTTCCACTTTGCACTAGAACTGTTCTAAGCATGAGGAGAGAACAGGGAGGAAAAACCTTCTCTGAGGTGCTCAGTAGAGATAGGCCAAGGGCAGCTTGGGGCATATAGTTACTTTTCCTCTCTATGAAGAGCTAGCAAGAAGGAAAGGGTGATTTTTACTGATGCTTATACCCTCAGCTACTAAGCACTTCTGAAAATCACTGAGAACCAGACAAAAGCAAGCACAGGAGAAGGAAAAATAACCTCAGGCTTTTTCAAATGTGAAAAGATGGGTTTAAGCAGGGTAGCAGGGACCAAAATTGAGTTTCACATTCCCTAGGGGATGAGGGTGCTTTCCAACAGTCATTTTTTGAGAAGGAACATGCAAGGGGAATTCACCTTTCATTGCTTTTGTCATTTAGTCCTTGCTCAGATCTACATGTCTCTGGAGGTACAAGGGGAAATGGAAATTGAGATCCCAGAACTACTCTGTGCCGTTTCCTTAGGGATGCTTTCCTACAAGGCCAGGTTAAGTGAGAGGTAGTGATCTCTTTCATGGCATCTATGGGAGCAAAGGAAGTTCTTCTTTAGGGTCATGTTCACAAAATGATATATATGTGAGGGGTTTTTTTTCCTTTTTTTTTCTTCTTTTGTTGCAAATACATTTTCTTTCATAGGTAGTCATAGGAAGCACTGCTTGCAACAATTTCAATATTGCTGCTATTGGGCACAAACATGAGTCCAATTCTGTTGACCTCTCCTGAAAGAAATGCTAGGATTGCTAGAACACTGGAGAATGAATCAAAGTTCCTGAAAGACCCAAAGCAAAAAAGAGTTTTAAAATGTACTTGGATCTGCTATGGTTAATAGGAAATGTACTGATACTTTGACAGAAGAATTGCTGGGTACCTGCTGTAAAGTCATTACTTAAAAGTCTCAGGTTAGTATTTTTCCTCTCTCCTTATTTCCCTTTTACTCAGTTGGTGCTGACAATGGACTGGGAACTCTCCAATATTTAAGTGCTCCATGACCAACAAGAGAAATCTTATTGCATGCAGAGCTGACAGTAAGTTTCCATCGCTGTTGTTGGGGCTGATTTCAGTTCAAGAACATCACCAGGGTGATGCAGCACCCAGTCTACCTACCAGCAAGAGGAGCCAGTCTCCTGAAACAGTTTCATACTCCTTGAAAGTTGTCAGGACAGCTAAGATCAAGCACCCCAAGACAATCAGAAACCTGGAATGAAACAAAAGCAAAAATCACAGCATTGTTACTCCTCCCTGTATTTACATTGGAGATATTGCCTATGAAAACACGGGTGGAGACCTTCAAGGGATGGCTACTTCACATTGGTGAGTAGTGAGGCAGGCTCTCATGAAGATCAAGGGTTCTCAACCTGGAGAAGGAGGTCTGAAAGTCAAGTAATCATGGCAAGATCCTAAATTAGAGTGGTCCAGGGATAGACATGAATTAATTAACTCCTTTGCATTCATCAGGAAGGAAATGGATTATACTGCATTTTGGAAAGGGCTTGTATGGTATAGCAGAGGACTGTAATGCTCAGGATGTCTATTCCAAACTGATGTGCTGTGTTTCACAGAGTGGCACTGCAGCAACAGTGGAATAAATCTGTACTGCTAGGACAAGGGGTAATGGCTTTAAACTAAAGGAGGGAAGATTTAAACCGGATATAAGGAGGAAATTTTTCACAATGAGGGTGGTGAGGCACAACAACAGGTTGCCCAGAGAGGTGGTAGACGCCCCATCCCTGGAAACATTCAAGGTCAGGTTGGATAGGGCTCTGACACTGCTCTTACAGCAGTGAGGTTGGACTAGATGACCTCTAAAAGTCCTTTCCAATTCTAACCTTTCTCCCTTCAAATGCTAACTTTTCTATGATTCAATGATCCTGAGACCTAAGAAACAGCAAAAGCTTCAACATAATGCAGCACCAGGACAAATCCTGCCTCGAAAACTTCACTGCAGTTATTTTTTCTTTCACTTTTTGCACTCATTTTTATGCAGATGAAAAGGAAAAAGGAGTTTGGAAGAGAAACAATAGGAAGAGTAAAGTTCTGCTCTCCAGTAAACAGTGTGTGTGATAAATCACAGCCCCTGTGCTATTGTCAGCCTGCGAGGCTCTGGAACACAGAGATTTGGCAGAAAATTTAACTCCCACTGCTAGTAAATCCAATTCAGTCCAATCTAAAAGCACATTGATCTGCTTTGTAAAACTATTCCCATGTTCAAGCTATTCAAAATCTTTTATACATAAAAAGGTAAGAAAAATCAAGGGAGTCTTGTGATTACTGTGAAGCAGAGTAGGGAAAGCTCTTCATGATCCAGTACTTCATGTACCCAGATCAGGGGCATTTTAATGTGTTCCCAAAATCTGATCCACAGGAACAGAGGGGCAGGTAACCATGGAAGTATTTCAGAGCTTAGTGAATAAGTTGGAAGGATGTCTTCATAAAAGCTCTCGATCTCTTGCTTTCATAGCTAGGATACATCAAAGAAATGATAGCTATTAGGTACAGAAATCATCCAGGGAAAAAAGCTTGTTAAGCCTCAAGCTGTGTTTAGTATGTACTACTTGTTTTGAATTTCAATCTGATACCTAAAGTGTGAATTCATTTATTGCTGAATAAACCCCACTTTATTTCATTGGGTAAAATGAGCAGAGGCCACAGGCTGCAGTGTGAAGGCAGTGAGTGTGTAAGGACTGTGGGGAAGGGAGGCTCAGCTCAGAGACTTGTGTCACCTAACCCATCTTTGGGTTTTCTTTCCATCAGGTGTAGAGAAACCTAGGGCTGAGGAAACATGTTCTGAGGACTGGCAACATTTTTATAGCAGGAGTGAAAGGAGAGAGGTGAGCTCCAGACAGCTCCTGCTGCCTTTTGGGGGAAATATCCTCCAAACAGCATCAATTAGCACTCTCCATGAAAGGAACAGGTAACAGTGAAACACTTCCCAGCAAACCCTGGAGGATTACTTTCCTGTGGCTTTCCTAACATTAGCTATTCAGACTGAAGTTTCCTGTGCCAGGCAAATTTCAGATCAGCCATTTTGAGAAAGGTTAGAACAGAAATCAATGTGTTTGCTCATGCTAAATAATTCTGGATTTCTCTGACAAGTTTCACCTCCTCCCACTCAACAGACTTGCCCTAGAGCAAGGGTTATGCAGTTGGTAGGAAACAGACTTTGGGTCCAGAATATGTCTTTTACTATCTACATGTTATCACACAAAGAGAATATTAGGAGTTGGAAGGGACCTCAAAAGATCATCTAGTCCAACCCCCCTGCCACAGCAGGATTCCCTAGACCAGGTCACACAGAAGCGCATCCAGGCGGGTTTTGAGTATCTCCGTAGAAGGAGACTCCACAACCTCTCTGTGCAGTCTGTTCCAGTGCTCTGATTATAGCCACACTCTTGCTGCTAAAGAGATTTGGCAGTTAAATTAGCAATTCTGCAATGTTCCTGTCATGCCTTCAAGTTTGCTTTGTGACACCATACATTGCTGTCCCCACATTGTAATTATGAAGCCAATATCTCACTGTCTTCCCGAGCCCATGATCCATTTGCCCCTTGCCTCTATGAGCAAACTGGTGCAAAACGAGTCATGAGTCCTCCCATTAGCTATAAAACACCTATTGTCTGTCACATTACAGCCATTACAGTGGTACCATCACTAATTCTCTATTCAAAGCCTTGAGCTACTGCTACTTGATGCTTTCCATTACAGCCATTTCTTTATACCATGTGAAAAATCAGTCATCCATCAGCTCACAACTATCGTTTAAATGATTTGATGAAAGGCAAAACACACTGAAAAGAGTCCGAGGAAATTACATCAACTACTTAACCTAAAAGTGTGAATTTACGGTATCATTCAACAGCACAGCACTCTCAGCTAAAGATGATATGCAGATTTTTGTCCAAGAGGAAGGCAGATGCGAGATCATCTTTTGCCTAAAAACGCTTGCGGTTTTGCCACTAGAGGGTAGCGGCGCTCCACAGAGCAAGGGGATGCGGGGGTTCTCGCTACTGTTCTCCTTCCCAGCGAAACAAACTCAAGGCAGGTGGTGTTCAGAGGATCGCACCCACGTATTTGATATGCAAGAATAGAAGCCTCACAGAGGCGAAAAGGCTTTTCCTGCTGAATGTTGGCATTAAGAGACATGGGATGCTGCTTGCTTGATCACTTTGTGTGGCACATATGCCCATTTTGCAAGCCCCACCACACCAAGGGAGAGCCCAACCATGAAAACAACAGATCGTGCAGGACAAAAACAAAAAGTGAAAATAGAGTGAGAAGGTGTGACTGGAGATGTCAGCATGAATAATTGTGAAAGCAATCTTAGCAGGGAGTGTGGCCCGAATCCCCAGATGCAGGAAGTGCATGAATGTGGCTCAGGAGAATGCCTCAGAACTGCAACTGCTGAACAGGAACTGCAGTGTCAAAAACCACACAGCCCACACAAGCAGGCTCCAGATCCTTCCTGCAGTACTCGGGGGTGTGCAGGGATGAAAAGCCTGTGTTGGGACAAATAATCACAATCCATCTTGGAAGGGTCAGCTATTCTACCACACTATTTCCCAAGTATAATCACTCGCTGCAAGTTAATCAAATCACATCTCAGCAATCCTTCCTTAGCATCTGAAATGATGACTATGTTCAGAGCATTTCATGAATTTTAATCTTCCCAATGGTATGCAACCCACCAATTTCCCTGCAGCCTCTTCTGGTTTGGATCTTAGTGTTTATGAAGCCTGCAAATCTTCTTGTGTCCTCTTTCTATGGAAGATATTACACAGGTGGTGTATTTTTTTACTAATCCTCCTTGCTCTCCATCTTCTTCTTGCCGCTTATGCCCATATTGGGTGCCTATATGCTACCTATGCCTGTTGCAAATACAAAGACTCTGTCTTGCATGATGTTTGCTGAGTCTATGCTGTCTAATTTCATCTTTTAAAGGCAGCAATGTGGCTCCAGTGTTTGATCCTGGCTGTAAAATCTTAACAGGCAAATGACAGGGAAAGAAACTGTTAAAATCACAGAGGATGAGCAGAGGGGAGACTAATAGTGACCCAGGGAATCAAGGAACAAAAAAGGAGAACATCTGAAATTCGCTTGCAGTTATGATGATACTGTCCATGGGACATAGATCACCAAGTGTTAAAAGAAAGTGATATGGTAAAAGCCAAGGTTTAGTAATGAAAATAGTTTTATTAAGCCTAAGCTTCCAACTGAACAGTGTTTCAGCAGGTGGCAGTCCAGACTTCAAGACTGTAAATCCTAAATGGCAGATGAGGATCTGAACTTGATTCTTCAGTTTTTAGAATCATCCTTGCTATCATTTTACATCATTTTTTTCACATCCCATTGCATTGTAATTATTCTCAGTATCATGCCTAAAATCCTGAGTAGTCTAAGTTCTAGACCACCAAATGACAGTGCTCTCTTATACTGGCAGAACCAATATGCTATTCTAGTAAACACCTGTTCTTGCCATTGGAAATCATGTTTAACCTTTGTATTTTCTAATTGTACTATTTTGGTGTATTAAAGAGAATAGCTTAAAACCAATACATATTGTTTTAGATAAGAAGTAGTAATTCATGATGATGCTAGACCATGAATCTAATGTTTCTTGGATAAACATCACAGACTCTTTTGTTTGATGAATTTTGATTTCTTTCAATATTTCACATTATTTGAGTTTTTCTTCTATATGTGCTTTCATTTGAAACCAATGCAGATCTAGCTAAGAACTATTATATTTTTTTCCATATATATGTTCTCATCATGAACCCTTCAAAATTTTAGGAGCAGATCACATAGTAATTTGTCTATAATCTATTCCAAACCACAGCAGTCCCTCTGAAGCTGCTACGAGCACTATATACATCATAGTCAGGCCAAACAATATTTGCATCTGGCATCATTTTGGCAAATTTTTTTGCTGTGTGCCAGAAGTCTCAATTAGGCTTGCAGTTAGCAAGAGGAATGTGTGCTTCTAGTGTACAACTCATGTTCTTTTAAAGTGGATGGCTCAAGCTGGTCAGAAGCACCTAGAGACTATTTCTTCTCTATAACTGTAAGGAAAGACTCCAGTGACTAGCTCCTATGGAGTTTTTTACTTTGTACATTACCTGGATGTCACTCCTTACATTCAGCACTGCTTTGGATACAAATACAAACACTGCCTTTTAACAATGTTTATATATTTTTGCTACAGAAAGAATTACCAGCCATATCATCCTACTTCTTACATGACCAGGTTTTTCTTAAATCCCTTTGCTGTAAATTTAGGTATCACATCTACATGTGGTCGAGGATCCTCCTTACAAAATAATAATCTAGTCTCTGGGCAGAGAAGCCTCTTGAACAGTTACTAGTAAGAAATCCCCTCCAGTGCAACAGTGCAGAAACTTCTGTTTGCTCTCACATCTTTAACACAATTTCTTGAAAACCATTAGAATTTCTTCTGTCTCCAAATGTTTTTGTGGATCATGGATTTTTCTGCTTGGCTTCCTTTGGCCCTTTCTTGTTTTCCCTTAAAACTTGTGCTTTAGTTTCATTATGTTCCACCACCTGGTAAATGCTAATGGAATTCTCTAAGATTATATTAGGAAACTCTGGCAGTGTTTTGCTAAATTTTTGGTGTAGAGTTCCAAATGCAATATGGTTCTAAAACCATGATTCCTACACACTTTCCCAAATTTCATATTGGAAAAACATAATTTTTTTCAGCTATTGGCTTTTACCCATAGGGATTAAAAATGCATCTTTTCTCACAGTACTTTCAGTTGCTCTATATTCCTACTCACCATCTTTTTCTCTGCATCCAAACTTCAGTTTTCACAGAACATCTGCAGTATCTTACACTGATCATTTTATGGTTGCTAATGAGAGGCTCAAGATGGGATTTTTAACAAAAATGAGACATTACCAAATATTTGAGAACAGTTCTTGAGAGGGAAGGGAATGCATGCCTGATTTTAACAGACTTGGGAATATTCAGTGTTTAATATTTATATTATTGCACCTCTGCCTTTCAAGTACAATGGACCAGCTACTTTTACAGACATCAGGACTAAGATGAGGGTGAGAGGAATAATCCTAAAACTTCGTGAGGCTACAAATTGCACTGTTTAGAGGGGTGCAGGGAAAGGCACTGATGAACTCAGTGGAGGTCCTGGAGGAGGAAAAAAGCAGTATGTGCTGCAGGTAGGGATGTTCAAAGGTTCCCCTTTCTCTGCATCCACAGATTCCACGGACCACACACACACAACTCCATGCAAGAGCCCCTGGCCCATTGCCATCATACAGCAAGGACAGGGTAGAAATGTCATGCTTGTTAAACTGAATTGCATTCTTCCTCTGCTGCAATGGCAGAGACAGAGCAAGATCCTCCACAAGATGCTTAAGTAAACCCCAGGAAGTAAGCAAAGATATCCAAAAGATCTGTAGTCACGCTGGCATACCAGCTGATCTGGCAGGTGATGAAGTAGTTAACCAAAATGACACTAGTCCTTTGGTGGCAGAAGTAAGAAACATTGTCATTCTTATGGTAGGAAGCCGAGCCAGAAAAACCTAAATGCTTACTCATGACAGATTTTTTTATGACCTTGAGTTCTCATTGGCAGGAGTGCCTTTGAACAAGCTTCATTTTGTTTCCCTAATTTTGGAAATCTTTTAAAAAGCAAGCTCTGGGAGAGGAAAGCTGTCCTTCACATCAGGACATTTAAGGTGAAAAAGAACAGCTTTTAAATGAGAAGGTTCCTCTCTCCTGTTCTCCATGTACATGCTAAAAGCCTTGTTAAGACCTCTGTATACCTTTCTACAAAAAACCTGGGGATGTCTCGAAGGCTTTTGATTATCTCAGATATCACAAAAAAAATAACCATTTTTAAACATATTAGTGTAGAGGTCTTAGAATCTCAACCAAGGGGTGGGCTTTTATCAGATAATGATGGACATTTTTGTGCAAGTTCACTCTGATTCTCCACAGGGAAGCTGATGTCAGATATTAAATATAATGTTAAATATTTATTTGCCAACCCTATGTGGATACTGCAGAACCTCCATTGTGTCTTATAGTGCACTAGGTGGAAGTGATTCAAGCCCCTGTTTGCCATTTTAGAGGCGACAGCTCCATTATACCAACTCAGTGTTACCAGAGTCCTGGTGTGGAACACAGTGTCTTGATGAAAGTAAGTTGAATGTTAACCTGAACAGTATGGTTTCCTAAACACACCCTCCCCAGCTGACCAAATGATCACTGCCATGCCCTTTCTCATAGTGCAGAAATAAAACCACTCCCTGTAACTCAGCTGCACACCAATCAAACCACTGCACAGGTCCTATGCCCTTTAGTACCTGCTTTTCAAAATGTATTTGAGGCCTTCTTTTCTCTCATAGTTCTATATGAACACTGGGATTTTTTTATTAGCAGTGCATTGGGAAGAGACAAGAGAGACAGAAAATGTATTTCAATCCTAAAATGTGAACTGCTACACTGATGGTTTAATACATGACAAGATATGTGGTATGGACAGAAAGGTAAGGAGGATTATCAATTACTTAAAGGCAAGTCCCTTTATAATAGTGTTTTTTCCAACATCTTGTCTTTAAACTAATAAGAGTATGTCAATAACTTTGAAGTGATCCAGCAAAGGTGCTTACAGAGGTTGTGTCATGTGAAACTTCTATAGGATCTGTACCTCCACAGCAAAGAGCACTGAAGAGTTTGCAACTCTCAGTGGGCTGCAGAGCCATGGTGCTAGCACAGTCACTAAAGCCTGTGCAGGAATAGCTGAAGCATAGAGTACAGGTAAGTTACACTTCCAGTTCACACTCGTTATTAAATTACAAGTTATGTTAGCATGGCAAATTAATCACATCCTCCTTGAAGGTGAACACTGGATAAGCTCTTCAGAGGTCATTGTATCCTCAGAACTCTAGTTTACACAACAAACAATAACAAGAGCACATGGCATTTGTACCTACATAAAATTAATGCTGTTCTAAAGTATTTCTGCTGCTTTGCATTACCATAAGCAATTAACATTCAGTATTCAGAATGATCATCTGTAAGCATGTGATAGTTCATTTGAAGGCTGAAGCTGAAGTCTTTGGAGGAGGTTATCAGCCTTTTCCAGACCTGTCCAATCTTATTCCTGAAGTGTTTTGCCAGCATCTGCAACAATGCTTCTCAACACAATGTATGGTGGCCCTTTTGGTCAACTGACTTGTTAATATCTCATTTTACATTATCCTTGTCTAACTTGACAGTTTCAACCAAAGACAGCTTTATCAAACCTTCAGGAAAAGATGGTACTATGGAAAGGGATATTTTTAATTGCTTGTCTTTGAAGAGCTCTATTTAGTCAAGTAAGTAATTTGAAACAGCACAGAATCCAGCATACGTAAGTACATTTAGAAAAATAAAAGCCAATTTGCAGTAATGAGAAATTCTGCATGCAGGATACAATCTAGCAAAGCAGTTAAATCTGTTCTAAGCAACTCTTTTGGGAATCACATGTTTGAATACTCAAAGAATATGAATCTTTAGTTCTCTCCTAAATGGAGCAGCTGGTTTTAGTGAAGGAAGGTCTTGTATAACAGAGGAGTATTGGGCACAGTAGGACATAGCCTTGACATAACTTTCCTATTCTTATTTGACATCCATAGAAAGAGGAATTCCTATTCCTAATCTGAGCTTTGCCACCATTTTCTGTCACATGTAATTTGTTTTTCAGTTCCTGAGAGTTGGGGGTTTTTGGGAGGTTTTTGTTTGTGGGCTTTTTAATTATTGTTATTTTTATTTCTAGCACAGATTTTACTAGTTCCCTAGTTTACAGAGCAGGAAGTAAACTGCACATCTGTCACATACATATCCTTCATTAGAACATTAACCTTTCCATTATCAGCTCAGAAGCAGGGTTTAAATTCTAGGCATTGGATCCAGCCATGACTTCATAGGCTGATTTAGTAGCAATCCCTATTAGTTAGTTGATGTCCCACAGACCCAAGCTTCATGAGATAAATTATGAAAGAAGATACAAGAAACAACAGTTAAAACCAGACTGAACTGAGTGGTTACTAGTTCCTCTCTGTTTGCTTTTATGGTACAGCAAGATAGATAGATTTGACTCACATTAACAACTGCTTCATCTAATGTTCCTAACTGATAAGATATTACTGCATCAGGTCAGACATTTTTTGCATGTATGAGTTTCCTTTATTCTCCACTTACCACTAGGAACAAATTAAGTATAGATAAATTTTCTAGGATTTGTATATTGGGGAGTTACCAGTTATTACATCTGAATTACTTTTTAGAGTCTGCATGCATCAGTATTGTTTGTATGCTTCTGCCTACCCTTTCAGGTCCTTCTCTCCCAGTAGCTGACTCCACCTGCAAGCTGGCATTCAGTCTCTTCCATGCCATGCATCAGCTTGCTTGCTTGGTCAAGAAACTCCAAAATGGAGGAAAAGCAGGTAATTTCTCAATCCTACATGCTTTTTGGTGGACTCCAGAGCCCCATAGCCTCTGCAGTAAGGATAAACTGACAGGCTGATGCAGAAGTTTCTTGGCTAAGGAAGCTGAATGACCTCTTGAGCACCATTGTATAAGACAGGATAGAGAGTACCTCAGTGCTGAGGAGAGATGGCAAGACTCAAGCTTCTGGCACTCCAGCTACCAGCATTCAGGAGAACCAGCATCAAATGAAAGGTTATGAGAAAGTTATCTTGGGCTAACTGTTTGTTCAATGTTGATCGAGGTTAGTGCTGCAGCTCTGAGAGATATTTCAACTAGAAAAGAATAGATACTGAAGCCTTTAGGAGAGTTTCTCATTCCTTGGTACTCAATGGCAACTTACAAAAATTGAAATATCAACCTGGACAGATTAAAATAACCTTAATTCTATCCTGCCCTCAGCCCTACAGGATGGCTCTTGGCACCTTGAATAGAGAAAATACTGGGTTTAGGGAAATTTCAGGCCATGTGATTCTGTTTCCCAGTCTCCACCAAGGACAACAAATTTATATTGACATCACCATAGGTTTTTGGTTTTTTTTTTGCTCTGCAATGAAATTTCAATTCAGATTAGTTAAAACAATAAATTAATTAATCAGTATCTATTGCCCCTGATAACAAGTTTCTGCACACACATCCTTACAACCTTAACCTGAACCTGGAGATCCACAAATAGCAAGCCATACTATTGCTTGTTAGTACCTGTAAATTAATTGTAGGATGTTTTAGTATGAAAGTGTTAAAATTAGTGAAGCTATCTAGGGCATTAAGACAAATGCAGCTGAACTAGAATGGGTTATTTTTCCATGATGAGAATGAGTTAATTGATGTGATGACTTATTCTGACAGCACAGGTTCCTATGCTTTCACAGTTAATCTGCTTTCATTATCATTGTAGCCTGGTTAAAGCTATCTCAAGTATTTCTACATCCCATTGTAACCTGTTTCTTAGATGCAGTACATTATAAAGGGCACCATTTAAGGAAAGTAAAGACAGTTTGAACAGAAGTGTTGTAAAATCCAGAAAGCCTTTGATGCACAGAATGACACACTTTGAGTATCTTACTTCCACAGTCTGAGTTAAGCCAAGCACCAGATTTAGCATCAGGAAGAAATGTATCTTCACATCACTCTGGCATTGAGTGTTGGCTTAAGCCTGGATATTTTCTTTTCTTTTCCCTGGAACATAAGGCATTGCTGATTTCTTTGGCTTATCTGGGAATTACTTTTCTATTGCAGTACTATAGCAGTACATTACAGTTGACATGCTTGGTCTTTAGGCTTTCTTTTTGTTAATGCTTCAGGCTTATTATAGAGATGACTTTATCACTGGTCTGGTGAATTCAATGCAGAAGTAGACAGTCTCTCATATCATCTGAAGAGAACAGTTTTCTGTGGCTGCATGTGACTGAAGCTGTTGGTCCTTGTAGCCTTTTGCCATGAAGCAGGGGACCCCATCTGCATAGTCAGGAGCCTGACACCTCCAGCATGGAATTGCAGGAGGGACTGTAACTCCAGCACATGCAGTGGACATGCCATTTAAATGAACCCAGCAAGATGCACAATGGCCTCCTTACTCCATCTTACTACACCTCCTACACTTTCACTGGCCCACCTCTTCTTCCTGCTTCCCAGAACAGTGGTAAGAAGCTGATGTGAGAGCAGAGGGTGTCAAGCTAAAAGTACAAAATGAAGGATGTAGACACCAGTAGCTTCATTTCCCCGTGTCAGGTTTAAAATATCTTTTGATGAATAAGGAGAACATATTTTCATGTGAACTAAAAATATGACAGGAAATTAAATAGGGCTGTGAAGATGTTAAATCTAGAAAGTATATTCAATCATTATATCATCTTTCATGGCAGTTTTAGATCTGATTTAAGCTCAAAATCTCAAAGAAAACTTAACTTTGGAGCCTTTACAACATCTCCAGGGTGTATGCTGGGTCCTATATATATATAGACAGTGATACATGAGTGTTTTTCTTTCTTTATGTGCAGCTAGTCAGTAGGTAGCATGTCAGTGGGTAGTACTCCAGAATACATCTGCTTGGTACACCAGCATTATGGCATCAGGAAAAATTAATATAACAGCTTTAACTTCATGAATTGTTCATGGGGCTTAGATGTGAGCAATCAGAAATTACTTAATTATTTTTAACATGAATACTCAATTTCTTACAAGCAGGTTTATACATGGGAGTGAGGATGTTCATGTGTGTCTGAATTTATGTTCTGGCAACATTTATGTTCTAGTTTTGAGGAGAGCTGGAAAATCTGAACTGGCTTGGTCATCACCCCTATCCTAAAGAGGATTTCCCAAAATACTTAAATAAATTTTAAAAAATCCATTTATTCACATGATTTCTCATGTGTTTCTACTCTTTAGGAAAAAAGAAATAGGCAGAAAGAACATCTGTGCTTTGGGGAATGAAGCTTAGAAAGAAACATTTGGGAAACTTAAGAAAGAGTATGAAAGAAAAGTAAGAGCTTGATCTTACAGAAATTACTGGCAAACTCTCAGTGACTTTAATAGTGAAAGATCAGAGCTCAAAGCACGAGCCCAAGAGAGGAGGAGAAGAAACAGGTCTGTGATGAAAGACAGTAGGCACAGAGAAATGGTGACAGTCAGACAGCAAAGCCCATAGCCAAACACTTTCATATAAAAAGCTTCATGTTTCAATGACCTACACACTTTTGACATTTGATAATTTCCCTCCTTGGGGAAGATGGCCCCAAATTTAAACTGTCACTATCCACTGAACTTAAGAAATTCAAGGCTGCTGATTGTCTGATTATTTTTCTATGATGTTTTCCTTTTTCTTTTTCTTCCTTAGTCTGTCTGCCATCAGCCCAAGAATTTTTACCCCACCAGTTCTGTGTACCTATGTCTCTGGTGAATGAGAGAAGCCTTAAAGAGAAATTTAAAGAGAGCTCTTACAATTGTAAAAGAAATCTTCACATTCTAATAGCCTGGAATAGAAATAGCAAACTGAGGCACCCTTTAAGCTAATGTTGTAGTTTCATGTGCTTTCCAGCAGACAGATATGTACAGAATAAGAGAAACCTGCTAAAGCAATGAAAGGCTTGAAAGCAGACAGGATTTAGTTAAGGTTTTATTAGGAGAAAGAATTAGTTCTGAATTTTACCATGGCAGTTTTGAAGGCCTGGGGCTTGAATCCTGCAAAGACTTTACTGTGCAATCTGTGCTGGATATTGCAACGTTATACATCATCCCCTGTTCATAACACAATTCTTTTCCAATTGAGATATTTTTAAAACTTTGAGAAAAATAAAGCATATGATTCACCTCCCATTGATCAGCTGAACTGCACTAGGCAGCAGAGCTTGTTAGGATGTAATCCTTTGGGGGAGTTAAATTTTAACAGACTGCTAGGGTTATTTCTGGTTTGTCACATGCAAACTGACTGTTATCTGATTGGTACCCACTGAGAAGGGAGAAAGCATGATGGCAGTGCTACAGCTGGTGGTAAAAGGTTATTCTTAATTTTGATCTGACAAACAAATTATCAGCCATCATGAATGACAAGATTCCTTCTCCCACTCAGCCAGTCATGAGCAGACTTCCAGCTGTACTGTCTTAAGAAGGCATAATTACAAAGACCTCTCAAAGTCAAGGCTAAAACCCCCAGATGCTTCATTGCCCCTTGGTAGGAGAACATGAAATTGCATCCCTCTCTCTCCTCCTTGCCATCATTAACTATTTTGGTTTTAAATATGTGCAGATGTTTTTCTAAGAGGCAATTGACAGTTAAAGACTAGAAAGAATGTTTTACCTTAAGCTGGAAAATGAGAGGTTTGTGGGTATTTTTGGCTAAATCAATCTCTGGATCAACAGAATAGAGGTCTTTACTGTTACTTAGGAATGAATGAGGACACTGGGTGTTGAAAAAAGCTAACTTATGACTATAAAAGACTTTATAAATTTAGAGTGCAGTGATTCAATAAATAAGGAATGTGGGGATCATTTCATGGATTTATGGGATGTCACACCACCACCAAGTAACGGAGGAAAGTTTTCCATCCGTATCAGCACTGATTTGAAACTGGGGCTGTTTTCAAAACTAGATCAGTCTGAGGGAAAAATAAATGACAAATGATTTCCTAAGTAAATCCTTTCATTCACCCTCAAGGAAATGTTAAAGAGAAACATGTAAGAGGACTGTTCAATCTAATTATATAATGCAAGCAAATCTCTGAATAATGGATGCAGCACGAAGAGGGCATTAATGTTAACTCTTCAACATGAGTATCAGTCTGATGATTATCACTTATTAAAAACACTTTGTTGCACATGCAAAACCCAGTTACTAAGGGGACATGCAAACTATTTAAAGCCAGAAAGTGGCAGACATTTCTATGCATGCTCAGTCTTATGATGTATGTGTAATCCTATTAACTTTAATGCAAACATTTAAGGTGAGA